>CM042173.1:23515157-23567657 GCA_023376005.1 Doryteuthis pealeii
AAAAATCAACATAAATAGGAAAGATGTCCAAATGAAATAATCCCAAACTATCCAATTAGTGTATTGACAATTCAATAAATAAAAATAGGAAAAAAGACTGTCCCAAATGAAATAATCCCAAACTATCCAATTAGTGTATTGACAATTCAATAAATAAAATAGGAAAAGACTGTCCCAAATGAATAATCCCAAACTATCCAATTAGTGTATTGACAATTCATAAATAAAAAAATAGGAAAAGATTGTCCCAAATGAAATAATCCCAAACTATCCAATTAGTGTATTGAGAATTCAATAAATAAAAATAGGAAAAGACTGTCCCAAATGAAAATAATCCCAAACTATCCAATTAGTGTATTGACAATTCAAAAATAAAAATAAAAAGACTGTCCAAATGATCCAATTAGTGTATTGACAATTCAATAAAAAAATCTGTCCAAATGAAATAATCCCAAACTATCCAATTAGTGTATTGACAATTCAATAAAATAAAAATAGGAAAAGACTGTCCCCAAATGAAATAATCCCAAACTATCCAATTAGTGTATTGACAATTCAATAAATAAAAATAGGAAAAGACTGTCCCAAATGAAATAATCCCAAACTATCCAATTAGTGTATTGACAATTCAATAAATAAAAAATAGGAAAAGACTGTCCCAAATGAAATAATCCCAAACTATCCAATTAGTGTATTGAATTCAATAAATAAAAATAGGAAAAGATTGTCCCAAATGAAAATAATCCCAAACTATCCAATTAGTGTATTGACAATTCAATAAATAAAAATAGGAAAAGATTGTCCCAAATGAAATAATCCCAAACTATCCAATTAGTGTATTGACAATTCAATAAATAAAATAGGAAAAGACTGTCCAAATGAAATAATCCCAAACTATCCAATTAGTGTATTGACAATTCAATAAATAAAAATAGGAAAAGACTGTCCCAAATGAAATAATCCCCAACTATCCAATTAGTGTATTGACAATTCAATAAATAAAAAATAGGAAAAGATTGTCCCAAATGAAATAATCCCAAACTATCCAATTAGTGTATTGACAATTCAATAAATAAAAATAGGAAAAGACTGTCCAAATGAAATAATCCCAAATATCCAATTAGTGTATGACAATTCAATAAAATAAAATAGGAAAAAGACTGTCCCAAATGAAATAATCCAAACTATCCAATTAGTGTATTGACAATTCAATAAATAAAAATAGGAAAGACTGTCCCAAATGAAATAATCCCAAACTATCCAATTAGTGTATTGACAATTCAATAAATAAAAATAGGAAAAGACTGTCCCAAATGAAATAATCCCAAACTATCCAATTAGTGTATTGACAATTCAATAAATAAAAATAGGAAAAGACTGTCCCAAATGAAATAATCCCAAACTATCCAATTAGTGTATTGAGAATTCAATAAATAAAAATAGGAAAAGATTGTCCCAAATGAAATAATCCCAAACTATCCAATTAGTGTATTGACAATTCAATAAATAAAATAGGAAAAGACTGTCCCAAATGAAATAATCCCAAACTATCCAATTAGTGTATTGACAATTCAATAAATAAAAATAGGAAAAGACTGTCCCAAATGAAATAATCCCAAACTATCCAATTAGTGTATTGACAATTCAATAAATAAAAATAGGAAAAGACTGTCCCAAATGAAATAATCCCAAACTATCCAATTAGTGTATTGACAATTCAATAAATAAAAATAGGAAAAGACTGTCCCAAATGAAATAATCCCAAACTATCCAATTAGTGTATTGACAATTCAATAAATAAAAATAGGAAAAGATTGTCCCAAATGAAATAATCCCAAACTATCCAATTAGTGTATTGACAATTCAATAAATAAAAATAGGAAAAGACTGTCCCAAATGAAATAATCCCAACTATCCAATTAGTGTATTGACAATTCAAAATAAAAATAGGAAAAGACTGTCCCAAATGAAATAATCCCAAACTATCCAATTAGTGTATTGACAATTCAATAAATAAAAATAGGAAAAGATTGTCCCAAATGAAATAATCCCAAACTATCCAATTAGTGTATTGACAATTCAATAAATAAAAATAGGAAAAGACTGTCCAAATGAAATAATCCCAACTATCCAATTAGTGTATTGACAATTCAATAAATAAAAATAGGAAAAGACTGTCCCAAATGAAATAATCCCAAACTATCCAATTAGTGTATTGACAATTCAATAAATAAAAATAAAAAAAGACTGTCCCAAATGAAATAATCCCAAACTATCCAATTAGTGTATTGACAATTCAATAAATAAAAATAGGAAAAGACTGTCCCAAATGAAATAATCCCAACTATCCAATTAGTGTAAGAATTCAATAAATAAAAATAAAAAAGACTGTCCAAATGAAATAATCCCAAACTATCCAATTAGTGTATTGACAATTCAATAAATAAAAATAAAAGACTGTCCCAAATGAAATAATCCAAACTATCCAATTAGTGTATTGACAATTCAATAAATAAAAATAAAAAAGACTGTCCCAAATGAAATAATCCCAAACTATCCAATTAGTGTATTGACAATTCAATAAATAAAAATAGGAAAAGACTGTCCCAAATGAAATAATCCAAACTATCCAATTAGTGTATTGACAATTCAATAAATAAAAATAGGAAAAGACTGTCCCAAATGAAATAATCCCAACTATCCAATTAGTGTATTGACAATTCAATAAATAAAAATAGGAAAAGACTGTCCCAAATGAAATAATCCCAAACTATCCAATTAGTGTATTGACATTCAATAAATAAAAATAGGAAAAGACTGTCCCAAATGAAATAATCCCAAACTATCCAATTAGTGTATTGACAATTCAATAAATAAAATAGGAAAAGACTGTCAAATGAAATAATCCAAACTAATCAATTCAATAAATAAAAATAGGAAAAGACTGTCCCAAATGAAATAATCCCAAACTATCCAATTAGTGTATTGACAATTCAATAAAATAAAAATAGGAAAAGACTGTCCCAAATGAAAATAATCCCAAACTATCCAATTAGTGTATTGACAATTCAATAAATAAAAATAGGAAAAGACTGTCCCAAATGAAATAATCCCAAACTATCCAATTAGTGTATTGACAATTCAATAAATAAAAATAGGAAAAAGACTGTCCCAAATGAAATAATCCCAAACTATCCAATTAGTGTATTGACAATTCAATAAATAAAAATAGGAAAAGACTGTCCAAATGAATAATCCCAAACTATCCAATTAGTGTATTGACAATTCAATAAATAAAAATAGGAAAAGACTGTCCCAAATGAAATAATCCCAAACTATCCAATTAGTGTATTGACAATTCAATAAATAAAATAGGAAAAGACTGTCCCAAATGAAATAATCCCAAACTATCCAATTAGTGTATTGACAATTCAATAAATAAAAATAGGAAAAGACTGTCCCAAATGAAATAATCCCAAACTATCCAATTAGTGTATTGACAATTCAATAAATAAAAATAGGAAAAGACTGTCCCAAATGAAATAATCCCAAACTATCCAATTAGTGTATTGACAATTCAATAAATAAAAATAGGAAAAGACTGTCCCAAATGAAATAATCCCAAACTATCCAATTAGTGTATTGACAATTCAATAAATAAAAATAGGAAAAGACTGTCCCAAATGAAATAATCCCAAACTATCCAATTAGTGTATTGACAATTCAATAAATAAAATAGGAAAAGATTGTCCCAAATGAAATAATCCCAAACTATCCAATTAGTGTATTGACAATTCAATAAATAAAAATAAAAAAGACTGTCCCAAATGAAATAATCCCAAACTATCCAATTAGTGTATTGACAATTCAATAAATAAAATAGGAAAAGACTGTCCCAAATGAAATAATCCCAAACTATCCAATTAGTGTATTGACAATTCAATAAATAAAATAGGAAAAGACTGTCCCAAATGAATAATCCCAAACTATCCAATTAGTGTATTGACAATTCAATAAAATAAAAATAGGAAAAGATTGTCCCAAATGAAATAATCCCAAACTATCCAATTAGTGTATTGACAATTCAATAAATAAAAATAGGAAAAGACTGTCCCAAATGAAATAATCCCAAACTATCCAATTAGTGTATTGACAATTCAATAAATAAAAATAGGAAAAGATTGTCCCAAATGAAATAATCCCAAACTATCCAATTAGTGTATTGACAATTCAATAATAAAAATAGGAAAAGACTGTCCCAAATGAAATAATCCCAAACTATCCAATTAGTGTATTGACAATTCAATAAATAAAAATAGGAAAAGACTGTCCCAAATGAAATAATCCCAAACTATCCAATTAGTGTATTGACAATTCAATAAATAAAAATAGGAAAAGACTGTCCCAAATGAAATAATCCCAAACTATCCAATTAGTGTATTGACAATTCAATAAATAAAAATAGGAAAAGATGTCCCAAATGAAATAATCCCAAACTATCCAATTAGTGTATTGACAATTCAATAAATAAAAATAGGAAAAGACTGTCCCAAATGAAATAATCCCAAACTATCCAATTAGTGTATTGACAATTCAATAAATAAAAATAGAAAAGACTGTCCCAATGAAATAATCCCAAACTATCCAATTAGTGTATTGACAATTCAATAAATAAAAATAGGAAAAGACTGTCCCAAATGAAATAATCCCAAACTATCCAATTAGTGTATTGACAATTCAATAAATAAAAATAGGAAAAGACTGTCCCAAATGAAATAATCTATCCAATTAGTGTATTGACAATTCAATAAATAAAAATAGGAAAAGACTGTCCAAATGAAATAATCCCAAACTATCCAATTAGTGTATGACAATTCAATAAATAAAAATAGGAAAAGACTGTCCCAAATGAATAATCCCAAACTATCCAATTAGTGTTTGACAATTCATAAATAAAATAGGAAAAGACTGTCCCAAATGAAATAATCCCAAACTATCCAATTAGTGTATTGACAATTCAATAAATAAAAATAGGAAAAGACTGTCCCAAATGAAATAATCCCAAACTATCCAATTAGTGTATTGACAATTCAATAAATAAAAATAGGAAAAGACTGTCCCAAATGAAATAATCCCAAACTATCAATTAGTGTATTGACAATTCAATAAATAAAAATAGGAAAAGACTGTCCCAAATGAAATAATCCCAAACTATCCAATTAGTGTATTGACAATTCAATAAATAAAAATAGGAAAAGACTGTCCCAAATGAAATAATCCCAAACTATCCAATTAGTGTATTGACAATTCAATAAAAAAATAGGAAAAGACTGTCCCAAATGAAATAATCCAAACTATCCAATTAGTGTATTGACAATTCAATAAATAAAAATAGGAAAAGACTGTCCCAAATGAAATAATCCCAACTATCCAATTAGTGTATTGACAATTCAATAATAAAAAATAGGAAAAGACTGTCCCAAATGAAATAATCCCAAACTATCCAATTAGTGTATTGAGATTCAATAAATAAAAATAGGAAAAGATTGTCCCAAATGAAAAAATCCCAAACTATCCAATTAGTGTATTGACAATTCAATAAATAAAATAGGAAAAGACTGTCCCAAATGAAATAATCCCAAACTATCCAATTAGTGTATGACAATTCAATAATAAAAATAGGAAAAGACTGTCCAAATGAAATAATCCCCAAACTATCCAATTAGTGTATTGACAATTCAATAAATAAAAATAGGAAAAGATTGTCCCAAAATGAAATAATCCCAAAACTATCCATGAGTGTATTGACAATTCAATAAATTAAAAATGGGAAAAGATTGTCCAAATGAAATAATCCAAACTATCCAATTAGTGTATTGACAATTCAATAAATAAATAAAAAAAGACTGTCCCAAATGAAATAATCCCAAACTATCCAATTAGTGTATTGACAATTCAATAAATAAAATAGGAAAAGACTGTCGCCAAATGAAATAATCCCAAACTATCCAATTAGTGTATTGACAATTCAATAAAATAAAATAGGAAAAATGACTGTCCCAAATGAAATAATCCCAAACTATCCAATTAGTGTATTGACAATTCAATAAATAAAAAATAGGAAAAGACTGTCCCAAATGAAATAATCCCAAACTATCCAATTAGTGTATTGACAATTCAATAAATAAAATAGGAAAAGACTGTCCCAAATGAAAATAATCCCCAAACTATCCAATTAGTGTGATTGAGAATTCAATAAATAAAAAATAGGAAAAGATTGTCCCAAATGAAATAATCCCAAACTATCCAATTAGTGTATGACAATTCAATGAATAAGTAGGAAAAGACTGTCCAAAATGAAATAATCCCAAACTATCCAATTAGTGTATTGACAATTCAATAAATAAAATAGGAAAGACTGTCCCAAATGAAATAATCCAAACTATCAATATAGTTAGTTGACAAATCAATAAAATAAAATAGGAAAAGACTGTCCCAAATGAAATAATCCCAAACTATCCAATTAGTGTATTGACAATTCAATAAATAAAGATAGGAAAAGACTGTCCCAAATGAAATAATCCCAAACTATCCAATTAGTGTATGACAATTCAATAAATAAAAAAAAAAAGACTGTCCCAAATGAAATAATCCCAAACTATCCAATTAGTGTATTGACAATTCAATAAATAAGAAAAGGAAAAGACTGTTCCAAATGAAAATAATCCCAAACTATCAATTAGTGTATTGACAATTCAATAAATAAAAAATAGGAAAAGACTTGTCCCAAATGAAATAATCCCAAACTATCCAATTAGTGTATTGACAATTCAATAAATAAAAAATAGGAAAAGACTTGTCCCAAATGAAATAATCCCAAACTATCCAATTAGTGTATTGACAATTCAATAAATAAAAATAGGAAAAGATTGTCCCAAATGAAATAATCCCAAACTATTCAATTAGTGTATTGACAATTCAATAAATAAAGATAGAAAAGACTGTCCCAAATGAATAATCCCAAACTATCCAATTAGTGTATTGACATCAAAAATAAAAATAAAAAAATGGACTGTCCAAATTAAATAATCCCAAAACTATCCAATAGTGTACTGACAATTCATAAAGTAAGAAAAGAAAAAGACTTCCCAAAATTGAATAATCCCCAAACGTGGGTGTGTGATGTGCATAGTGTATGGAAATTATCGTGGAGTTATAGTAGGAGTAGAAATAGGAATAGAGAGTGTAGTGTGGTGTGGTGTGTGTGTGGGGTTGTCCCAAATGAAATTAACCCAAACTATCAATTAGTGTATTGACAATTCAATAAATAAAAAACAATAAAAAATGACTGTCCCAAATGAAATTAATCCCAAACTATCAATTTAGTGTATGACAATTCAATAAATGATAGTGAGTGAGGAAAAGACTGTCCCAAATGAAAATAAATCCCAAAACTATCCAAATTAGTGTATGGACAATTCAATAATAAAAATAGGGAAAAATTGTCCCAAATGAAATAATCCCAAACTATTCCAAAATTAGTGTTAGGATGCGAGATTCGAATAAGATAAAGATTAGGAAAAGGACTGTTCCCAAATGAATATATCCCCAAACTATTGCCAATTAGGTGGTGTGAGAACAGATTCAATAAATAAAAATAGGAAAAGGACTCCCAAATGGAGATAAGTGCGCGCGAAGGTATCGCAGATTGAGTGTATTGACAATTTCCAATAAATAAAATTGGAAGATTGCCCAATGGTAAGATAGACCCGATAAACGATCCTGAGATTGATGTAGACGAATCTAAGTGAAATAAATGAATAGAGAAAATAGCGCCCGTATGTAATGAAATTAATCCCAAAACTATCAATTAGTGTATTGCATTCAAAAATAAAGATAGGAAGTAGAGGTCCCATAATAAATAATCCCAAACTTTCCATTAGTGTATGGACAATTCAAATAAATAAAATAGAAAAGACTGTCCCAAATGAAATAATTCCAACTATCCAATTAGTGTGATTAGCGAAAGATATGTAAAAATAGAAAAAACAAATTGAAATATCCCAAACTATCCAATTAGTGTATTGGACAATTCAATAATAAAAAATGGGTGATAGAGAGTAGTGTGTGCGTCAAATGAAATAATCCCAAACTATCCAATTAGTGTATTGACAATTCAATAAATAAAAATAAAAAATGACTATCCCAAATGAAATAATCCCAAACTATCAATTAGTGTATTGACAATTCAATAAATAAAGATAGGAAAAGACTGTCCCAAATGAATAATCCCAAACTAATCCAAAGTGTATGGTATTGACAATTCAATAAAATAAAAGATGGAAAAGACTGTCCCAAATAAAATTAATCCCAAACTACAATAGTGTTATTGACAAGTTCAATAAATAAAAATAGGAAAAGACTGTCCCAAATGAAATAATCCCCAAAACTATCCAATTAGGTATTGACAATTCAGAAAAAAAAGTATAAAAAATGACTGTCCCAAATGAAAATAATCCGAAACTATTCCAATTAGTGTAATGACAATTCAATAAATAAGAAAGGAAAAGACTGTCCAAATGAAATAATCCCAAAACTATCCAATTAGTGGTGATGAGAAGTTCCAATAAATAAAAATAGGAAAAGGAACTGCCCAAATGAATAATTCCCAAAACTATCCAATTAGCTGTATTGACAATTCAATAAATAAAAATAGGAAAGACTGTCCCAAAATGAAATAATCCCAAACTAGTCCATAGTAATGTAGTATGCAATTCATAAAAAAAATAAAAAATGACCTGCCAAATTAAATGATATCTGCCAAAACTATCCAATTAGGTGTTGAGTGATCGTAATCAAAAATAAGAAAAGGAAAAGACTGTCCCAAATGAAATAATCCCAAACTATCCAATTAGTGTATTGAGAATTCAAGAAATAAAAATAGGAAAAAGATTTCCCAAATGAAATAATCCCAAACTATCCAATTTAGAGTTGTATTTGACAATTCAATAAATAAAAAATAAAAAAAAGACTGTCCCAAATGAATAATCCCCATATCCAATTAGTGTATTGACAATTTCAATAAATAAAGATAGAAAAGACTGTCCCCAAATGAAATAATCCCGAAACTATCCAATTAGTGTATTGAGAATTCAATAAATAAAATAGGAAAAGATTGTCCCAAATGAAATAATCCCAAACTATCCAATTTAGTGTATTGACAAATTCAATAAATAAAAATAAAAAAGACTGTTCCCAAATGAAATAATCCCAAACTATCCAATTAGTGTATTGACAATTCAATAAATAAAAAATAGGAAAAGACTGTCCCAAATGAAATAATCCCAAACTATTCCAATTAGTGTATTGACATTCAATAAATAAAAAATGGGAAAAGATGGCTGCTCAAATGAAAAATCCCAAACTATCCTAGATTGTGTATTGACAATTCAATAAATAAAAAAAAAAAAAGACTGTTCCCAAATGAAATAATTCCCAAAACCGTAATCCAATTGTGTGTGACATTCATAAATAAAGATAGGGAAAAAGACTGTCCCAAATGAAACTAATCCCAAACTATCAATTAGTGTATTGACAATTCAATAAATAAAAAGAGGAAAAGACTGTCCCAAATGAAATAATCCCAAAACTTATCCAATTAGTTATTGACAATTCAATAAAATAAATATGGTAAAGACTGTCCCAAATGAAATAATCCCAAACTATCCAGATTAGTGTATTGACGTTCAATAAATAAAAATAAAAAATGACTGTCCCAAATGAAATAATCCAAACTATCCAATTAGTGTATTGACAAATTCAATAAATAAAAAGAAAAGACTGTCCCAAATGAAATAATCCCAAACGTATCCAATTAGTGTATTGACAATTCAATAAATAAAAAATAGGAAAAGACTGTCCAAATGAAATAATCCCAAACTATCCAATTAGTGTATTGACAATTCAATAAATAAAAATAGGAAAAGACTGTCCCAAATGAAATAATCCCAAACTATCCAATTAGTGTATTGACAATTCAATAAATAAAAATAGGAAAAGACTGTCCCAAATGAAATAATCCCAAACTATCCAATTAGTGTATTGACAATTCAATAAATAAAAATAGGAAAAGACTGTCCCAAATGAAATAATCCCAAAACTATCCAATTAGTGTATTGACAATTCAATAAATAAAAATAGGAAAAGACTGTCCCAAATGAAATAATCCCAAACTATCCAATTAGTGTTATTGACAATTCAATAAATAAAAATAGGAAAAGACTGTCCCAAATGAAATAATCCAAACTATCCAATTAGTGTATTGACAATTCAATAAATAAAAATAGGAAAAGACTGTCCCAAATGAAATAATCCCAAACTATCCAATTAGTGTATTGACAATTCAATAAATAAAAAAAAAAAGACTGTCCCAAATGAAATAATCCCCAAACTATCCAATTAGTGTATTGACAATTCAATAAAATAAAATAGGAAAAGACTGTCCCAAATGAAATAATCCCAAACTATCCAATTAGTGTATTGACAATTCAATAAATAAAAATAAATAGGAAAAGACGTCCCAAATGAAATAATCCCAAACTATCCAATTAGTGTATTGACAATTCAATAAATAAAAATAGGAAAAAGACTGTCCCAAATGAAATAATCCCAAACTATCCAATTAGTGTATTGAGAATTCAATAAATAAAAAATAAAAAAGATTGTCCCAAAAAATAATCCCAAACTATCAATTAGTGTATGACAATTCAATAAATAAAAATAGGAAAAGACTGTCCCAAATGAAATAATCCCAACTATCCAATTAGTGTATTGACAATTCAATAAATAAAAATAGGAAAAGACTGTCCCAAATGAAAATAATCCCAAACTATCCAATTAGTGTATTGACAATTCAATAAATAAAAATAGGAAAAGACCGTTCCCAAATGAAATAATCCAAACTATCAATTAGTTATTGACATTCATAAAATAAAAAAGGAAAAAGACTGTCCCAAATGATAATAACCCAAACTATCCAATTAGTGATTGAGAATTCAATAATAAAAATAGGAAAAGACTGTCCCAAATGAAATAATCCCAAACTATCAATTAGTGTATTGAGAATTCAATAAATAAAAATAGGAAAAGACTGTCCCAAATGAAATAATCCCAAACTATCCAATTAGTGTATTGAGAATTCAATAAATAAAAATAAAATGACTGTCCCAAATAAATAAATCCCAAACTATCCAATTAGTGTATTGACAATCAATAAATAAAAATAGGAAAAGACTGTCCCAAATGAAATAATCCCCCCCAAACTATCCAATTAGTGTATTGACAATTCAATAAATAAAAATAGGAAAAGACTGTCCCAAATGAAATAATCCCAAACTATCCAATTAGTGTATTGACAATTCAATAAATAAAAATAGGAAAAAGACTGTCCCAAATGAAATAATCCCAAACTATCCAATTAGTGTATTGACAATTCAATAAATTAAAAATAGGAAAAGATTGTCCAAATGAAATAATTCCCAAACTATCCAATTAGTGTATTGACAATTCAATAAATAAAAAAAAAAAAAGATTGTCCCAAATGAAATAATCCCAAAACTATCAATTAGTGTATTGACAATTCAATAAATAAAATAGGAAAGACTGTCCCAAATGAAATAATCCCAAACTATCCAATAGTGTATTGACAATTCAATAAATAAAAATAAAAAAGACTGTCCAAAATGAAATAATCCCCAACTATCCAATTAGTGTATTGACAATTCAATAAATAAAAATAGGAAAAGACTGTCCCAAATGAAATAATCCCAAACTATCCAATTAGTGTATTGACAATTCAATAAATAAAAATAAAAAAGACTGTCCCAAATGAAATAATCCCAAACTATCCAATTAGTGTATTGACAATTCAATAAAATAAAAATAGGAAAAAGACTGTCCCCAAATGAAATAATCCCAAACTATCCAATTAGTGTATTGACAATTCAATAATTAAAATAGGAAAAAGTGTCCCAAATGAAATAATCCCAACTATCCAATTGTTGTATGACAATTCAATAATAAAAATAGGAAAAGACTGTCCCAAATGAAATAATCCCAAACTATCCAATTAGTGTATTGACAATTCAATAAATAAAAATAAAAAAGACTGTCCCAAATGAAATAATCCCAAACTATCCAATTAGTGTATTGACAATTCAATAAATAAAAATAGGAAAAGACTGTCCCAAATGAAATAATCCCAAACTATCCAATTAGTGTATTGACAATTAATAAATAAAAATAGGAAAAGATTGTCCCAAATGAAATAATCCCAAAACTATCCAATTAGTGTATTGACAATTCAATAAATAAAAATAGGAAAAGACTGTCCAAATGAAATAATCCCAAACTATCCAATTAGTGTATTGACAATTCAAAATAAAAATAGGAAAAGACTTGTCCCAAATGAAATAATCCCAAAATATCCAATTAGTGTATTGACAATTCAATAAATAAAAATAAAAAAGACTGTCCAAATGAAATAATCCCAAACTATCCAATTAGTGTATTGACAATTCAATTAAATAAAAATAGGAAAAGACTGTCCCAAATGAAATAATCCCAAACTATCCAATTAGTGTATTGACAATTCAATAAATAAAATAAAAAGACTGTACCAAAGAAATAATCCCAAACTATCCAATTAGTGTATTGACATTCAATAAATAAAAATAGGAAAAGACTGTCCCAAATGAATAATCCCAAACTATCCAATAGTGTATTGAGAATTCAATAAATAAAAATAGGAAAAGACTGTCCCAAATGAAATAATCCCAAACTATCCAATTAGTGTATGACAATTCAATAAATAAAAATAGAAAAGACTGTCCAAATGAAATAATTCCCAAACTATTCCAATTAGTGTATTGACAATCAATAAATAAAAATAGGAAAAGACTGTCCCAAATGAAATAATCCCAAACTATCCAATTAGTGTATTGACAATTCAATAAATAAAAATAAAAAAGACTGTCCCAAATGAAATAATCCCAAACTATCCAATTAGTGTATTGACAATTCAATAAATAAAAATAGGAAAAGATTGTCCCAAATGAAATAATCCCAAACTATCCAATTAGTGTATTGACAATTCAATAAATAAAAATAGGAAAGACTGCCCAAAATGAAATAATCCCAAATATCCAATTAGGTATCTAGAATTTCAATAACATAAAAATAGGAAAAAGACTGTCCCAATGAAATAACCCAAACTATGTCCAATTAGTTTTGAGAATTCAATAAATAAAAATAAAAAATGACTGTCCCAAATGAAATAACCCAAACTATCCAATTAGTGTATGACAATTTCAATAAATAAAAATAGGAAAAGACTGTCCCAAATGAAATAATCCAAACTAATCCCAATTAGTGTATTAACAATTTCAATAATAAAATATATATAACCAATTAAATAATCCAAACTTTATTCAATTAGTGATGATGTATGGTTACAATAAATAAAAATAGGAAAATATCCCCAAATGAAATAATCGCGCAAACTAGTCCAATAGGTATGACTAATCAATAATTATATATATATATAATGACTGTCCCAAATGAAATAATCCCAAACTATCCAATAGTGTATTGACAATCAAATAATTAAAATAGGAAAAGACTGTCCCCAAATGAAATAATCCCAAACTATCCAATTAGTGTATTGACAATTCAATAAATTAAAAATAGTAAAAAGACTGTCCCCAATGAAAAACCCAAACTATCCAATTTAGGCTGGTATTGACAATTCAATAAATAAAGATAGGAAACAGACTGTCCCAAATGAATAATCCCCAAACTATCCAATTAGTGTATTGACCAATTCAATAAATAAAATTAGGGGAAAAGACTGTCCCAAATGAAATAATCCCAAACTATCCAATTAGTTGTATGACAATTCAATATATAAAATGGGAAAAGATTGCCCAAAATGAAAATAATCCCAAACTATCCAATTAGTGTATTGACAATTCAATAAATGAAATAGGAAAAGATTGTCCCCCAAATGAAATAACCCCAAACTATCCAATTAGTGTATGACAATTCAATAAAATAAAGATAGAAAAAAGACTGTCCCAAAATGAAATAATTCCCAAACTATCAATTAGTGATATGACCAATTCAATAAATAAAAATATGGAAAAGACTGCCAAATGAAAATAATCCCAAAACTAATCAATTAGTGTATTGGACAATTCAATAAATAAAAATGGGCAATGATTGTCCCAAATGAATTAATCCAAAACTATCCAATTAGTGTATTGACAATTCAATAAATAAAAATAGGAAAGACTGTCCAAATGAAATAATCCCAAACTATCAATTGTTATTGAGAATTCAATAAATAAAAATAGAAAAGACTGTCCCAATGAAATAATCCCCAAACTATCCCAGATTAGTGTATTGACAATTCAATTAAATAAAAATAGGAAAAAGACTGTCCAAATGAAATATCCCAAAACTATCCAATTAAGTGTCATTGACAATTCCATAAATAAAAACTAGGAAAAGACTGTCCAAATGAAATTAATCCCAAACTATCCAATTAGTGTATTAAGAATTTCAAATAAATAAAAATAGGAAAAAATTGTCCCAAAATGAAAATAATCCCAAACTATCCAATTAGTTGTATGACAATTCAATAAATAAAAATAGGAAAAAGACTGTCCCCAAATGAAAATAATCCCAAACTTTATCCAATTATGTATGAAGAATTCATAAATAAAAAATAGGGAAAGGATTGTCCAAATGAAATAATCCCAATCTATCTTCAATTAGTGTGTATTGACAATTCAATAAATTAAAAATAGGAAAAGATTGTCCCAAATGGAAATAATCCCAAACTATCCAATTTAGTGTATTGACAAATTCAATATAAAAAAATAGGGAAAAAGACTGTCCCAAAAGTGAAATAATCCCAAACTATCCAATAGTGTATTGACAATTCAATAATAAAATAGGAAAAAGGACTGTCCCAAATGAAAATAATCCCAAAACTACCAATTAGTGTATTGACATTCAATATATAAAAATAGGAAAAGACTTCCCAAATAAATAATCCCAACTATCCAATTAGTGTATTGACAATTCAATAAATAAAAATAGGGAAAAGATTGTCCCAAATGAAATAATCCCAAACTATCCAATTAGTTTTATTGACCAATTCAATAATAAAAATTAGGGAAAGACTGTCCGGCCAAATGAAGTATAATCCCAAAAGCCAATTAGTGTATTGAGAATTCAATAAATAAAAATAGGGAAAAGATTGTCCCAAATGAAATAATCCCAATCTATTCCAATTAGTTGTATTACAATTCAATTAATAAAATAGGAAAAAGATTTGTCCCAAATTGAAATAATCCCAACTATCCAATTAGGTGTATTGACAATTCAATAAATAAAAATAGAAAAGACCTGTCCCAAATGAAATAATCCCAAACTATCCAGATTAGTGTATTGAGAATTCAATAAATAAAAATAGGAAAAGTATCTCTATTAAATAATGCCCAATCTTCCAATTAGTTGTTATGACAATTCAATATATAAAAATAGGAAAAAGACTGTCCCAAATGAAATAATCCCAAACTTCCAATTAGGTGTATTGATGCTATGGCAATAAATAAAAATAGGAATAAGATTGTCCCAAATGAAATAATCCCAAACTATCCAATTATTGTATTTGACAATTCATAATAATTAAAATAGGATAAGACGTCCCAATAGATAATCCCCGAACTATGGCATTTGAGTAGACAATTCAAATAAATAAAATAGAAAGACTGTCCCAAATGAGTGATATCCCCAAACTATCCAATTAGGATGACAATCAAATAAATATAAAATATAGGAAAGACTGTCCAAATGAAATCATTCAAACTATCCAATTTTGTATGACAATTCAATAAATAAATATGTAAAAGACTTGTCCAAATAAATAATCCAAATCTATCCAATTTAGTGTATTGACAATTCAATAAATAAAAATAGGAAAAGACTGTCCCAAATGAATAATCCCAAACTATCCAATTAGTGTATTGACAATTCAATAAATAAAAATAGAAAAGACTGCCAAATGAAATAATCCAAACTATCCAATTAGTGTATTGACAATTCAATAATAAAAATAGAAAAGACTGTCCCAAATGAAATAATCCCAAACTATCCAATTAGTGTATTGACAATTCATAAATAAAATAGGAAAAGACTGTCCCAAATGAAATAATCCCAAACTATCCAATTAGTGTATTGACAATTCAATAAATAAAAATAGGAAAAGACTGTCCCAAATGAAATAATCCCAAACTATCCAATTAGTGTATGACAATTCAATAATAAATAGGAAAAGCCTGTCCCAAATAAATAACCCCAAATCTATCCAATTTATGTATGACAATTCAATAAAAAAATAGAAAAGACTGTCCCAAATGAATAATCCCAAACTATCCAATTGTGTATTGACAATTCAATAAATATAGGAAAAGACTGTCCCAATAATAATCCAAACTATCCAATTTGTGTATTGACAATTCAATAAATAAAAATAGAAAGACTGTCCAAATGTAATAATCCAAACTGTCCATTAATATATTGACAATTCACTAGATGAATCAGAAAAGACTGTCTCAAATAAAATCATAGGAAACTATATTTTTCCTCTGTGCTTTTATTTCATTTTTTTATTTGTTCTGAGTCCATTTTCTTCTCTATTTCTTTCCTTTATTTTCTTCCTTTTCTTTTTCCTCTCCAGGAACAATTTTCTCATTTTTCACTCTTCTTATTTCTTCACAATTTTTTTTTTGATTTATTTCATTTATTCCTTTCCTTTTTACTTTCTTCGTTTAACATTCTTAGTTTGTTCTTTAAGCATTTTCTTTCTATTTTTTAAATTTCGTTCTTTAAAAAAAAACTTCTTGATTTTACAGATTCTCTTTGCCTTTCCACTTCTCTTTTAGCACTCTCCACATGCGCACACGCATACACATATATACATACATATGCAGACACACTTATGTATTATATAAATATATATGTATATACATAGAGAGAGACATTTATCTCAGTAAGATATATATAGTGCTATAATCATATGTTCATTGATATATGTAAACATGCCCTATTATATATATATATTAGTATATATATATAAATAATAAATCTTGGTGCGTACCAGTTCTTGGTAAAAGTGATTCTAGGTGGGTCCTAATATCTCTACCAGTAGTTTGTTGTAGAGTCAGGTTCCGATATAGCTCAATGTTTAATTATTGTAAACAGAGCAAAGTTATCTGGGAATAAAAAGGCTTAATACCATGGGTATCGTGGTATGGACCATTTCCACTCGCGAGTAGCTCACGAGCTTTCTCACCAGATATATTTTCCTGGTCTAATGAAGCTCGTGAGCATACTCGCGAGTGGAAATGGTCAATAACCACGAACCTATGTATTAAGGCCTTTATTCCAAATATATAATATATAATTATATATAATCATATATATATATTATATAATATAAATATATAATATATATATATATAATATAGGTTGTCCACAGGTATCAATGATTCACATTATGTAAATTTAGTACTATAGAATATGTAGTACTATATAATTACCTTAGAAATATATATATATATATATATATATATATATATATATATATATATATATATATATAACCTAAGTAATATTTAGGTACATGAAACTATGCTCAGTGGCCTCCTTTTGGAAATCAGAAACTGAATATAAAGCTGAAACTAGTTTCTAAATGAAACAAAAATTCTGATATGCACAAACACCTATATTATAGATGCGTGAAAATATGCACACACATAATGTAGTATACCGAGACGTACACATACGAACTCACACATCTTTTGCTTTCTCTCTCTCTCTCTTGCTTCTTCTCTCTCTCTTCTCCTCTCTCCTCATATATATAATATATATATATATATATATATATATATATATAATATATATATCCCTCCCCTCCCTCTTTCTCTCGTATATATACGTGTCACGCGTAGAGAAATTAACTGAAAAAAATTCAAACCACTTGCGGACCTTTTTTATTATAAGATAATCTACATAAGATCACAACAATATATATAATATACATATATATATACCGAGTGTATATAATATATATATATATACATATATATAATATATATATATAATATATATATATATTATATTATACTTTTTGTCAGTTCTTAAGTTATTTATTTACTTATGCTGTTATTTTCTGTTGTAAATTATCTCCCTTTACTTTTGTTTCTATATATAGGGTGATCCCAAAAAATACTTTTTTGAAAGGCTTTTTTTAGGGGGTCACCTTATATATATATATATATATATATTAATATATATATAGTGTGTGTGTGTTGGGTTGTGGGAAAGGGAAATGATCGACAACATGAGGAAAAATGAGTAAAAAAAATGTAGATGGATAAAAATACGGAACATTTATAGATTTTCCTACTATTATTATCATCATCATTCAACTCCATTGATATTCATTATAAAATAACGTAAATCCGTATACATTTGATAAACAGACCGAAACACATGTGTAAGTGATATCGATTAAAAGTGATATTGATAAAATTATCTTTCTACTTTTTTCTTTACTCATTTTTCCTCATTTTATATATATATATTATATATATATATATATATAATAATATATATTATATTATATATATATATATATTTATATATTATATATATATATATATGTATATAATATATATATATATATATAATAAGAATATATATATATAATATATATATTATGCAGTTATATATAATATATATATATATTAAATATATATATATATATAATAGTTCAATAGAAATCAAAACAATAAAAGTTTTTGCTTTATTTATTTAATTACGGAACGGGTATTATAATAAACGCTGCGTTGTAATACCGTCCGTAATTAAATAATAAAAGCAAAAACTTTTATTTGTTTTGATTTCTCATTGAACTATCAACGCTCAATCATAGATATTGAGCACTCTTCTAATAACACTGTACGTTGGATTACTATACTTTTTCATTATACTATCCAACCATATATATTATCATATATATATAAATATATATATATATATAATATATATATATATATATACAGGTGACCCAAAAAACAGGCCTCACTTTTTAAAAACAGGCTATCACTTTTTCTTTAAAGAGTTGGTCCCACCACATTAGAGCATCTGACGGTGCCGATATTCAAAATTACTCAATAATGTTTTACTTTCCTTTTTTGTCTATCTTACTTTTCTGTTGAGATTATCTCGAGTTTAAGACCTTGTGCCTTTCGTTTGTGATCCTTGTTTCTGAGTTCTTTTCTGTCAAGTTAGGAAGGTACAGAGTATATACAAGAGACTTCCATCTATTAATTCATGTAACTTAGGACACCAAATCGACGTGTGTTGTGTGGCGGCTCCATTTCGAATGGTTGTGATGATGTGTGTTATAATTTTAGTAGCCATCCTTTAGGCTATCAAAAAAAAAGCGCTTGTCCAGCGGAGATCGTTTATGTTAAGCAGAGCGCGATCCTTAGTGTAGATCCTTTGGTTGTTCCTTGGTGCTCCTCAGTCTTGCAGCTCCGTCGTCAATGATTGCAAATAGACGTCTCTCAGTATGATTGTTTTTCTCAATTTTCGCGTGCAGATTGAGAGAAAATAACGTAGTGTTCAACCGTTTTATCGAAAATTATTTAACTAAGGAATTACATTGATTAGTTAACGCCCTAAAGAAATCATTTCAATTGATTGAAATAATGGTAGACCCTTTATTTTTCCTATAATATAATATCATTAGTATTATGATGGCAGCAAACTCGTATTCAAGTATTGCCATTGCTTGATATATCACAATAACAATAATAATAATAATATAATATAATAAATGCGTAGAAACCACAATCCAACAACTTGAAGATTACACAAGGAAGAGCAAATACAAATTACTTATGGCGACCACATAGTAGAAACGGCAGATGGACAAACAGAAGAACGACAAAGACTAGAAAACAAAAATGGGAAGAAAACAATTATATGGACGCTTCAAACGACAAATAGATGAGGTTGCACATCAAAAACTTGGCATGGTTAAGAAAGAAACCTCAAAAAGAAACAGAATCACTATAATTGCTGCACAAAAGCATAAGGCAAACATCAAAGCGAAAAGAAGACCCAACAAAATTAAATGTAACTTGCGGTAATAAAGATGAGACTGTTAACCATATACTCTGCGAATGAGCAAACTAGCACAACGAGAATACAAAACTAGACACGACTGGGTTGGGAGTGATCCACTGGGAATTATGCAAGAAATTAAATTTTGACCACACAACAAAATGATATGCATAAACCAGAATCTGTCTTGAGAACGAAACGCACAAAATTCTCGGGACTTTGAAATTAAAACGGATCACTTATCCACGAGAAGACATACCTAGTGTTGATTAACAAAAGAAAGAAACTTGTCAACTGGTGGATTTGCAGTGCACGGATCACAGGGTGAAGCTAAAGGAAAATGAAAAATGACAAATATCTGGACCTTGCAGAGAACTGAAAAAGTTATGGAATATGAAAGTGAAGTTACCAATTGAGTTGGTGCACTGAACAGTCCCAAAAGATAGAAAAGTTTGGAATGTTTGGATATCAGAGGAAGAATTGAAACATTCAGAACACTGCACTGCTGTAATCTGCCAGAAACTCAGAAGAGTCCTGGAGACCTGAGGAGACTTGCTGTCACTCAGACTCCAGTGAAAGACCATCAGCTAACACTGATGTGAAAACTCAAAAGAATATAATAATAATAATAATAATAATAAAATAAAAAAAAAAAACTCAACAGTCAAACAATATACGGAGGAGACGTCAAAAAAGTCACAATGAGCTGCACAAAGTGCTCTTTAGTCCTGCCAAGTCTTGCACATCTTCCCACATTTACAGGTAATTCAAGAGCACAGGTATTATTAGTCCACGCGCGATGCACAGATTGGTGACTGATCAGGCCAGCTTTGCTCATAACATAGCCTTCCACTTGGTCACATAGTAGACCGATTTGAAGCCTTGATTGTCTCCTTTTTTTATTCTTGCGAATAACTCTTTTCAACTGCTCATGCTGTATACGGCCGGTCTCAAACTTTTCCTTAGCCCCGCACGGCTCTGTCTCCACTGCCCACGGTCCAAAGACTTACTCTCCCAGGTCTTCATATCGATGTCACATTTTTTCAAGGTCGACCTTAGGCAATCCTTGTATCTCATCTTGGGCCCATTTGTATTATATATATACATATACATATATATATTCATCAAATATTGCTACAACGTTTTCACTATAGTAGCATTAGTAGTATATCCCAAAATTACTCAATATCTTATTGTAATGAAGATTGTATGTTTGTCTATCCGTAACGGAAACTATATCACTACTCAAGTCACAATTCCCTTACTTATTTACGTCACATTCTTCATGATTTTATTTTTGTTCAAACCTCAATTTTTAATAAAATTATTTTACATTATTAATACTGTTGGCCATATCTACATACTAATAACATGTGATTGTATATATATATATATATACAACAAAATAGAAATTTACAGTGTGAACGGTAAGGCTAATTTGCATATTGATATCAAAATTTTGATTTTAATAAATATGTGCTTGGTATTATTGATTTCTAATTGTTCGCAAAAATGAGAGCAAAAATCTCGGGAATAAATCTTAAAAGAAATCCATTAGCAAGAAGAAATAACTGTAATTTTATTCTTTACTTCTTATTTTAACTAAATAGATAAATTAGGAAAATTTAGCCATGAAAAACGAGAGTGATGGAAGAGTACGTTTCAATTGTTCTATATTTTATTATACCCACCTTCTGTTTCAAATCTTTTTATCTGCATTCATATTTAGTTTAGTTAGCCTTTCTAATTTAATATAATATTTTATTAAATTAAACTTAAATACTTGCACCCACAGGGTGCATATATTTGCTAGTACATAAAATTATTGTCTGTGTGTAGTTTTGACTTATTGTCTCGTCTTTACGTATTATTTATTATCAAACTTTTCAGAATTTTGCCAAAATTATCAGAGAACAAATATTTATTTTGAATAAACAAAGGTGGTGAGAAACATTTAAATTAATTTATTAATTAATTAAAACTTAGTGGTATTCAAACGGAAATTAGAATTGCAATATCTCTGCAAGCAAATATAAAACTGCACAAATATATATCATGTATATTAGGTACCTCCAAAATACGTCACGTGATCAGTTTAGGCCATATTGAAGGAAGAAACGTAAATATTTTTGAACTTTTTTTTTTCAAATCTCACAAAAAAGAAATAACGAACATAAAGAGTTGTTACAAAGAAAAACAGTTAATTCAAAGGTCACATTATCCCATGAGAGAATAATTACTCACCGTTATCTTGAAAAATAAATTAAACGGTCCGTTTTTTGACAACAGGGTCAGTTTCTTTGTTGATATTTTTTAGCAGAATTCTGTATTTATGGTTCTTTTACTAAAAAAAAACAAACTCTCGCATAGAAACTTATAAACATCTTCTAATATAATTATTCAGACTCTTATCTTTATAGAAAAAAAAAAGAAAGAATTGCAATATCTCTGCAAGCAAATATGAAACTGCACAAATATGTATCATGTATATTAGGTACCTCCAAAATACGTCACGTGATCAGTTTAGGCCATATTTGCTAGTATTTCGTAAAATATAGAGCATTTATAATTGTAGAAAAAAGTTTTCTCTTTACCATGGTTTCAGTGTTTATGGTACAGCTTTTTTAGGAGAACTATAACATTATAAGTAGCTACACTTTATGAATAATTGTCACCATATTGAATTAGTTTGGCTTGGAATTAGTTTCATTTTTAGCGTTAAGGAGATTTTTCTTATCGTGGAATCTAATCATCGCAATCTTTTCTTGTAAACACACGAAGCAAGGGTCAGTTAAGCTTCGGCAAAGATTTGATTTCTTTAAGATTACCCATTTAATAATTGGTGTTATATTTTGATTGTTTTTGTTCCAAACATAACTAGCTAAGGTTGTTACATTTTTTTAAACACACACGCACACACACAAACACACACACACACACACACACACCTTCGCCATTTCAAACACATAGTTTGAACACTTCATACTGTCGTGCCATAAGTCACCCAAAAAGTGCGATATACATATAGGTTTAAAATAAACGAGAGATTCTGGGGAAGCCAGCTAGTGTAGTGGTTAGAATCTCCGCATGTCAGCCTGACAGGTAGGGTTCGAATCGCGCACAGAGCACTGCCCTGTCTATAACTCTGCTGATGAGACCTAATGGGCTGAAATGTACATACAGAAATTGACTTTTTCTCGAGTTATTTACGCTTTACATTTAAACTGATATGCACGCCTAATTCATTTAATTATAATTAATTAATCAACAAATTAGGTATGACTTTAATTAAGCACATAATCTCACTAAAAATTGTCGGCCTTCGCCATTTCAAACACATCGTTTGAACACTTCATATATGTATGTATGTATGTGTGTATTTATTTATGAATGATATCCTCTGATAATGTGTTCTTTCATATTTTATGCACACAGACAGACACACATATATATATGTGCATATAATAATAATAATAGAACTTTATTTTTGTTCGTTTATTCATTCTTTTAACAATTTAATTTACTACTTACTTGTTTTGATATTGATTTAATTTCGAAAGATTGAATAAAATCAGAAACAAAACACAATCAGATAATGTTTTTAATTTTTTATTATTTCCGTCAAATTTTTTGTGATTTTGTCGTTTCCACACACACACACACCACACACACACACACATATATAATATATATATATATATATATATATATATATATATATAAAATTAATGTAGTCGGGGAGGTCTAAAGTCGGTATCAGCCAGACAGCGCTAGACCAATTAGATTGTTTTTGAGTCTCAGGTGGAGCGCCTACAATCAGCTCCTCACTTTACCGCACAGATTCCCGTGCTACTCATACGCTGAGTTGGCGAGGGCCGGTATCGAAGCCGAACGCTCTACCGACTGAGCTAAACCGGCCCTTTAGTTAATAATATCAATTAATTAAACTAATTGATAAAACGGTTTTAGTTTTTTCCCACCTCCCTCTGCTTTGAATCTTTATTTTTATCCAATTGCTTAACTCTCTCTCTCTCTCTCTCTCTCTCTCTCTCTCTCTCTCTCTCTCTCTCTCTCAATTGCTCTCTGTCACTGTCTGTCTGTCTGTCTGTCTGTCTCATCCCTCTGCTATGAATCTTTATTTTTATCCAATTCCTTAACTCTCTCTTTCTCTCTCTGTCTCTCTCTATAATAATAATAATAATAATAATAATAATAGAACTTTATTTTTGTTCGTTTATTCATTCTTTTAACAATTTGATTTACTACTTACTTGTTTTGATATTGATTTAATTTCGAAAGATTGAAAAAAATCAGAAACAAAACACAATCAGATAATGTTTTTAATTTTTTTATTATTTCAGTCAAAATTTTGTGATTTTGTCGTTTCCATATATATATATATATATATATATATATATATATATTTCAAGCAAAATACTTACTAATGTTGTCGCCTTTTTCTTTCCAACAGTGTTCGAGTCCTGGTAGAGATCATAATTCCAAAACGGTGTATTTCAAGAAAGGGAAGCAATCATCAGTTGGAAAAGTGAAACAACACAATATTTATTTTGTACAGAGTTACATCTTATTAAATCTTTTCTGTAATATATTCTACTTCTGAACAATGTGGTTTTTTTTTCTATCATTATCCCGAGCAAAAAATTAGCCCTGGCAACTGGGGCTCTAGAATACTTCGACTGCACCTCTGCAGAGGAGTAAAACTGCAAAGAGGCTACCTGTTGGCTGTGGGTGGCAACCCGTGATGATTAAGAGTGGAACTCTGGTGGCTGAGGAGTCCATGACATGCAACACTCCACTTTGGTCCTTACTTAGGCTTGATGGGCGGTCGGAGAGGACCCCTCCAATCAATTAGCTGTTCACATCAATCCCTAGCACTTATATGAATTTCCTAAATTCTGGATGTGGTAATTACATTTCACTTTGCGCTAATACCCTTGGGAAAGGTATGAATCCTACTCTCCCTCCAGCTATGGGTAAATTGTAGGGCAGACTGGGCTCTTTAACCTTAGTTGGGTAACCAGTCTAGGAGAAGGAAAACTCTGAATTTAAACCTATTAAACTCCGCCTAAGAAATTGACCTTGTGTCACATCCTGCTCGTGCGGAGGGGTTGGTAAATATATATATGAATTTCCTAACCCTATTGCCTTTATGGAAAGCCCCGAACCTTTTTATCATATAAAATATAAGAAGAGGGTCTTATTATCCTGGGTATGACGTTAAACTCTGACGGTGAAGTTCCAGTTCTGGAGCTCGGGGAATGTGGAGTACCCCTTCATCATCATTACTCTCATGTAAGTAAGTCGTCGGGGCGGCTTAATGTTGGTATCAGTCAGACAGCGAGAGAGTCTATCCTCTTTTCACTTGCGCTAGACCAAGGATATTAGTTTAGCATCTGAGGTGGAGCGCCATAGCTACCATCAGCTCCACACTATACCGCACAGATCCCGTACTACTCATACGCTGAGTTAGCAAGGACCGGTATTGAACTAGGAACCTCGTGGTTTCTAGCCGAACGCTCTACCGACTGAGCTAACCCGGCCCTGTTAAAAACGTCTTTGGCATAAAATGACCTAATGGTTGACATACCGTAAAACCAAACCACAAACCAACCAACCAACCAGCCAACCGAACTGAGCTAAAAGGATGTAATTAGCAAACTTCTTTTTTGCTTAACGTAATGTTTTTTCTCTGAATTGCATGTACGAAAATATACCAATAATCTAAATAATTTGATCGAATTTGCTTAAGGTAGATTTTATGAAGCCAGAATATTTAATTATTAAATAAAAAATATTTTTGTCTAATCTGTTATTAGATTATTTACTGCTAAATAATTTGCTCTATTTTGCTTAAAGAATATTTTATGAATCCAGAATTTTCGGCAATTAAAGAAAAAAGAGTTGCATCTTATCTGTTATTAGTTTATTTACTGCTAAATAATTTAATCTATTTTGTTTAAGGAATATTTTATGAAGCCAGAATATTTATCTATTAAATAAACAATGTTTTTGTCTTATCTGTTATTAGTTTATTTACTGCTAAATAATTTGCTCTATTTTATTAAAGGAATATTTTATGAAGCCTGCATGTTTAACTATTAAATAAAAAACTATTTGTCTTATCTGTTATTAGTTTATTTACTGCTAAATAATTTGCTCTATTTTGCTTAAGGAATATTTTATGAAGCCAGAATGTTTAACTATCAAATAAATAAAAAGATTTTTGTCGTATCTGTTATTAGTTTATTTACTGCTAAATAATTTAATCAATTTTGTTTAAGGAATATTTTATGAAGCCAGAATGTTTGGCAATTAAAGAAAAATGTCTATGAAATGAAAAAAAATGATATTGTTAATTTGAATATTTTAATCTATTCTATTCTAGTTTATTTACTGCTAACTAATTTAATCTATTTTGTTTAAGGAATATTTCATGAAGCCAGTATGTCGAGCTATTAGATAAAAATGTTTTTGTCTTATCTATTATTAGTTTATTTACAGCTATCTAATTTAATCTATTTTATTTAAGGAATATTTTACAAAGCGAAAATATTTAACTAATCAATAAAAATGTTTTTGTTTTATCTGTTATTAGTTTATTTACTGCTAAATAATTTGATCTCTTATTTAAGGACTATTTTATGAAGCCAGAATGTTTAACTATTAAATTAAAAAAATATTTGTCTGATCTGTCATTAGTTTATTTACTGCTAAATAATTTAATCTATTTTGTTTAAGGAATATTTTATGTAGCCAGAATATTTAGCTATTAAATAAAAATTTTTTGTCTCATCTAGTGTTAGTTTATTTATTGCTAAATAATTTAATCTATTTTATTAAGGAATATTTATGAAGCCATATTATTTAACTATTAAAATGTTTTTGGCTTATCTGTTAATAGTTTATTTTAAGGGTCAGTTTAGCTCAGTCGGTAGAGCATTCGACTAGGAACCACAAAGTTCCAGGTGCAATCGCCAACTCAGCGTATGAGTAGCACAGGGATCTGTACGGTAAAGTGAGGAGCTGATGGTAGGTGTGGCGCTCCACCCCAGATGCCAAAAATGATCTCCTTGGTCTAGCGCTGGGAAAAAGAGGATAGACTCACTCGCTGTTTGGCTGATACCGCAAATGGGCTACACCAACGACTTTAATTTTTTACTTACTGCTAAATAATTTGATCTAGATATGTTTAAGTAATCTATTATGAAGCCAGAATGTTTAACTATTAAATAAAAAATGTTTTTGTCTTTTCTGTTATTATTTTATTTACTGCTAAATTTTTTTATCTATTTTGTTTAAGGTAGATTTATGAAGCCAACATGTTTAGCTATTAAAGTTAAATGTTTTGCGTCCTATTTCTTATTTGTTTATTTACTGCTAACTAGAAAACCTAAGTAAACACTCCCAAAGTTCGTTATTTCCATGAAGATAGCAAAGATAAAGAATATGCATTGACTTGTTATTTATCATCTTTTCCAGTACTACACCATTACAAACCTGTAGTCTAGGGATCTCACCATCCGGGTCAAGGGTTAATTTTTACCTGAAAAAAAGAAAAGTCAAACAATTAGATTTGAATGATAAACTGTTTGTACAGGCTTAATATATATATATATATATATATATATATATATATATATATATATCTTTGAAAGCTCAATATTGCTCTGTATATAATCTAAATAGATTATTATACACTGAGTTCTCTGTAGTGATTTATAGATTCACTGTATTTATACATACTGGATCATACAATAATAATACAGTGTATCTTAGAAATCACATATAGAATCATCCCTTACTACCAAGTTTGGATACCTCACATATATATATATATATAATATATATATAATATATATATATATATATATATATATTCATCAAATATTGCTAAAAGGTTCTCAATGTAGTATCCTTAGTAGTTAATCCAAAAAGGGCTCAATATCTTTCGTGAAGTATAGAGCATTTATAGTTGTAGAAAAAGGTCTTTCTCTCTACCACAGTTTCGATGTTTAAGGTACACCTTCTTCGGGAGAACTAAATATATATATATATATATATATATATATATATATATATAGAGAGAGAGAGAGAGAGAGAGAGACAGAGAGACAGAGAGACAGAGAGGGAGAATGATAGATAGATAGATAGATCGAGACAAACGGCTAACAATACATTTTTAAAAATATTATTCTATCGTTTAATAAAGTAAAACACTAAAAGGTAGAAAAAAAATATAAAATAAATCCCCTAATCAAAATTCTAAAGAAAGAAGTGCAAGGAGAGCTATGGAATAGAATGCAGAGTAAAGACAGAGAAAGAAGAGCAATGATAAAAAAAAGGAGAGCAAAGAAAGAAGAACGATTGATAAGAATGAGAAAAAGAACAATGAAAAAAAGAAACGAAATATTGAAGGAAAGCAGGGAAAGAAAAAAGAGCCGTAAAAAGGAAAGTAGAGATTGAAGGAAAGAAAGAAAAGAGAACAAGTGCAGTGAAAGATGAAAGGATGAAGGAGTGAAGAAAAAAAGGTAAGTTTAAAAGAAAGAAAGGAAAGAGAAAAAGGTGAAAAGAAAAGAAAAATAAGAGAGAAATTATAATTTATTCAAAAATAATTAAAGCGATAAATAACTTGTTCATAAATTCAAAAATATATTTAAATTAGTTTTAATTGAAACCGAATCCTTTATTTGAAGAGTTCGATGAGAAAATTCCTGAGTCCAATAAGAAATACCTGAAGAGGGCCGGAGGGCATATCGGCCGAAACGTTATGTACATAACAATAAAGATGAAGACAATAGACGGAATAATCCAAATAATATAGATTATGAGACCTGATCTCAAATATTCAGAGAAAAGAATAAAGTTGTTCCTTTGTTTATCTTTTTTATCATTTAATGTATCGTGGGTTATGCAATGCCAAGGGCATCATTGTAGAAGAACAGCGGGGGGGGGGGGTACTATTTAACCGTTAGCTTGGTAGGTAGGGCGGTTCATACCTTTTTCAAGGGTAATAGTCCAAAAGTAAACTTACGCAACTGGAGTTTGAACTCAGTTACTATAATGTCACAGTCCAGCACATTAGCCACTACAACCAAGAATAAAAACAAATCTCTTGGCGGGATTTTACCTTGTTTCCCGCTTCTACCTTCCCTCTTCTATTTAACCAATAAATGGGACCCTAACAGGTACTACCACTCCGGGTCAGAGTGAACCTTAGAACAATGGTGATGAAGGGGTGATCAATATTCCCCAGACCTCCAGAATTGGAATCTCACCATCAGATAGAGTTTAATGTCATACCCAGAACATGAAGACCCTCAGCCACTGCCGTTGTGCACATAAATAACATGGGTTGGGGCTTTCCATAGGAGCAATAGGGTTGGAACCATTATATAGGTGCTCGGGTTCGACGTGACCAGTTGATTGATTGACGGGGACCTCTTCGCCCGTCCGTCTAGCCTAAGCGGCCTTGTGGCATAACTAACTGAGGCTTTTTCTCTGAATTTTTTAAAATGAGGCTTGTATTATTTGTATTATTTGGACTATTGTTTTTATCTTTATTGTTATCTGTACAAAGTTTCGGCCGATATGCACTTCGGCCTTCTTCAGGTATTTTTTGTCGGACCCTGGAGCCTTCTCGAAGTGGAGAACATTCTTTTCGAACCCGGAAACCTTCTTGTCGTAATCTGGAGTCCTCAAGGAACTTTGAACCGAACTCTTTATTCAATCCTCGAGTCTATCCTGTTCTCATTTCGCTAACCATAGCTGTGTTAATTATTATTCTATGTTACTGTCGCTCTTGACCAGGATTGAACCTGCCGCCCAGAGATAAATGTCACATAATAATAACAGTATTAACTCAACACCTATATCCACTACCCTGTCCAATTAGAAGCTTAGTAAATAAAATAAAAATTAAGAAAATAAAGTAAATGCGAGTTTTTTGTTGTGACATTTTTCCTCGCTAAATTTTGTATTTTTATGTGACTTTTAAACTACAAACATGAATTGAAACATAGAAACGGATGCAAAAATATTCCTAATTTTAAGACGTCTTTATCTATAACACATTGGAGGGCGGGGGGAGGTCTACTTAAAAAAAAGAGACTTTAGCTACTTGAGCCTCTTTTGGAGAAATAGGCCCTCGGGCACTGCCCGACTGCTCGACTGCTCAGTCCGCCCCAGGTTACAAGCATATTTTCTTTAGAGACTTCCGTTTTCCACATTTACAAATAAATAAATAAATATAAAAAACATGTGCACGAGAAAAGGTGATGTGTTTTTTAAAAACAGTCGGGATTAATAAATTAGTTAATTAATTTTAACAGTTAATTACGGTACGTTCAACAACCATGAAAATATTTTCTAGTTTTAATTTTGAATCAGAAATCATTTAATTTGATATTTCTTGAGGCGGTCAGCTGTCTAGTTATAAAATTTTCTTAGTCAAATTTGGCACAAGGCTACAGGCGTGGAGCGTCCAATGAAGCTAGAACATTACTACAGTATACTTATTAATCTATCTTCTCAGATAAAGCAGTGTTAATGATAATCGTTAATAGTTTTGAAGATTGTTATGCATTAATCTGAAAATAAATACATTCCTGCTATTATATTCATGTAATCATATTCTATGATAGGATTTCATGGACTGTTCAAATCCTGAATGTGGTAATTGCATGACTTATACCACTCTTTAACCTTGGTTAGGCAACCGGTCTAGGAGAAGGAAGACTCTGAATTCACCAATATTTATCACACACACACACACACACACATACACACATACACACACACACACATTATATATATATATATATATATATATATATATATATATATAGAGAGAGAGAGAGAGAGAGAGAGAGAGAAGGGGACAGAATATGGTTAATATATATATTACATATATATATGATTTTATATATGAAAATGGTGACTTACCGATGAAATTGGTCTCAATAGTTAGTTGATACAAGTTTCACAATGATAAGACAGCGATATAACCAATATAAAGTGCTCAATACGTAAGTAGAGCGAATTTATCACAATGGTATATACAGGAATAACCTACTCGAGTTTCACCATAAGGATCTTCAGGGTTAAAACCACTGAATAGAAACTCGAGTAGGTTATTCCTGGTATATGTATAAGTATTAACTTAAACGATCGTTGGAAGCGCACAATATCCAGAGGTTAAGGTTGAGAAAAAACAAATACAAAGTGGTAGAGCAACCTACTATCGATAGATTCTTCAGGGTTACTTTTAAATTAATCGAGTTTACGATTATCTTTGGTGTTATAAACATGCGCGTTATATAATCGTACTACCCTATCTATCGATGAAACTCGAGTAGGTTATCATTTCCATTCTTAAATAAATATATATATATATATATAGGGCCAGAATATGGTTAATTAACGTCCGAAGAAGATATCAGAAGATCTGAAACACGTGTCGTAAATGTTAAACAAAACCTCCGGGTGGTATTAAAAAATATTGCTTAAAGGGGTGAATTAAATAAATAAAATAGTAGGTTTAATATTTTTGAAAAATTACTTACTTACTTAAACAGCATCATATTCACCCCACTCCACTGAGATATTTGTTTTGTTTTACGGCAGTAAGGACTTCCAAAATGTTTCTAAAGATTTCTGATTTAATTATACAGACTCTTATCTTTATAGAAAAAATTACAAATCATACGAGTAAGATATATTTTGATCAGATTTCATAAAATTAAATAAGGAGGCGTCAACCAAGTAAAAAAAAATTCCCCCTAGTATATATTAGCAAAAAACTATTACAAACATAAATTCACCTAAGGGGGGATAAATATCAAAATATTTGTGAAAATTTAAAAATTAATTGATATTTCATTGAATTTTTATATTTTCACGTAGTAATAATACTCATAGATAAACTTTCTTAATTCCTGAAATTTCTGTGGTGTAAGAAGTGACGTAGTTTCGGTTACAGACAAATAGAGACCGAATCTCTATTATCAATACTAGCAAAATTAAAAAACGCTCTCTGGGCGACGTAAATAAATATTGCCAGAGGGGATGGGTGTTGAAAATTTAATATCAGAGAGTTTGTATCATAAGTAAAGTAAAATCATCAAATTTATTAAAGGAGTAAAAAATAAAATAAATTTATTATAGGAGTAAAAAATTAAAAAAATTAAATGGAAACTTAGTTCTGATAATTTTAGATATATATCAAAATAAAACAAATTATATATAGATAGATAATACCAGGTATGTATTTATTAAAACTTGTTTAAAAAAACCAATGAGTACTGTCTAATGCTGCATGTTCAAATTTTGAGTGTATTTATTCTATGTTATGACGATTTTAGATAGTGTAACGTAAGCAGTGATACGTAGTTTTTGTTACAGACAAAACCGGAAGCGAATCTCCATTATTAATAGATTATATATATATATATATATATTATTACATTGAGCACTTTGTATTTGTTTTTTCTCAACCTTAACCTCTGGATATTGTGCGCTTATCGTTCTTATACCCATAGTAATACTATATACATATACAAATATATATATATATATATATATATATATATATATGGGGGGAGTACTCATAGCCACATTGTTTGTGTGTGAAATGAAAAAGAGTCAGTTGTGAGTTACTGAATAAGACTTGAATTTTACTCATTTTGATCGAATGCCATTCTTTAGAAATGGTGAGAATCTCTTTTCAGGACAATAGCGACTAAAAATGTCCTTCCAAGCCTTGGACATTTCCAATGGTGTCCATGGTCGTCCCAATAATGGAAATAATTAAAATCAAAATAATTATTATTGCAGTTGTAATTAGTATAATGATGAGGATCAGGTCGGAATTTGAAAGATGGACAAAAAAAAGAAAAAAAAAACCAAAAACGAAAAAGAAAAATGAAGAAGAAAAGATATCGAGGATTTCATTATTTCAAATTGATTATCGCATGTCTAATTAACATGACGCTAATTTGAAGAAGAAGAAAAAAAAATCTATGTTAAATTTATTGGAATTTGAAATTTTATTTTGTGTTCAGTTTTATTTCAAGGCTTATTTTAATTCTTCTTCATTATCATCCACTTTTTTGTTTTTCTAATTATTATTATTATTACTATTATCTCCTTTTGAGTTTATTATTATTATTATTATTATTCCTTTTGAGTTTTCACACCAGTGTTAGCTGATGGTCTTTCACTAAAGTCTGAGTGACAGCAAGTCTCCTCAGGTCTCCAGGACTCTTCTGAGTATTCTGGCAGATTGCAGCAGTGCAGTGTTCTGAATGGTTTCAATCCTTCCTCTGATATCCAAACTTTCCAAGCCCTTTTCTAATCCTTTTGGGACTGTTCCAAGTGCACCAACTACAATTGGTATAACTTTCACTTTCATATTCCATAACTTTTTCAGTTCTCTGGCAAGGTCCAGTATTATTATTATTATTATTATTATTATTATTATTATTATTATTATTATTATTATTCCATTAGAGTTTTTCACACCCTCCTTAGCCGGTGGTTCACAGGTAGGCTGCGTGACAGCAAGTCTCCCCAGGTCTCCAGGACTCTTCTGAGTACTCTAGCCGATCTTAACAGTGCTGTAGTTAGGATGGTCTCTGATTTCCAATTTATACGAATATTAGCAAGATCCAAGTATTTGTCAATCTTATCGCTGTCTTTCATTTTCACTCTGGCATCGGCCGGGACGGCAAAATCCACGATATGACAAGTCATCCTATTATTATTATTATTATTATTATTATTATTATTGCTTTGAGGTTTTCACATCCGCGTTAGCTGATGGTATTTCACTGGAGTCTGAGTGACAACAAGTCTCCTCAGATCTCCAGGATCCTTCTGAGTATTCTAGCCGATTGCAGCAATGTAGTAGTCTGGGTGGTCTCAATTCTTCCTCTGATTTCCAGATCCTCCAGTAGTTTTGCCAAGTTTATTGGGACCGTTCCAAGTGCACCAACTACAATTGGTATCACTTTCACCCTCATATTCCACAGCTTTTTCAATCATCTAGCAAGGTCCAGGTATTTGTCCATCTTTTCGTTTTCTTTCAACTTCACCCTTTGATCTGCTGGAACCGCAAAGTCCACCAATTGGCACGTTCTCTTTTTTCTTTTTTTTGTTAATCAATACTATTATTATTATTATTATTATTATTATTATTATTATGTAAAGAGAAGACACGAGAAAGATTGTACTTTGATAAGAGTATAGACCATATTATATACAGGTTTTTAAGTTTGGTTTGGTTTGGTTTGTTGTACGGTATATCAACCTCAGTGGGTCATTTAATGCCGACAAATTTTTGAAATAAATTCATTCTTAATGGATACTCAATTTTTTTTATAAACATATTTTTCTATTTAACCTATAGATGGGATCCTAACAGGTACTACCATTCCAGGTCAGATTTGACCGGGGAGCAGTAAGAATGAAGCGGTGCTCCTCATTCCCCAAACCTCCAGAACTGAACCTCATCATCATCATTCCCAGGACATGAAGAACACCAGACACCGCCTTCTAACACATATATGATAAAGAGGGTTGGGGTTGCCATAAGGGCGATAGGATTGGGACAATCATATAGGCGAGAGGGATTAACGTGACCAGCCGATTGGTCAGATGGGGGCTCTCCGACCGCCCGTCTAGCCTAAGTAAGGGATAAAGTGAAGTGTTGCATGTCATGGACTGCTCAGCCACAAGATTCCGCCCTTAGACATCACAAATCGCCCATCACGGCCAACAGGTGACCTCATTGGGGGGAGGGTCTTATCCCTCTGTAGAGGTGCAGTCGGTGTATTCTAAAGCCCCAGCCGACAGGTCTCAGGTTGTTAGGTGGTCATTATTAAAGGACATAGTATCATTTTTATTAAAGTTTATGACAATTATTCATAAGTTGTGCTTGCCAATAATATATACAGGTTATACGATGGTACAATTTCTATACATATATGAGGGACATTTGTTGTGTATGTATCTATGTATGTATGTATGCATGTCGGATAAACTACTAAACACAACAATAACAACAAAATAAATATGGTTATTTCGTATAACTTCAACCTAAAAAAGGGGAACCACTCTGAATGAATTTTATCTGTTAATTAATATACCCATTATTTTCCTATTAAACTAACCCTAACCCCTAAACATAAACCCGTCTTCTTTTTCTAGTAGATCAATAAATGAATAATAATTTATCAGTCAATCAGAGTGGTTCCCCTTTGTTCAGGTTAGAGTTATAGGAAATCACCATAAATATATATACACATTAAATACAACTGATTCTTGCTTTTTTTTATTTATATTCACGAGTATATCTAAAAATGAAAATATATATAATAATAATGCATCTACGAGATCTTGCGAACCATTACACTACGTTTTTTGGCCTACCCTCTACTCAGGTGATGCCGGGTAGCCGTTTCAAGTTTAGAATAAAGTGTTGCTTTCAATAAAGTATTGAATAATTATTCGCAAACAGTACTTACCCATATTACATCCAGGTTATAAGATTGGCATTATTACAGATACAGGACGCAGAAGTTTATTATTCGTAAGCAGTACTTACCCATCTATCTATCTATCTATCTATCTATCTATCAATACATATATAAAGGACAATTATGTGTATGTATGTCCGGAGGAAACTATTAAAATAAAACAATTAACGACAAAGTAAATTAAAATATCACTTTCGTACCATATGGATTTACCATTTGTATAAATATGAACTTTTTAACATACTGAAGTAATGATTTAATCAAAGTTACAGAGATCAAAATTTGGACTTTGTACCCTCGGTAGAATAACTCCTTTATCCACTAGGCCATGTGTCCAATTGTCCAGATAACATTGAAGATGATGATAATAATCCGAATGACGCAGATAATACTGATCATCAAGCCTCATCTCAAACATTCAGAGAAATAGTAGAGTCAGCTTTTATTAAAGTTTAAGATAATAATTCAGAAGAACAACTAGAATATATACAAGGCCAAAATCTAAAATTTGAAGATAAACAATCTTAATTAACGTGGCAGGCAGTAAACGAAAGTAAAGCACCTCAAAATCATTAATACATAGAATAATCATAATATCCTCAGGAATTGCATAAGCTTATCAATGAGTACTTAATTTATAGTCAAAATCATTAATACATAGAATAAATCTTATTAACATTGTCTCTATGAAGATCTGAGTTAGATTTGCCCAAAACTGCCCATGTAATTAGTGCATTTAAAATCCTGCAGTATGTCTTATGCATCTCTTATTATAATGGAGATTGTGTATTTTTCTATCTGTAACCGAAACTATATCACTACTCAAGTCACAATTCCATTTGTTATTTACGTCACATTCCCATGATTTTATTTTTATTCAAAATCTCAATTATCAATAAAATTGTCTTACATTATTAATACTGTTGGCCACATCTACGTTCTAATAACATACAATTGTATTTATATATACAAAAAATTAGTGGTTTACAGTGTGAACGGGAAGGCTAATTTGTATATTGACTTCAAAAATTTTAATTTGATTTTTATAAATATGTGCTTAGAATTATTGATTTCTAAATGTTTGGTTTTATCTTAATGAATATGAGCAAAAACATCGGGGATAAATCTTAAAAGAAATCCATAAAGAAGAAGAAATAACTGTAATTTTATTCTTTACTTTCTATTTTAACTAAATAGTTAAATTAGGAAAATTTAGCATGAAAGACGGGAGTGATGGAAGAGTAAGTTTTAGTTGTTCCATTTTTTAGAATTATACTACCCTCTGTTTCAAATCTTTTTGTCTGCATTCTTATATAGTTTCATTAGCCTTTCTAATTTAATATAATATAAGTCTGTCAGTTTCACGCCTATGCATTCCTCACTTCTTGGTCTGACGATCTTCATAGGTAAAAAAACTGACAGTTAGCAAGCGTCGTTGACTGTATGTGTTGGAATGTTTTTTGTATATAAGGTGTGCTCCAATTGCTCACCTGGATTTATAGACTAGCCTAAGACACGTGGTTTATTACTTCGCCAATCACCAAACATACCACGTGGCTGATACACTACTTAAACACTCACACAGGCCATGATTCTAATTGCATTCATTGAGGAGGGACTTACAATACTAAGATTTACCAGACGATTACCAATACTCAGGACTCTTTACCAAGGGATTACCAAGGATCCAATTCCCAGGGACAAGCGCTCTTGCTTAAAGCCTACATGATGGCCCACAAGATAGTAATACTATGTCTACACAATATATATATATTTAATATATATATATATTTACCAAACCGCTACGCATGGACAGGACGTGACATAAGGTCGATTCTTTAAGCGGAGTTTAACAGGTTTGAATTCAGAGTTTTTCTTGTAGACTGGTTGTCTAAACAAGGTTACGGAGTCAAGTCTGCCCTACTATTTAGCCATAACTGGAGGGAAAATAGTGGGATTCGTACCTTTCCCAAGGGTATTAGCGCTATCTGAAATACAAACAATCTAGTCGTTTCCATTTTCTACGACTGTAACCATGACACAACGCGCCTAACTTACATATATATGCTTTATCATAGTTAGCTAGCAATATTATTAACAGCCCCCCCCCATATAATTTATATATATATATATATATATATATATATATAATATAAGGAAGTTTGGTATGTACGTGGCGAGGTATAACTCCAAAACGAGAGGTCACTCAAATTTGAAATCTTGCATACACATGAATATCCTTCTAACTAAGTTGAAAAATTATATTTCGAAACACTCAAGTTTAGGAATACTTTAAAAAAACATGATATTTTAAATGTAAACAAAAAGAAAAATATTTCCTAAAATAAAGAAACATTGAACTATACGAATTATCAGTGATATTTAAAATTTTATTAATCATTTTCCTCTCTTTTTTAAAAAGTTTTATAAATCATATTCTTTCTCTTACTCCCGTTTTCTCTTTCTCCCTACCTCTCTGGTGTTCCCAATTTTTTTAAAAGTTCAGTCATGGACCGGGTACTTTTGCTAGTATATATATATATATATATATATATATATATATATATATATATATATATATGATTTTAAAATCAATATTGATAATATACTTTCCTCTATTTGTAAGTATAATTGAAAAAAGTACATATATCTAACTTGGTCAGTTACCAAGTGCAGTTGTCTTCGCTACCAAAATGTGTGTATATATATAATATATATAATATATTATATATATATATATATATAATATATCATATCTATAATAAGATATATACCTTTATTTATACATATATATAAAAGTATGCATATATGTATAAGAATACATATATAGGTATATGCACGCACACACTCACATACATACATACATATATACATACTACATAAACACACACACACACACACACACACACACATATATATATATATATATATATATATATATTCTTGTAAAAAATATAATCATTGTGGTCATAAAAATCGATACTGCTTGGTGCCTGTGAGGTCAAATACTTATCTTCAATTACTTATCTATATTTATACACTCAATTCTTTTAAATCTTTTTGTTCTCTAGTTTGAAATTCAAGTATATATATATATAATATATACACACACACACAATATATATATATATATATATATATATATATATATATATATATATATATATATAGAGAGAGAGAGAGAGAGAGAGAGATAAAAGGAGATGAAATGCAAATAAGAAAAGTTGTATAAAAATCAATTCCCTTTTTTCAGTGTATCACTGAATACATAATTTTCCCCTTCGTCTAGAGGAGCTTATAACAAATGCAGTTCATGTCTGGAAGAAAAATTATTCGTTTTATATTACACTGAACATCATAAATTGCTGAACAAAAAAAAAATTGTGAAGTGATTTCTAAGTGTAGACATATTAACGAATTTCTTTTGTGTCACTTACCACCTAATTTGACCTCAAGATATATTTCACAGTACTCCTTCGTATTTTCGACTGTTCAGATGGCAAAAATCAATAAATAATATCTTTAAACTTTATTCAAGTGCACGGACATCTTGTTATATGATAAAACTTTCATACCATAAACTATCGTTGTCTAGCCAGTTTTCTCATGTTTCCGTCTGATGATTGTGCGCTTTGTATGATACTTTGAGTCACCGATTCACACACACACATATATATATATATATATATTATATATATATATATATATAAGAGAGAGAGAGAGAGAGAGAGAGAGAGAGAGAGGGGGGGGAGAGAGATGGATATAGATGAGATAATATTAAAAAACACATGTTGTTTAATTTGATTTAATCTATTTTTACAACTTTTGCGTTGCTAATATTGACAATATTTCGATTTCATCAAAAAGTCTTCATCAGAGTATAATGAAGATTTTTTGCTAATTTTTTTGATTTATTCCAACGTTTGACTAGCAGCGTTCTGTTTTTACTAACGGTCATTTTTCCCGTCTTATTTTTGTTGATGAACGACCACATGCGGTCGATGCATTATAATGCGAAAGGGTCCTCATATTAGTGAGGATGGGCCGGTGTTGCTTTTTAAAACCGTCGAGAGATTTGGCCCCGAAACGGTTTTGCACACTCTCTCCTGATGAGCCTATTTCAGTTGTAAACATCTGTTTTTTTTCATTATATCATATTCATACTGTCGGATTAATTTCCATTTTATTTTTCACACACACACACACACACACACACACACACACACACACACATATATATATATATATATATATATATATATATATATATATATACTAGCAAATATATGCACTCCGGGTGCAAGTATCTAAGTTTTAATATAATAAATATCATATTAAATCAGAAAGGCTAATGAAACTGAATAAGATTCAGATAAAAATATTTGAAACGGAGGGGGTATAATCGGAAAATAGAACAACTTTGAAACTAACTCTTCCATCATTTTCCCTTACTCCCGTCTTTCATTGGTAAATTTTCCTAATTTAACTGTTTAGTTAAAATAGGAAGTAAAGAATAATATTACAGTTATTTCTTCTTCTTAAGGATCTTTTAAGATTTATCCACGAGATTTTGCTCATATTCATTAATATAAAACCAACAATTAGAAATCAATAATACTAAGCATAATTTATTAAAATCAAATTTTTAAGATCAATATGCAAATTAGCCTCCCCATTACATTGTAATCCGCTATTTTGTTGTATATATAATCAATTGCATGTTATTAGTATGTAGATATGGTCAACAGTCTTTAATTATGTAAAACAATTTTACTAATAATTGAGGTTTAAATAAAAAATAAAATCATGGAGATTGTGGTGTAAATAACTAAGGGAATTGTGACTTGTATTTAATATAGTTTCGGTTACAGACAGACAAACCCACAATCTCCATTATAATAAGATATATGAAACACATCTTTGGTACAATGATTTTATACATAAATTTTAATAGTATCATACTTCATTAATTTCGATCAAATATTAAACATAAAAAGGGGGTTAGAAACGATGAAAAAAAAAACAAAGGAAAATTGAAATGAAGTAAATTTAAAGTTTTTTCCTTCATTTATTGAATATCTTGCTCTGTCCATCCACTCACGGGTACTAGGCACATTGAGCTCTCAATGCGTTTACCTGCACGGCTTGGTTAAACTGCACGTAGAAAGATCCTAACTACAAAAATATATATGTGTATGTGTGTGTGTGTGTGTGTGTGCATGCACGATAGGAAGCGACATAAGCTGCCTCACACATCCACGCACATCCTCAAATATCCTGACACATCCTCTCATAAACGTATATATATATATATATATATATATATATATATATATATATATATATATATATATAAGTATAGTCGTCGAGATGGCTTGAGTCAGTATCAGTCAATCAGCGATGGCGTCAATCCCTTGTCACTAGCGCTATACCAAGGAGATTGTTTTTGCTTTCTTAGGTGGTGCCCCACACCTACCATCAACTTACTTTACCGCACAGATCCCTGTGCTACTCATACACTGAATTGGCGAGGGCCGGTATCGAACTAGGAACCTTTTGTTTTCTAGCCGAACGTTCTACCGACTGAGCTAACCGCACCGTTTAGACAATCTATGTATAAAACATGTTCACACCTCACACACACGTATATATATATATATATATATATATATATATATATATATATATATATATATATATATATATATATATATATATATATATATATATATATATATATATATATATATATATATATATATATATATATATATATATATATATATATATATATATATATATATATATATATATATATATATATATATATATATATATATATATATATATATATATACCGTTTAGACAATTTATGTATTTATCTTCTTGTCGAGTATTTAAGGAAAAGAAAAAGGAATGTGTTTATAAATAAGTGGGAGAATTTTCTTTGAAAATTGTAATATTTAGATAAGTTTTATGATGTTGGCAAGTCAGTCTCTCGATGACGTGAGCCAAAGAAAGGAAACGATTTTCAACACTTCAAGCGAAAATGTCACCTAATCTTAAACACCGAATGCTTTTGTTTCTGAATTTTATTCTAATATTTAGATAAGTCACGTGATGTGTGCAACTCAGTGTCTCGCCGGTGCAACCTTAAAGAGGAAGATATTTTGACCACTTCAAATAAAACATCGTTTTTACATAAACATGAGGTGTTTTCTGCTGTGAAAATTTATGAGAATATTTACGAAAAGTATATATATTATATATTATATATATATATATATATAGTTTCATAGGAACATACACGTAAACATGCTATATATATATATATATATATATATATATAGATACAGAGAGTGAGTGAGTGAGAGAGAGAGAGAGAGGAGAGAGAGAGAGAGAGAGAGAGAGAGAGAGAGAGAGAGAGAGAGAGATGAATAGACTGAGAAAGATATGAATACACTTAGATATATAGATAGAAACATATTGTGAAAGATAGATGAATAAAGTAGATAGATATAAACCATCTGACATAGAAAGATAGATAGATAGAAAGAACTTCTCTGTCTGTCTGTCAGTCTGTCTGTCTCTCTGTAGTCTTCTCTCTCTCTCTCTCTCTCTCTCTCTCTCTCTCTCTCTCTCTCTCTCTCTCCCATGCACACTTAGGTTTGTTTGAAAATCACATAGGCGAGAAACTGGCTGTTACCAAGCGGTGTAGACTTTGTGTTCGCTACTTTAACTTTGATATATATATATATATATAATATATATATAAGTAAGGTCGTCTTCGGGGCGGCCTAATGTCTGTATCAGCCAGACAGCGAGGGAGTCTATCCCCTTTTTACTAGCGCTAGACCAAGGAGATTATTTTAGCGTCTGAGGTGGAGCGCCACACCTACCATCAGCTCCTTACTTTACCGCACAGATGCCTGTGCTACTCATAACGCCGATATATATATATATATATATATATATATGCTCTATCAATGATTTTCAGTTCTCTTTATCTATAAATAGAACAATATATATATATATATATATAATATATATATATATATATATATATATATATATTGATGTAGTTATAATTCAGTTGCAAATAATATGCACACACGTATACGTACATTGACGGGTTGGCTCAGTCGGTAGAGTGTTCAGCTGGAAACCGTAAGCTTCTTGGTTCCATACCGGTCCTCGCCAAGTCAGCGTATGAGTGGCACAGGTATTTGTGCAATGTAGTAAGGAGCTGACGGTAGGTGTGGCGCTCCACCTCAGATGCTAAAACAATCTAAAGACAGTACTTTATGAGCCTAGAAACCACACACTTGCTTGTAGACATTTGCAAAGAAGTTGCATAATGATTAAAGGTCTTGGAAAAAGTCACCCTGTTCCACAGAATTCCACAAGGTCATTAGTATGGGGCATCCAGCGAGGTTCGAACTCGCTATTCAGTAGTAATGTATTTACCAGCTGAGCTTGCTAACCATTACACCATGATAGGACGCCTTCCCTTTACCAAAGGTATTAGCACTATGTGAAACGCAGGCATCCACCTTTCAAGATTTTAACTCGGGTAGTCAAATCCACTTCCTATGACGATAACCGTTACGCAACGAGCATCTCGCATTTTACAGATTATCTTTATTCGATTACCATTTGTCAATTACCGTTTGCTGATAACCATTTGTCCATTACCACTTTTCCATTACCGTTTGTTGATTATCCTTTTTCCATTACGGTTTGCCGATTACCATTAGTAAATTACCATTTGTCAATTACCGTTTGTCAATTACAATTTGCTGATTACCATTTTTTTATTACCGTTTGTCAATTACCGTTTTCCAATTGCCACTTTTTCATCACGTTTTGTCGATTACCATAAATCAATTACCATATGTAAATTACCGTTTGCCGATTAACAATTCTCCATTACCATTTGCCAGTTATCATTTGTAAGTTACCATTTGCCAATTACTATTTTACCATTACCGTTTGCCGATTACCGTTTCCCGTTACCGTTTGCCGATTACCATTAGTCAATTACCGTTTACCAATTACCATTTGCCAATTACCATTTTACCATTACCGTTTGCCGATTACCGTTTGCCGATTACCATTTTACCATTACCATTTGCCGATAACCATTTTTTCTTTAATATTGGCCGATTACCATTAGTTAATTGCCGTTTTTCCATTACCGTTGGCCGATTACCATTTGTCAATAACCATTTGTCAATTAACATTTATCCATTACCGTTTGCCGATTACCTTTTTACCGTTACCGTTGGCCGATTACCATTAGTCAATTACCGTTTGTCAATTATTATTTGTAAATTACCGCTTTTTCCGTTACCGTTTGTCAATTACCATGAGAGTTGTTTCTTCTTTACGTCAGTTTGTATTTTCGGGTTAATAGTTATCGTAAATCACCGTCGCCTTCTTCTCTCTTGTTTCAGTATATAATTGCTTATTTTTATATTTTAAAGATATTCGATTTATTTCAATTGAAACGATTTAGTTATTTTAAAAGTGAGAATTCGTTTATTAGTAAATCAACACTGAAAATTTTATTAAAATCAGATAATTGCTTGATTTTTCGTAATTTTATTAATATCAACCTGAGCATTCGCATTTATTAACAGATTTCTCGCTGAATTTTGTAAACAAAAACGCCGTATTATATATATATATATATATATATATTATATATATATATATGAAAAGTTTTTTGGCAGTACAGAATTTTAAAAGGACACGTAAAAGTATGTTCATATATATATATATATATATATTATAATGGTATACACAGGAATAACCTACTCGAGTTTCACCATAAGGATCTTCAGGGTTAAATCCTCTGAATTAATCAAGATATTGATTAATTCCAGCCGATTTTACGCGTGTATCTAGTGGTTATCTAGTGGTGCATAACCACTAGATACACGGGTATAATCGGCTGGAATTAATATCTTGATTCATTCAGTGGATTTAACCCTGAAGATCCTTATGGTGAAACTCGAGTAGGTTATTCCTGTGTACACCATTATAATAATAAATTTGTTCTATTCACGTATTGAGCACTTTATGTTTGTTATATCGCTGTCTTATCATTGTGAAATTTGCATCAACTAACCATTGTGACCAACTTCACCGGTAAGTCACCATTTTCATATATAAAATCATATATATATATATATATTATATATATATATATATATATATTACTTCTAAATATGATCTCCGTTTTATCTTACCTATAAAGCGTGTCCCAGAAGGAAATACAGTTGAGTAGTTATTTCAATGATTCGAATTCTAAAAGTAAATGGCTCGTATTGTAACTGAGAGGACAGACAGCGAAACCGTAGAACTTGCTGTTCCACGGAGCAGTGGTTTGCGTACTGATCTAATGAATCTGTAACTGTGTTGGGATTGTTTCGAACTCCCTGCAATCAACAAAAACGGTTAAATCGGACTTAATGGACCTAAATTCCACCATCGTATGTCATCCCGGCGAAAGAAAAAAAATACCAAAAATCAGGAAATTAACCGAATTTAATAAAATTTTCAGTGTTGATATATTAGTAAATAAAATATATAATGCACCATTTTTTTTAATTTTAAGAATCAGTTAACTTTGAACCACGTATCTTTGGAAATCTGTGTTATGCCTCAAGGATACGTGGTTCAAAGTTAACTGAGGTGAAAAAATGTAAAAGTTTTTAAATAAAATAACTGGTGCATTATATCTTTTATTTATTAATATATCAACACTGAAAATTTCATTAAATTCGGTTAATTTCCTGATTTTTGGCATTTTTTTCTTTCGGCGGGGTGACATACGATGGTGGAATTTAAGTCCGTTAAGTTCGATTTAACCAAAAAAAAAAAGAGAGATTCCAAAATTAACATTGCATTTGATTTTTGCACAGTCTCAAGTGGCACCATCCATTTTGTTGAGGAATTCCAGTCTGCGATTCCAAAGCATTCTTTGAAAAGTAGAAATAAATCCTAGAATGGTTAGACATTTTTACAAAAGGAAGAATGGTGGGTGTTGGTCATTTATGTCAACTTCCGTCATTTGGCTTCAAGACTTTCAAGTAGTTTGAGGCACGTGGTGTAATGGTTAGAGTCATAGGAAATGGACTCGTCAACCAGAGTTCAAATCCTACCTCTCTTCCCCCAAACTCCACACCAAACCCAACACACATCCACACAGTGAATTCCAAAATGGTAAACATGAGATCTCTAAACTATTCAATGAGAAAACTACCATAAGCATATGAAGGATGTGGGTGAGGGGTGTGCAAATATTTCTGTATTCATTATATATATATATATATATATATATTATATATATATATATAGGAAAGAAATGCCGGGAACCTTTGCACAGATCTGACAAAGCATTCTTTAAGAATCTTTTTTTGAAGAATCCATTTTTAAGAATCCTTTTTCAAGAATCCTTTAAATTATTCTATTTCAAAAGAAACCTCTTTCAATAGTAAACCTAGAGTGTCACTTGACATTTGATAGAATACAGACATGCGTTGTTGGAGTTGAAAATGGACTCATCGACCCGAGTTCAAATCCTGGACGAGACAGTTTGTATTTCACGTAGCGCTATTACCCTTGGGAAAGGTATGCACCCAACTACTCATCCTCCAGCTATGGGTAAATAGTAAGACAGACTAAGCTCTTTTACCTTTGGTAACCAGTCTAGTAGAATGAAAACTCTGAATTCAAACCTGGTAAACTCCGCTTAAGAAATTGACTTTGTGTCACATCCTACTTGTGCGGAGGGGTTGGTAAATGTATATAATCTACTTTCAATAAACCTGGATAGATGAAGATGTAGGTGTCTTCCTTTAGGGTTTCGTCTATTTACTTGGCAATTGGTCATATGTGTAGTACAGCTCCATTGAACTGGGTGATTTTTCAATTTGCAGTTTGCTTGATAAATAAAAGAAATAGATGATTTTCCCGACCCTATTGCTTTTATGACAAGCCCCAAACACTTTTTATCATATGGGTGCTAGAAGGCGGTGGCTGCGGGTCTACATGTCCTGAGAATGACGTTAAACTCTATATGATGGCGAGGTTCCAGTTTTGGAGGTTTGGGGAATGTGGAGCACCCCTTCATCACCATTGCTCCCTGGTCCACTCTGACCCAGAGTGGTAGTCCCTGTTAGGGTCCCATCTATGGGTTAAATAGAAAAATGTATCTATAAAAAAATTGTATTATCCATTAAGAATTGATTTATTTCAAAACTTTATCGGCATTAAATGACCCACTGAGGTTGATATGCCGTAAAACAGCCCCCCCCCAAAAAAAAGAAGAAATAAACCTCATATGTAAAGAAAAATCGAAGTACATATATAATTATTATCTTCTGAAATTGTTTGTGTGAAGTGACGACCAAAATCAATCCCTGTAATCAATTTCCCCAACAGCGAAAGTCCCCTGATACAGTCTTTTGCCTGCAACACTATCACCATAATCCTTGTTCAATCCGTCAAAAGTTCACTCGTTCAACGCACGTAATGAAGATCAAAACACAACTGTTACTGCTGTGAAATCGAGTTGTTAAGCAAATTTATTGATTTCTTTAAAAATATATTTACTTTTTTTGCATCCCGTGTGCGTTTACTAACTGTACTATCCAATCTTTTGTAGTATCGTTAATATAGAGTTAGTAATTACTAAATGTACCACCCAATTTCTTGTAGTATCTAAGGATTTCTTTAATTCTATAGTGGTTATTTTGTATTTTATTATTATTATTATTATTATTATTATTATTATTATTTAAACGTATCTAAATCATCAAGGATCACATTTCAATTGTCTGTCTTTTATGGTCATGCATTAGTTATGAATTATATTTCATAATCATAAATATATATACCAGGGAGATTTAAAAAATGTTCATCTGTTCTCTTGTTTTTTGGAAGCTGAGCTCATCGTGGATGATTTGATAGGCAGAACCATGACGATAAAAAGGTACCTCATCGATGATGTCGCTGGCTCGCCATAACCATCTCTCAAGCTTGCTGAATTTTGAAGCATGAAAGAACGTGTACGATTAGGCCATCTGAATACTGACTGCATTATCGACCACTTATATAAACACTAGAAGCAGCTACCCAGCATCGCCTGGGTAGAGTTTTTTTTTAAGTTAGTCTTGCAGGTCCATGGGGCATCCTGCGGTTATCCAACTCACGATTCAGTAATACTTTATTACTAATAAATTATTACTGAATCGTGAGTTCAACCCTCGCAGGATGCCCCATTAAAATCCCCACGTAAAAAAAGATCTTGCATTGATCCAGCTACTTTAAATAGAAAAACTAATGTCTACAATTTAAAATATTAGATGCAAAAAATTCTATGCTGTTATCATTTAAATCATATGTTTTTAATTATCTTTACGAATATAAATCAAATCTTCATTATTTTTACTTAAAAACCAATCTGTACCAACTTTTCTTGGTATTTTTACCTGTATAATTATATATATATATATTAAATGAAAATAGTTTTTATTTACAAATTATTTTTTATACTTATTTAAATAAAAGGATGTTGTTCGGAAATAGTATCACACAATTTATGGGGGTTATTTTCCATGCGCTTCTCGTGCCAAAACCGGATGTGTACGGTAAAAACCAAAAGGTGTTATTTTCAAAACAGCTGCCAGCTGGGGTGCCTATTGGATAATTGGTCCCAACTTTCCATCTGACTTTTGTTTCTGTTTATTTTTGGGTTCCTTATCGGGATATCTAGTTTGTCACTGACTACATTTGCTCTTGCATACAATAAATGGTTCGATCCAGTGATATCATCTGTGTGATTGATTGATTTATCTTAACGGCATATCAACTCGTCTAGAGTTATTTTATGCTTAAGAAATCGCTTTCATTAAAAATTTTTATTTATATTTTACTCTATTTGTTTCTTAACAGTTGTATACAAGGTGTGCTGCAATACACCACTTAAATTTATAGACTAAGCGAGGTCACATGGTTTAAACCTCAGCCAATCAACAGACCGAATACATAGCTGGTTAAGTACTTAATCGCTGATACTGACAGATGTCCATTTGCAATCATTGGCGAAGGACCTGCAAGACTGAGGAGCACCAAGGAACAACCAAAGGATTCTTTACCAAGGATCGCGCTCTGTTTAACACAAAGGATCTCCACTGGACAAGCACTCTTGTTTGAAGCCCATGAGGATGGCCACAAAAATCGTAACACACAGTTTCCTTGAACAGAGTTATTTGATTTCAAGTATTCTTATCTCATACAAATATTTGGTTAATTAACAAGAAAAAAAATTATTTGTTATCGCATTTATTTCGCTGTTATGGCGGACCACAGAATAAAAATGAAGGAAAAAGAAAAAAAATAATACTTGGACCTTGCCAGAGAACAGAAAAAAAACTGTAGAATATGAAAGTAATGGTGAAATAAATTGATGCTGGTTCTCTTGAAACGATGCCCCATGAGTTTGAAAAAAAGACAGGAGGAATATGAAATCAGAGGAAGAATCAAGTCCATCCCCACAACAGCATTATTAATACTAAAATACACAGAAAGGTCATGGAGACCTGACGAGACTTGCTGTCACTCAGACTCCAATGAAAGACCACCAGCTAACACTGGAGTGAAAAGATGGCTAGAAGTGAAGAAGAAAATTACTTGATAAGTAACTGAAACTCACCATAAATTGAACGGACTGTTGAATGGTCCCCGATCCATCAGCAAAATCAACGAGAAGTTCAACTCTATGATTGTATTGTTATGTTTTTTTTAGATTTGTTATGTATTTAGTTTTGGGCTCATCAGGTAACAGGGAGTGATATAATAGTAATATTCTCTCTTCTCTCTCTCCCTCTCTCTCTTCTCTCTATATATATATATAATTATATATATATATATATATATATATATATGTATTTGTAAAGACCGGTTCCAATAAAGAAAGTGATCTGAGGAAACTCGGAGGGTCTGAGATACCCACGGGTGGAAATGGACTATAATCGCTTAATACCCGCTCTCTAAGCCTTTTTTCTTTACAAATTACTTGGCTCTATTTATAAAAAGTAAACATCGAGCTCTTAAATCTGACCTGAACTTTGCAACACCGTATAATTGGAGGAAAGGACCAGTTTAGAATCATCTTAATATCAAAGGACTTGGTACCCAACAAAAACACACACACACACACACACATATATATATGTATATATATATATATATATGTGTGTGTGTGTGTGTGTGTGTGTGTGTGTGTGTGTGTGTGTAAGTTGAAAAATGGAAATGAATCCGACAATATTTTGAAAGGATAAATAAATAAAGGAAAGAAAATGTTGAATGGATAAAATTAATTTAATGAATTACCAACACGTGTTTCGGCCAGATGTTTGTTCATGTAAACGTTGTATTCTATTTATTATTTTTCTAAATATGAAATAAAATGATAATAATAATAATAATAATAATAATAATAATATAATAATAATAATAATAATGAAATATTCAAGTATACAAAGAAAAACGGCCTTCTTCAGGGGAAAATGTTCGATACTTGAAGTTAAAATGGTCAAAATACAGATAATTTTTGAAGTGTTCAAAAACAGATATATATATATATATATATATATATATATATATATATATATTTATAAATTACTTTTATGTATGTATCTAGCATATATATACGTATATGTACCTCTTAAGGAAATGAATATAACTATTTATATACATATAACTGCATATAAATGCTTATCTAATATTGTAAATATATATATATATATATATAACAGTTAAATAGATGTAAAAAAATGGTTAGATGTAAATGAAGATAGATAGATATATGGATGCATAAATAGATTGTTTCATGTAAGAAAATACCTATTTCGATATAGGTGTAATCTTATCTTATCTAATAATTCATAAATTTAAAAGAATATTTAATACGGAACAAAGATTAATAGGAATTATTGCAGGATTAAGTTGCATATTATACTTATCTATCTATTCATAAATCCATCTATCTATATATATAACTTGATTGTTTCTATCTCTCTCTCTTTTATATATATATATATATATATATATAATATATATATATATATATATATATATATATATATATAAAATTTTTTTAGAAAAAACAAAAGATGTTATTAGTTTGCTAAGCAACTAATAACATCTTTTTTTTTTTTAAAATTTCTATTCATACAGTCGAATTCACTTCCAATTGCTTTATATATATATATATATATATATATATATATATATATATATATATATATATATATATACAAAATATTAGATAAGCATTTATATGCAGTTATATATATGTAAGCTGAAAAATGAAAATGAATCCGACAATATGTCGAAAGGATACATAAATAAAGGAAAGAAAATGTTAAATGGATAAAATTAGTTTAATGAATTACCAACACGTGTTTCGACCTGGAGTTTGTTCATGTACACAAACGGCCTTCTTCAGGGGAAAATGTTTGATATTTCAAGTTAAAACGGTCAAAATACTGGGAATTTTGAAGTGTTCGAAAAAAATAATTTTTTTTGTATGATTAAATATTTTATAATCTTTTATTATTATTATTATTATTATTATTATTATTATTATTATTATTATTATTATTATTATTATTATCATATTTCATATTTAGAATGAAAATGAATAGAATACAATGTGTACATGAACAAACTCCCGGCCGCAACACGTGTTGGTATTTCGTTAAACTGATTTTATCCATTCAACATTTTCTTTTCTATATCCAAATATATATAATATATATATATATATATATATATATATATATATATATATATATATATCAGGCTAAATATTATTTTTTCAAAATAAGTATATTTCTAAATTCTATTTATATAACCCAAAATTGATTTTAAAAAAAATATTTTAAAATTAAAGCTAGCACAACATATTTCTTTTTGTCTACTTTACAGTAGCTTTCCCACCACTGCGAACCTATCATAAACCACTGGCAGCGGCTCTCACACGTGTCACTTGTTTACACAGAAAAATCACTACCTGAACGCCCCAGCCATCTTTATTTTAATAGAATGAGTTCTGAGGTGAATAGATAGTGAACTTTGAAATATCCCATCATAAAGGTAAAAAAAAAAAATACCAAGACAATTTGGTATAGCCATGGGGGAAATTTGGTTGACAAAGAGTTAAATTAAAATCTAGAACATTTGTAAGTCTTCAGTTATAAGTCTTTTGAAAAAGTCAAATTAAAACTTTGCCTGCTTTAAGCTGCTCACAACGGCTCTCCCACCACACAAAAACAAGTAAGTTAATTTCAAATAATGCGCAAGCACAATTAAGAACACATTTTATGATATAAAAATGTTTTTGGTAAAACCTATTGTTGTGGCCTGGTTAGGGGCCAGAAGAAAGACACAAGAGAGGAAATGAGTAAAACAAATATATTACAACGAACAGTAGTACAACATATACAAATGAGAAGGTTACTCGCGAGGCGATCGAGCATACCGCTGGAATATTGACTCTCGCTTAAGAGCAGTACCTGCTGCTATTTATAGTTGGAAGAATTCATGAGTGCGTTGTAAATTACCATAACACCTATACTACTGTGGGGATTGAAATAAAACGAAAAAATCA
>CM042173.1:23571902-23614402 GCA_023376005.1 Doryteuthis pealeii
TGTTGAATAAACTGCTGTAGGACCTTTTGACGACAATCCTATATATATATATATATATATATATATATATATATATATATATATATATATATATATATATGTATAAACAAGCTCTGATGACGATTTTCATAAAATCGAAATATTGTTCAATGTCAGCTAAGTTATAAAATATTTCACTTTAACTGCATTTTGTGGTGTTTTCATATCTTTTTATATATACTCATATATATATATATATATATATATATATATATATATATATATATATATATAAAAGGTTATGAAAACACACAATGTTGTTAAAATGAATATATTTTTTTAATAATTTTCATTGATAATATTGACAACATATCAAACATATCAATATGGTCTGATGATGATTTTTTAGGAATTGAAATATTGTCAATATTAACAATGAAAATGATATAAAAATATATTCATTTTAACAACAAAGTATGTTTTTCATACCCTTTTATCTATACATATACCGTCGGATTCATTTCTTTACTCTTAACTCATATATATACATACACATATACATATATATGAATTGATATATATATATATATATATATATATATATATATATATATATATATATATATATATATATATATATATATATAGTGTGTGGGGAATTATTTATTTAATACAGTTTCGTAAGTTAAGTAAGTGAAAAAAATAAAAACTTTAAAAATACACTCAAGTGAGAATTTGTCAAGAAATACAGTCGACAAATATATAATTTGAATAAGTTTTTTCTCTCTCTGTCTATGAGGTCTTTCTCTCTGTCTGTCTGTCTGTCTCTCTCTCTCTATCTCTCTTTTCTCTTCCTCTTTCTCCTCCCATCTCTTTATATATATATATATATATATATATATATATATATATATATATATATATATATATATATCGTATTTTCTTAAACTTCGGTCATCAGAGTATATAAACACACACACACACGCACATACAGACACACACACACACAAATATATACATGTATATTTATATAAATACATACATATCAGCAACACACACACACACACACACACACACACACACACACACACACATATTATATATATATATATATATATATATATATATATATATATATATATCAAGTTTGAAAGTTTACAAGCTATATATTATGTAATTTTGAAAAATAAAATAGGCCTAGCGTCATATAGAAATAGACAGATAGATGGATAGATAGATATAAATATTTGTATTCTTTTAAAATTCGGTTATAAGAGAATATATATATATATATATATATATATATATATATATATATATATATATATATATAATAACATGGATATATTACGTAATTTTTTCCCTGCTTTTTTTCTTTCTTTCTTTCTTCTTTCTTTCTTTCCTTTTTCATTCCTTTCTTTCTCTCTTTCTTTCACTTTTTTTCTTTCTTCTTCTTTCTGTCGTCTCTCCCCGAACGTAACTTTTCCCTCTTTATCTTCTTTTTCTTTTTCATTTCTTTTCTCACTTTCTTTCTTTTTTCTCTCTAATCATCTTTCTTATTTTTTTTCTTCCTCTCTCCTTCTTTTGACATTCTTCATCACGTTAATAAAACCTTCAGTTCTTTTTCTTCATCTTCTTCCTTCTTCTTTCTTTCCTTCGCTGTCTTCGTCGTCGTCGTCGTCGTCATCGTCGTTGCGTCATCGTCTTTTGGCCGAGCTGACAAGTCCGCGAAGAATAGACTGCAGCCGCGAGGCACGCACTTGCCGATCTGCCTTTTCGACAATTGAGTGGGGGTGTGGTGGGGGTGGGGGGTTGGAGGCGTGCGTGGGGGGGGGGTCGTCAAAAAAGAAAGACTCCTTGCTCTACTCCCTCGCCGCATCAAATACACACATATTAGTCGACAACACTCTCACTTTGTCGGGGACCCTCTCTCTCTCTCTATTTCTCTCTCTCTCTCTCTCTCTTCACGATCTTCTCCCTTTCTTTCTCTATCTTTCTGTCTGTCTGTCTGTCTGTCTCTCCCTCTTTTTGTCTCTCTAAATATCTCTCTCTCTGATTTTGTCGGGATCATCCTCTCTCTTTATTTTTTCTGGCTTTCTTTCTTTCTCCCTCCCCCCCCTCTCTCTCTCTTTCTCTCTGTCTGTCTGTCTGTCTTTCTCTCTCTCTCTCCTCTTTCAGTCCCTTTCTCTCTCTGTCTCTGTTTGTTTGTCTCTCTTTTTTTCTGTCTAAATATCTCTCTCCGATTTTGTCAGGATCAGCCCCCCTCCCCCCTCTCTCTCTCTGTTTGTCTGTCTGTTTGTCTATCTTTCTTTTTGTCTCTCTAAATATCTCTCTCCGATTTTGTCGGGATCATCCCCTCTCTTTGTTTTTCTGGCTTCAATTCTCTCTCTCTCTCTCTCTCTCTCTCTCTCAGTCCCTGTCTCTTTCTTTTTCTCTCTTTCAGCCCCCCTCTCTGTCTGTCTGTCTGTCTGTCTCTCTCTGACTACGTCCTTATTTCTTCGTCTGCCTCCCTGTGAGTTTTAAATTGTTTAAACCTGTCTCCAATTTTACTGTTGTTTTATTAATTTATTAATATGAAAACTAATTTTCATTCACTTTCCTTCCTTCATTCATTTCTTTCTTTCTTCTTCTTTCTTCTTTCTGTTTTCTTTCTTTATTTTTTGACACTTTTTTCTTTTTTTCTTTCTTTTCTCTTTTTCTTTTCTTGTTTATTTTCGTCTGCTTTTTCTTCCCCTTTCCTTTCTTATTTTTCGAATTTTCAAATTTCAAATTTTCTTTTCTGTTTTTCCTTTTTTTTTTTTTTTTAGTTTCGTTCCATTGCTTTCTTTTTTTTTCTAACTTTTTTTTAAAATACATATTATTTCTTTCTTTTATTTGTCTTTCCTCGTTAATTTTTTTATCTCCTTTTTTTCTTTCCTATTTTCATTCCTCTCTTCTTTCTTCTTCTTTCTTTCTTTCTTTCTTTCTTTCTTTTATAGTTGCTTTTCATCTCCTTATATTGGTCTGCTTATTCATTTTATATTTACTATTTTCTTTCTTTTTCTTTCTTTTACATTTGCCCTTTTCTTTTCCTTCTTTCTTTCTTTCTTTTCCTTACTTTTTTTCTTTCTTCTTTCTCTCTTTACTTCATATTTTCTTTTTTTTCTTCATTTTCTTACTATTATATTTGCCTCTTTTTCCTTTCTTTCTTTCTTTCTTTTCTTTCTTTCTTTCTTTCTTTCTTTCATTAATTTTTGACACATTTTCCTTTTTCTATTTTTCTCTTTATATTTTCTTGTTTATTTGCCCCCCCTCTCTCTCTCTCTCTCTCTCTCTCTCTCTCTCTCTCTCTCTCTTCTTTCACTCTCTCTTTCTCACTCTCTCTTACTTTTTTTTTAATTTTTGAAATTTAAAATTTTCTTTTCGGTGTTTTCTTGTTTATTTCGTCCCATTTTTCGTCCCCTTTTTCCCATTTTTAGATCCATTTTATTTATTTATTTTACTTATCTTTCCTTACTTTTTTCTTTCATTTTTTTCTTCCCTTCTTTCATTCTTTTCTTCTTTCATTCTTCTCTCTTACATTCTTTCTTCTTTTTTTCCCTTTTCTTTTTCCTTTTTCTTTCTTTTTTCTTTCTTTTCTTTGGTACATTTTTCCTTGTCTTCTTTCTTTTCCTCCTCTCTTTCATTCTTTTCTTCTTTCTTTCTTTTTTGTTTCGTTTTTCTTTCCTTTTCATTCTCTTTCCTTGTTCATTCTTCTTCTCTCTTATATTTTTACTTTTAATTTTTTACTTTTTCTTTCTTTCTTCCTTTTTTCTTCTTTTCTTTGGTCCATTTTTTTTTCTTTTCTTTATCTTTCTTCTTTTCTTTTTCTTTTCCCCCTGTCTTTCATTCCTTTCTTTTTTCTTTCGTTTAACATTTCTTCCAGAGTTTTCTTTAGCTTTTTTCTGTGTTTGCTTTCTTTTATTTTAAATTCATTTTAAGTTTTTAAAGTTTTTTTCTTTCATTTTTCTTTTTCTCCCATTTTTCTTGTAAGTCTGAATTTCTTTCCTCATTTTTCTTTTCTTTATTTTCTTCTTTTGTTTTTCTTCTATATGTTTTATTCATTTTTAATTTTTGTCTTTTTCTTTTTTTAAATATTTTCTCTTTTCTTTCTTTCTTTTATATTTACTTCTTTCTTCATTATTTCTTTCATATCAACCCATCTCTTCTTTCTTTTTTCGTTCTTTCTTTCTTTCTTTCTTTCTTTCTTTTATAGTTGCTTTTTTCTTCTTCTTATATTCGTTTGTTTATTCATTTTATATTTGGTATTTTATTTCTTTTTCTTTCTCTTACATTTGCTTCTTTCTTTTTCCTTTTTCTTTTCTTCTTTCTTCTTTCTTTCTTTTACATTTTCTTACTTTTATATTTGCCTCTTTTTTCTTTCTCTCTTTTTTCGTTCTTCTTTCCTTCTCCCTTCCTTCTTCCCTTCCCCCTTCTTTCTTTCATTATCTTTGATATTTGCGTCTTTCTTTCTTTCATTCTTTATCTTTTGATATTTGTGCCTTTCTTTTTTCTTTCTTTTTTTGCTTCTTTCTTTCTTTCCCTCTCTCTCTCTCTCTCTCTCTCTTCTCTCTCTCTCTCTCTCTCTCTCTTCTTTTCTTTTATTGCCTCTTTTTCTTTTCCTCTTTTTTTTTTCTTTTTTCTTTCTTTTTTTTCTTCTTTCTTTCTTTCTTTTCCTCTATCTCTCTTCTCTCTTTTCTTTTCTTTATTGCCTCTTTTTTTCTTCCTTTTTCTTCTTTCTTTCTTTTTTTCTTTCTTTCTTTCTTTCTTTTCTTCTTTCTTTCTTCTTTCTTTCTTCTTTTTCTTTTATTGCCTCTTTTTTCTTTCCTCTTTTTTCTTTCTTTTTTTCTTCTTTCTTTCTTTCTTTCCCTCTATCTCTCTCTCTCTCTCTTCTTTTTCTTTATTGCCTCTTTTTCTTTCCTCTTTTTTTTCTTTTTCTCTTTTTTTTAATTAGTAGCCAATTCATTCATTTAATTACTTAAATATTTTACATTCTTTTCTTTTGACATTTTCTCATCCTCCTCATTTTATTTTCCTTCTTCTTCTTTATCTTTTCTTTCTTTCCTTTTCTTCCTCTCATATCTCCCCTCCACCCCCACCCCCCAAAAAAACTTTGCCACAATCAACAGAGATGCTAGTAAAGAAACCCAGCTTCATATAACCAGCCCACTGAACCTTCCCAATTCATTCATTCTTCCACTGTGCCGAATCTTGGTTGGCTTAAACAAAAAAAGGTAAATTTATACAGACGCAGCGAGGAGTACAGCTTCCTTAGAATAAAGACGTTGCGTTTCTTTTACTTGCCATCAGCTCATCCACTAGATCTCTTGAATATACACCCTATGATACAGAAAGGAATAATGGATGAAATTAGAATTTTTTCAACATACTCATCTTTGTATTGAACAATTTTTTTTTAAGTAAGGATCTTAATTATAACCATTTAACTTTTACTATTTTTCTGAATTTTTGAGATGAGGCTTGATGATTAGTATTATCTGCATTATTCGGACTATTGTCCTTATCTTCATTGTTATCTGTACAAAATTTCGGCCGATGTGCTCTCCGGCTTTCTTCAGGCATTTCTTGTCGGACTCGGGAACCATCTCGGACTCGGAACTTTCTTGTTGTAATCGAGAACCTTTTTGTCGTAATCGGAAGCCATCACGGAACTTGGAATCTAACCCTTTATTCAGTCTACGGGGGTATCCCGTTCTCATTCAATACCTGAAGAAAGCGGAGGGTACATCGACCGAAACGTTGTACAGATAACAATGAAGATGTGTACAATAGTCCGAATAATGCAGATAATCCTACTTAGATTTTAATTTGGTTTATTTAACTGCATAGCAAATCATCCTGTGTTATTTAATGCCCATCACGAAATGTCGGCCTGTACGTGAACTCTGATAAAACTGAGTTCATGTCTTTCAAAAACAAAAGCGACATTTCAACCATCGATGGCAAACTCCTAAACTCTGTAGAACAATTTAGATACTTAGGCAGTAATATCTCCTCGACAGAAAACGACGTTGATGCACGCATATGAAAAGCAAGGGCCGCTATAAATAAATTATCGATCATATGGAGGTCCAATCTCACAGACAAGTTAAAGAGAGTTCTTCCAGGCCGTTGTCGTGTTAGTACTGCTGTATGGCTGCACCACCTGGACCCTAACTAAGCGACTAGAGATAAATCTAGATGGGAGCTGCACAAGAATGCTGCGGGTAATCATGAACAAGACGTGGAAACAGCACCCTACGAGAAAACAGCTGTACGGCCACCTACCACATATCACCCAAACCATCCGAGTAAGACGGACAAGACGCGCGGGACACTGCTGGAGAAGCAAGGGCGAACTCATAAGCGACGTCCTCCTGTGGAAGCCAGCACATGGACAAGCCAGTGTGGGCCGACCAGCAAAAACGTACGTTGATCAGCCCTGTGCGGATTCAGGATGCTGCATAGAGGACCTCCCGAGAATGATGAGCGATAGGGACTGATGGAGAGAGATTGTCATTGATATCCGCGCTGAAAGCGCGACATGATGATGATGATGATGATGATAGCATACTCAGTCATATGGGAATCCAATATTACTGACAAGTTCAAACGACAATTCTTCCAAGCCGTAGTTGTATCAGTGCTATTGTATGGCTGCACCGCTTAATTGAAACAAAACGAATAGTTTCGTTATTATTATATTACTTATCCATGATCTCCCTGTCATTTGTTCTCGCAGCGTTACAATTTTTGTCCATCGCAGACAATGACCATAGCACAACTAATCGGCAGTCGAGACAATAGTCTAGGTGTGATAAAAATCTGATGCAATCCCAGTTGACGCAGTATTTTTCAAGATCAAACAAATTTCATCATACACCCCAAAAATAGATACACATTAGTGCACACCACTACAAAATTGTTTTTAGTATACAAAGAAATAACGGCCTTGATCAGAGTTTTTGTATACAAACATTTTTTGTAGTTTTTCTATTATTATTATTTTATTCTAATTTGTATTCAAAATAATAATAGATAGAATACATGCATGCATGGATAAACTCCTGGCCGAAACACGTGTTGGTATAATGAAATAAAATAAATCTTAATTTATCCATTCAACATTTTCTTTCCTTTATTTTTCATTTCAATATATATATATATATATATATATATATATATATATATATATATATATTGATAGATAGATAAAAAAAAGTAGTACTTCATAAGAATAAAAACGTTTCGTTTACTTGCCACTATCTTATCCACTAGGCTTCTTGAACATATACTCAGATATATTTTGATAAACGTCATCGTTTTTATAACGTTTCGACTGTTCTGCTTTCTTCAGGTGTCTGTCATAGTTGAACACCTTCTGGGAATTTCGAACCACACCCTATTAAATCCCCTGGAGTGGATTGCTGTCATTACTCTGTCTGTACTTAAAATACGTCTCGTATCAGTTAATCTTTGTTGATACATATTTTTGCCTTCTGTCTGTCTCCTTCGCTGAAACAGAATAGGTGACTGTTGATGCACTACCTGACACTGGGATTGAACTTACGAGAGCCAAATAACTAGTTTGCCATAATTTTATCAACTATGCCAAATGGTGACAGTTCGGTATTGTCTCGGTTGAGGGAATAAATCAAAGTAAATTCATCGGGGTGGCCTAAAGTCGGTAACAGTCAGACAACGGGAGAGTCTATTCCGTTTTCAATATCGGGGCGCCACATCTACCATCAGCTCCTCACTTTACGCACAGATCCCTGTGCTACTCGTGTGCTTAGTTGGCGAGGGCTGGTATCGAACCAGGACACTCTACCTACTGAGCTAAACCGGCACTTCATGTATAACTGTCGGTATTTACCCAACCCGTTCGCCACATGTTGGACGTTACACAAGGTCGCTAGTATGGGACATCCAGTACGGATCGAACTCACTATTTAGTATTAATAGATGTGCGAGACTAACTTGTTACCCACAATGGGACGCCGTGTAACAGTATCAGCATCATCATCGTCGCGCATGTAGCACGGATATCCATGACAATCTCTCGCTAACCCTCCTTATCACTCATTGCCCCTGGGAGGTCTTCTGCACAGCAACCAGCATCTTCGCATAGATGGTCAATGTAGGTCTTGGCTGGGGCCCCACGTTAGCATTTCCATGTGTTGGCTTCCACAGGAGAACGTCGCTTATGCTTCTCCAACAGTGTCCTGCATGCCTTGTTCGTCTCACTCGGATGATTTGTGAGATGGGGGCAGGTGGCCGTACAGCTTCTTCCTTGTGGGTGCTGTTTCCACGTCTTGTTCAAGACTGCACGCTGCATTCTTGTGCAGCTCCCATTTAGCTTATTCTCAAGGCGCTTCGTTAGGGCCCAAGCGGTGCAGCCATATAGCAGTACTGATATAACCACAGCCTGGAAGAATTGTCGTTTTAGCTTGTCAGTGAGATCGGATCTCCATATGACTGATAATTTGTTAATTACAGTATAGCAAGAAATATATTCTATAATATCTTTCTTCTGTGTTAATACATTTATTCATCGCCCAATCGGTAGGGTGTAGCGTAATTATTATTATGGTCTACGGAGAATTGGGGGATTGAAAAGAGAACGGTAATCGGATTTCTGGAGAAAGAAAAGAAAAAGAAATAAAAACAAAAAGAGGTTAAAGTTTGGAAGTGTAAACACTCAATGGGTACCAGCCATTGACCGACTAATGACCCCGGGCCTTGGTCGAAGACAGACGTGGGTTTCTGGGGTTCCACGGTGACATGTCTAGGCTAGCAACGAACAACGCGCATGAATGTGATTTACAATAGAACAGCTTGACCTCTCTCTCTCTCTCTCTCTCTCTCTCTCTCTCTCTCTCTCTCTCGAGCCGAGAAAGAAATAAACAACCCCTTTTCGACTATACGACTTTCGTATGTTGTTTCTCTGAAGTAACGACGGCTACTACTACTAACGACTACTACTACAACTCGACCTTAAAATACAATACAAAAGGGATGGTACTCGGTATGATACTAAACTGCATCAAGCCTGGAACTGGTGAGTGTGAAGGTCTACTCATACCCGGATGTGTAATACTTATTAAGGACCTATCTATCTGTGAGTTAAATATCTGTTTAAAAAGTGTATTCGATAGGACTGTGTGCAAAAAAGCACGCAGTCTACAAAAAACGACAACAACAATAACAACAACAAAGAAAAAATCTAAAAGAAACTCCTACTCACATAAAATGCAATTATAAACGTACAATGAATGCGATTCCCTAACCTCTATGCTTAAAATAGCACTAGACGGATTGACATGTCGGAAAAATTCAATCAATTTAGATTAGATAATTTTTTTTTTTTATTTATTCTAATTGTTTATTTTTACTAAGAAGTGGATCTTTAAAAAAATTATATCGAAATAGTATTTTGTCTTGTTCTTAACAAATTCCGAAAACGAAATTAATGAATAATTGATGTAATTATTGGAGAAAATTGTGCAATTATTGAGAAAACGCAAACAATAAGAAATAATTGTGCGATTATTATGAAAATTATGCATTCATTAAGAAAATTATGCGATTATTGAGAGAATATGCAATTATTAAGACAATTATGCGATTATTGAGAGAATTATGCAATTATTGGGAAAATTAAGCTATTATCGAGAAAATACAAACAATAAGAAATAATAATGTGTCTATTAAGAAAATTATGCGATTATTGAAAAAAAAATAGTATTATTATTCTTTTAATATTTTCAGAGTAATTCAGATTTATAAGGCTTTTTTCTTTCTTTAATGGAATATAATCTTTTTTGGATTATCCAATACCAAAGCCATACTTATAGAAGAACCGTAGTGGTACTATTTAACCCATAGCTGGGGATGAATACGTTCATGGAATTCTTTGCGGGTATTTGTTAAGAAAGTGAATGTAATAACTCAGATGGAGTTCGAACTCGCTTCGCATTCAAAAACTTTAGCCACTACACTACGAGAGCCCCTTAAAATTCGTAAGAAATAATTGATTTCTATTTTAATTATATAATTTATTAAACTAGCAAAAAGAAACACTCCCCAGACGGTGTAAAATTTTTTTGAAAGATATTGCCTGAGGGGTGGGGGAGTTAAAAATTCAATGTCAGAGGGTTTATATCTGTTGTGAGGTTTTAAGGGGTCAAATAAGAACAAAACGACGGTTAACAAAAGTAGAAAAATGTATTAACAGAAAGTAGACAAATACAATAGAGAGATATGGAAAAATACGCCCGACAATAGAGTATTGACTTGCTCGCATTGGCTTACTGCTATGCCACAATTATCCCTGTTTATTTATAGTAACTTGTCGGCGCATTCCATTGGTCAATAGGGTATATCACTTATAACAATATCATAAGTAAGTGAAATCATCAAATTTATTAAAAGATAAAAAATAAAACAATTTGAATTAGAAATAGTTCTGACCCCCTCAAATAAAGTGTTGCGCGTATCTATCATTTATTAATTAAACTAGCAAATATATGCACCCTCCGGGTGCAAGTATTTAAGTTTTAATGTAATGAAATATCGTATTAAATTAGAAAGTCTAATAAGAATGCAGATAAAAAGATTTGAAACAGAGTGGGGTTATAATAGAAAAATAGAAATGAAACTTACTCTTCCATCACTCCCGTCTTTAATTGCTGAATTTTACTTATTTAACTATTTAGTTAAATTAGGAAATAAAGAATAAAATTACACTTATTTTTTCTTGTTAATGGATTTCATTTAAGATTCATTGGAGAGATGTTTGCCTATATTCATTAAAATAAAACCAAACAGTTAGAAATCAATAATACTAAGCACATATTTAATAAAATCACATTTTTAATATCAATATGCAAATTAGCCTTCCCGTTCACACTGCAAACCGCTAGTTTTTGTATATATAAATACAATAGCATGTTATTAGTACCTAGATATGGACAACGCTAATAAAAAGGTGAAGCAATTTTATTAATAATTGAGGTTTAAATATAAATAAAATCATGAAGAATGTGATGGAAATAACTATGTTAATTGTGACTCGATTAGTAATATAGTTTCGGTTACAGACAGAAAAACACACAATCTCCATTATAATAAGATAATTAATTTGAATATTTTACACAAACATTTTTATTCAAAATCATAAGAATTTATTTATTCGTAAACTCTTAGTCAACTTCTTGTTACAGAAAAAACAACGAGTGTAAAAAGTAATTTTTAAAATTAATTACAAATTTCGCAAATAATTTTTCCCATTTAAAGTAATTCATTTTTTCAATTAATTTCATAGTTTATATAGTTTATTTATTAAAATAATATATAGTTTATTTGTTTAAATTGTCATTATTAAAATGGAAAGGATTCAAATGTTGAATTAAAGAACAGCTTTTATTCATTTTATTGATATTAATTGTTCTTTATTCTATGTATTGAAGATTTTGGGTTTTGTGACGTAAGCAGTGAAGTAGTTCTGGTTACAAACAAATGGAAGACCGAATCTCCATTATTAATAGAGATGTCTAATTCAGATGAATAATTTTTTTTTTTTTTTCACAATAATTTTTGGTTCCGTTAATGCGTTAATGAAATTGACAGTTTGTTGGTTAGTTTGATGTTAAGGCATATCAACTCTTATAGGGTTATTTTATGCCGATGACGTTTTGTTTTATTCATTTTGGCTGGGTACTCAATATTTTTAGACTCAGTTTTTTAAACTCATTTTTTAAAATCCTTTTCGGTATACATGTCACCTAAACTTTGACTCCTTGGAAATACATGTCGGTACGTAAACTTTGACTCCCTTGGACCCCCTTTTCGGTATACATGTCTGGTACCTAAATTTGCCCCCCGGAACCCCCTTTTTCGGTATACATGTCTGGTACATAAACCCCCCTCTTGGAACCCCCTTTTCGGTATACATGTCTGGTACCTAAATTTTGCCCCCCCCCCGGAACCCCCTTTTTCGGTATACATGTCTGGTACCTAAACCCCCTTGGAACCCCCTTTTTCGGTATACATGTCTGGTACCTAAACCCCACCTGGAACCCCCTTTTCGGTATACATATCTGGTACAACTTTGCCCCCCCCATAGGACCCCCTTTTCAGCATATATATCCGGTACCTAAACATAAACCCCTGGAATTCCCATTTTCGGTATACATCTCATTTACCTAAACTTTGCCCCCCCCGGACCCTACTTTTCGGTATACATGGTGTTATAACATTTACCCCCTCCCTATACCACCTGCACAAGCAGAATGAGACACATGGTCACAGTTTTGAACTCAGTGTTTTCCTTCTCCTAGACTGGCTACCATACCAAGGCTAAAGGACCCAGTCTGCCCTAGTTATATAAGAGAGATAATTATTAGATTCATACCTTTCCCAAAAGTACTAAAATAATACTCTCTGATCCTTGGGTAAAGAACACAGATACTATGCTCCTAGGCTAGAGAATACACATACTACGCTCTGTCCGGTACTTAAGGTTTTGAGCCCCACTCTGAATTAATCCATTTAGAGGATGTTCGCTTTGGGTTTTTTTTTATTTAGTTTCGACCCATTTGTTTTTCATTCGATTTATTGTACATTTTTCTATTTTCGCGGCATTCGTAGCTTTGAGTTTTTTATCCTGATCCTTTTGATCTCATATTAAAAAAAAAATAGTTGATTATAAATCATTTTAATCTTATATTTGCATTTCAGTCTCGGAAGACTATAATAAAGTTTTTGTGCCCCTGAAGTTACAGCGCTTCCTGTGACTGTGAAGTCCGATGTTTGAAAAACATTCTCGACCACAGATGTCACATGTGAAGGCTGTCCCTGAAGATGTTGATGTGCCGATGCTTTGCTACCGCTGCTTTCTTCTAGACCTCTTAGCTTCATGGTGTTGCGTCAGGGTGACTTCTGATTTTAATTTATTATGTAGATATATAAATTAATTTTTATATCATATCTATATGTGGGTAATAAATGTTATGCTTAAGTAATAGGTACCAGGTACTTTTCATAATATGACAATTTTTCATTAAGAGAACCCCCCTTGTGCGCTACCTAAATTTTGCCCCCTCCCCCCACATTGAATTAGCCCATTTAGAGTATTTTTGCTTTGGGTTTTTATTTTATTTAGTTTCGACCCATTTGTTTTTCATTCTCTTTGTTGTACATTTTTCTATTTTCGCGGCATTCGTAGCTTTGAGTTTTCTATCCAGATTTGATTCTTTTGATCTCATTCAACGTCGACCATTATGGTTTTCTTTTTAACCAACTCATTTATTTAATATTTGCACCAATATTTTCGACACAGCTGACTGAGAACGACCCAACGTCTTTCAGCAAACTCTACTATAGATTGACTTCTTGAATCAGTTGTACGATCTTTTCTATTGTTTCGTTTGATAGTTCATTTGTTGGGGCCAGATTTCTTTTCAATTAAATAGGCTTTTTGCAGCTTGTAAAAACTATCTTTTATCTGTATAAATGTGCATGTCTACGCTTCTGTTGCTATTTGTTTTAGGAATGCAAATATTAAAGAATATTCCATAAAAATGTCCCGGGCATTTGGGTTATCTATCAATACATATATAAAGGGCAGTTGTGTGTATATGTATGTCCGGAGGAAACTTCGAAAATAAATAATTAACGACAAAATAAATATATATACACATTAAATATCACCAGGGCTTGGTTTTTGAGCAAAAATAATAGAGATTGAATTTATATTCGTGAAGATAATTAAAATATAAAATTTAAATGATAACAGCATGGATATTTTTTCATTTAATATTTTAGATAGTAAACATTAACATTTCTTTTCAGAGTAGCTGGATCAATGCAAGGTCTATTTTTTTTACATAGGGATTTAAATGGGGCGTCACACGAGGATTCAACTCACGATTCAGTAATAATGGATCTGCGGGACTAACTTAAAAAAACCCCCTCTACCCAGGCGACGCCGGGTAGCCGCTGCTAGTTCTATAATATTTCTTCTCTCTGCATGACTTAGTAAAAATCTTGTTATAATGGAGATTGTGTGTTTTTCTGTCTAAAACCAAAACAATATTACTACTCAAGTCATAATTCCCTTAGTTATTTACGTCACATTCTCCATGAATTGTGTCTCTAACACAATTTACTCGCTCTAGTCTATCAACTTCACCCCTCCCTCTCAGAGAAGCAGACGTTTTATTTCTAACTTCTACCCACAATGCCTCAGGCTCTTTTATAAAGAGGCTTCTCCTCCTCCTCTCTAACTTTTTGACGTTGCCTGCCTGCCTACACCCACTCCTCTTTCACCGTTCAACTGCGGTGGACTTGCACGCAAAGCAAGTCCTCGCCCGTTTTGCACGAGGTAAATCTCTTCTCTCACTACATTTTATTTAAACCTCGATTATTAATAAAATTGTTTTACCATATTAATACTGTTGGTCATATCTACATATGAACATACAATTGTATTTATCCCGATGCTTATTTTAAATGCTATTTTCTCAGATTACAAAAACGATACAGAATACTAAGTATATTTATTACATAACTGGTACACAGGAGTTTTACATGTAATCTAAGATTTGAATATTATGTCCTTGAGATGGTCACCATCATGACGAAAACATTCGAGAGCTCGATTTCTTATATCCCGTAAAGTGTGGTTTAGCAACTAGAATAGTTGTTATCTCTCTACGGATGCTTTCTTTCAGTTCCGCTGTCGTGTGGGACCTGTCTGCGTACACCTGATCTTTCAGGTAACCCCACAGAAAATAGTCCACTGGGGTTAGATCAGTGATCTGGATGGCCAATGGATATCACCGATGCCTTTGGATCAACGTTTTTGAAGATATTGCGTATTATTATCATATTTTCAATTTATATATTTATCGACCCCTCCGCATGAGCAGAATGTGACACAAGGTCAATTTCTTAAGCGGGGTTTAACAGGTTTGAATTCAGAGTTTTCATTCTCCTAGAAGGGTTACTTATCCATGTTTAAGAGCCCAATCTGCCATACTATTTTACCCATAGCTGGAGGGAGAATTGGATTCATACCTTTCCCAAGGGGATTAGAGCCATGTGAAATCCAAACTGCTTTAGTCCAGGAATTGAATTCGGGTCGACAAGTCAATTTCCTACGACTCTAACCATTAGACCACGCGCTTATTTTTTTTTCAATATATGTAATGTTTCCGCTGCAAATAATTTCAAAGAAAAACATTTTGTTTTTAAAGGAGGAAACAACATGGTTGGTGGTGAGACGCCAGGCGTTCCGGTGGACCACACGCATACACACCCACACACCCACATATATATATGTGTGTGTGTGTGTGTGTGCGTGTTTAGGTGGACCACACACACTGATATACCCACTCACATATATATATGTTTGTGAGTATATGTTTGTGAATATATATATATATATATATGTGTGTGTGTGTGTGTGTGTGTGTGTGTGTGTGTGTGTGGTCATACCTAGTTGAGAACTGGAAAAACTCACAGTGAGCTACTCTCAATGACAGAAAGCGCAGGGTGAAGAACCAGAACGCAATGTCTTCAAACTATGACCAAACCTTCTGCTGCAGCCGCTGCGACCATGTCCCACATTGAATATTACATTAAGTTTTTATTACTTTCACTTGCCATACATCACGACTTTCAATGACGACACTTCGAGGACATAACATTTCTAGATTCGGTGATATCCATTGGCCATCCAGTTCATCTGATCTAACCCCAGTGGACTAATTTCTGTGGGGTTACCCGAAATATCGGGTATACGCAAGCAGCCCCACACGACAGCGGAACTGAAAGATTGCATCCGTAGAGAGATAACAGCTATTCCAGTTGATATGCTAAACCACACTTTACGTGATATGAGAAACCGAACTCTCGAATGTTTTTGTCATAACGGTGACCATCCCAAGGACATAATATTCAAATCTTACATGACTCCTGTGCACCAGTTATGTAATAAATATACTTAGTACTCTGTATCGCTTTTGTAATCTGAGAAAATAGCATTTAAAATGTGTTCTATCATTATGGTCCACCCTGTATAATCAAAATAAGTGTAATCTTTTTAAATGGCTTTTTATTTAATTTCATTAATCTTTCTAATTTAATATATTCCATTACATTAAAACTTAGATATTTACGTCTTGCTGAGGGTGCATATTCATGATAATGTTGAAGAGCAATAATCTAAAATAAAGGACATTTAGAATTTGGATTTTTTAATTTAATAAATGATTGATGATAATGTACTGTGTATTCTTCTGTTGTAGTAGTTTGGAAAATCCTACAGCCACATTTGAAGTCACTCTGTCTTTTTCTTTTGGTCCATAGCTGTGTCGGTCATTTGCCAGTTCTTAGGGCCCCACAGTCTTGCATTTTGGAGGTCTGCTTGCAGCTACCCAAGTTTGTTTACTATTTCTCTGAATGTTTGAGATGAGGCTTGATGATTAATATTATCTGCATTATTCGGACTATTGTCCCCATCTTCATTGTTATCTGTACAACGTTTCGGCCGATATGCCCTCCGGCCTTCTTCAGGTATTTTAGCGGAATGAGAACAGGATACTCCCGTGGACTAAATAAAGGTTAAGTTCGAAGTTCCGTGATGGCTCCCGATTACGACAAGAAAGTTCCCGAGTTCGAAAAAAGTTCCCGAGTCCGAAAAGAAGGTTCCCGAGTCCGAAAAGAAGGTTCCCGAGTCCGACAAGAAATACCTGAAGAAGGCCGGGGGGCATATCGGCCGAAACGTTGTACAATACAGAGATATTGCAATTCTAATTTTCGTTTGAATATCACTAAGTTTTAATCAATTAATAAATTAATTTTAATGTTTGTCACCACATTTGTTTATTCAAAATAAATATTTGTTCTCTGATAATTTTGACAAAATTCTGAAAAGTTTGATAATAAATAATACGTAAAGACGAGACAATAAGTCAAAACTACACACAGACAATAATTATATGTACTAGCAAATATATGCACCCTCCGGGTGCAAGTATTTAAGTTTTAATGTAATAAAATATTATATCAAATTAGAAAGGCTAATGAAACTAAATAAGAATGCAGATAAAAAGATTTGAAACAGAGGCAGGGGGTATAATCGAAAAATAGAACAACTGAAACTTATTCTTTCTTCACTTCCGTCTTTTATTGCTAAATTTTCCTAATTTAACTATTTAGTTAAATAGGAAGTAAAGAATAAAATTACAGTTATTTCTTCTTGTTAAGGGATTTCTTTCAAGATTTATCTCAGATATATATATATATATATTCATGAAGATAAAATCAAACAATTAGAAATCAATAATACTAAGCACATATTTATTAAAATCATTTTTTATATCAATAGGCAAATTAGCCTCCCCATTCACACTATAACCCACTATTTTGTTGTATATATGTAAATACAATTGTATGTTATTAGTATGGAGATATGGTCAACAGTATTAATAATGTAAAACAATTTCATTGATAATTAAGGTTTGAATAAAATCAAATCATGGAGAATGTGACGTAAATAATTAAAGGAATTGTGACTTAGTAACTTAGTAGTAATAACGTTTCAGTTAAAGACAGACACAAACACAATCTCCATTATAATAAGATAAATAGAACCGATTGGATACCTGAGGAGACATATTGTCATTCAAACTCCAATGAGAGACAACCATTATGTGATAAAACTTGCAAGGAGTGATATAATAAAGAAGAATATGAGTATCGAGGCAGGCTTCATCTGTTTCAGTTTCTTGCCTAGTCTGTTTGTCTAGACGTCTAGACATAATCACTTCATCATAAAAGTTGCTTATCTGTGATCACAAGTCTTCATGTAAAAATAAATCCAGATTATCGGATTTTCTCACGGAGGAAAATATTAAACATTTTAGATGTCTACTTTTACATTTATTTTCTTTTTCTCTGAATTTTTGAGATGAGACTTGATAATTAGTATTATATGGATTATTCGGACTATTGGCCTCATCTTTATTGTTATCTGTACAACGTTTCGGTGGATGTGGCCTTCTTAACGTATTTCTTGTGGGACTAAGAGGCCTTCTCGAACTCGAAAGAAGGTTCCTGAGTTTCTCGGACTCGGGAACCTCCTTTTCGGACTTGGGAACCATCTTTTCGTAATTTGGAACCTTCTTGTCGTAATGCTGGTCCGGCTCAACAGTAACACAGCTTAACACCTGTACCCCAGCTATGGTTAGCAGAATGAGAACAGGATAACCCCATGGACTGAATAAAGGGTTAGGTTCAAAGTTCCGTGATAGCTCCCGATTACGACAAGAAGGTTCCCAATTAGGACAAGAGGGTTCCCGAGTCTGAAAAGAAGGTTCCAAGTCCGACAAGAAATACCTGAAGAAAGCCGTGAGGGCACATTGGCCGAAACATTGTACAGATAACAATGAAGATGAGGACAATAGTCCGATTAATCCAAATAATACTAAATTTAAATTCTTACCAAAAGCTAGGCAAAATTGATTCTGAAAACCTTTGAAATTTAAGAGAATCTTAAAAACATAATGCAATAAACTGTGACAAACTCTTTGATTGTTTGGTTGGTTGGATTTTACGGCATGCCACCCCCTTGGGTAATTTTAGGTCACTTCTTTTTCACATGAGATTTTTATTTTCCCCAAGCCAAAGCTGCCTAAATTAATCTACCATTCCCACCTCTCCCACTTCCTCTCTCCCACTTCGCCACGAGTGAGATCTCGTCCAATAAAATGTGGCCAATGTCATGTGGCTTTGTGCTGATGCATTCATAAAACAGGAAAAAATGGAAGCGCGTGGTGTAAAGGTTAGAGACATGGTAAATGGACTCGTCGCTCCGAGTTCAAATTCTGGATGTGGTAATTGCATTTCACTTAGCAATAATGCCCTTGGGAAAGGTATGAATCCTACTCTCCCTCCAGATATGGATAAATAGTAGGACAGACTGGGCTCTTTAACCTTGGTTAGGCAACCGATCTAGGAGAAGGAAAACTCTGTTGAACTCCGCTTAATAAATTGACCTTGTGTCACATTCTGCTCATGCGGAGGGGTTGGTAGATATATATAAAACTGACTGGTTGGTTGGTTGGTTGGTTGGTTTGTTTTCACGGCATGTCAACCGCCTTGGGTTATTTATTGCCGATAAAGTTTTGTTTTAATGCTCTTTGGTGGGTATTCATTTTTTAAACAGATTTTTATAAAACTCATTTTTTTGTCTATTTAATCCATAGATGGGACACTAACAGGTACTACCACTCCGGGTCAGAGTGGACGTGGGAGTTATTGCGATGAAGGGATACTTCGTAGTAGGCAAGTTCGATCTCCAGTCACGCTATTATGTTCACTTTCGGACTAATACCTTTGGGAAAGGTATGAATCCCTTCTTACCCCAGCTATGAGTTAAATATATCACAACTGTTCACTTACAAGAGTGGATCTGGCATTAAATAACTTATAATATTTTACATTTACTATAAATCTATTTCCAATAGCGAACCTGTCAGTGTTTTGTTACTGAATTGAACACATTGTCATATACTTGTAAAATATTTCCATTCAAACGGCCGCGATTTAAAAAAAAAAAAAAAGAAGAAAAGAAAAAAAACGTATTTGACAATTTCGCAGCGATAATAGAAATACAGCCTTAATTCTTTTAGGCATGTATTTCATTCATTTAGAATCAATTTTTTGTAGGTGCTCATTATATTACTACTTTTCGACTTAGATAAAAAAAATGACCTTAAATAATCGATTTAATTAATTTTCATTCGTTTTTAAAAATTCGTAGCAGCCGAATATTTGCGTTACTTAGGTCAACCGTTTCTTAGAGATTTTACAAAATGATTTTAATGTTTTGTTTTGTTGTTTTTTTTTTTGGTTTTTTTTTTAACTCTTCGGGCGTTTTTTTTAAATTTTTTTATTATTTTTTTTCACTCTCCGGCCGTATGTTTTTTTTAAAAATTTATTCACTTTGCAAACTCTCTTTTCTAGGCGCTGTCAAAGTTGCCAAAAAATCCGTACTTTACAAAACAAATATACCCACCCCGATTGAGAAAAATTACTAAAAAATCAGGGAATTATCCAATTTAATGAAATTTTGAGTGTTGATTTATTAATGAATGAATTTTATATATATCAGTTATTTTAATTCAAAACATTCTGATTTTTTATTAGATCACTTAACTTTGAACAATTTTCACGATATGCAAATCGGTCAACAGAAACTTAGATATGCAAAGTTTTCTACAGTTAAAATAGAGTTCTTGGAGACCTCAACAAACAGCAAAGAGAGCCAGAAGGAAGGAGATACAACAGCAGCCCCAGCAAACATCACTGTTTGTGTGCAGTCACTGCACCAGAGACTGCAATTAAAAAATTGGCCAGCCCAGCCACTCGCGCAGACGCAGATAAAATATTGGACACTACGCCATCGTCTTTAGCGGACAGAAGGATGCCAGCCACAAACTATAATACAACATATCAAGGAATTCATTGAATGCATTCATGTTGGCATTCAAACATTTTTTTCTATTTAATAAATGAACATTCTGGCTTCCTAAAATATTATCCAAACTAAATTAAATTATTTTGATTAGTGGTATAATTTTTTTTTCAAGATATAAAGAGTAAAATAGTATGTAATAAGTTAATATCGAGGGGAAAATTATGAAATTATCTTTGCATTCCTAACGCAAATACCAACAGAAGCCAAGATATGCTAATCAGCGTGCCGTTAAAAGACAGTTCTTGAAGATCTCAACAAGTAGTTGGGCAATGTCTAATTGAAAAGAAACATGGCTCCAATAAACAAACTGTCAATTGCAACAATAGCAATAGCATAATCTTTACAGATCACTACCGTCTCTCACAATCCTATAACTCCACCATCAAAACCTTTCCTCTCATGAGCCCTCAAATGACTCATCAAACCCACTGCATATCCTCAAAGTCTGATGCAAATATGACATAGGATGGACGTTCCTCTCATTGTATCAGATGGATCAGATGATAAAATTTGATGCTTATGCACCACCATATGTCTCTTAAAACCAGAAGCTGACTTACACACTTTGTTACAGATTGCACAAGACACATTGTTTGTTCCTGGAGTTTGCATGAATTGTCCCTGATGGAAGATATTTATATATTCTTGAAGATCTCAACAAGCAATGTCTAATTGAAAAGAAACATGGCTACAATAAACGAACTTTTCAATTGAAACAATAGAAAGGATAGTAAAATTCATTGAAGACGGCAATCAGTGGAGTGTTGTTGTGGTGGTGAAAGACGTTTGATATTATCAGTCAGCTGTGTCTAAAATTTGGTGCAAACATAAACGTAATGGGGTGATTAAAAAAGAAAAACATTGGTCGACCATGAAGGAGATCAAAAGGATCTGGATAGAAAACTCAAAGCTATGAATGCCGCGAAAATGTACAACAAAGCGAATGAAAAATAAATGGGTCGAAACTAAATAAAAGAAAACAAAGCAAAAATCCTCTAAATGGGTTAATTCAGTAGGGGGGGGGGGTCAAAATTTAGGTACCGCACAAGGGGGGGGGGTCTCTTAATGAAAAATTGTCATATTGTGAAAAGTACCTGGTACCTATTACTTAAGCATAACATTTATTATCCACATGTAGATATGATATAAAAATTAATTTATATATCTTATTATAATGGAGATTGTGTGTTTTTCTGTCTGTAACCGAAACTATATTACTACTCAAGTCACAATTCCTTTAATTATTTACGTCAAATTCTCCATGATTTCATTCTTTTAAACCTTCAGTTATTAATAAAAAATGTTTTACATTATTAATACTGTTGACCATATCTACGTACTAATAACATGCAATTGTATTTATATATACAACAAAATAGCGGTTTACAGTTTGAACGAGAAGCTAATTTGCATATTGATACTTAAAATTTTATTTTAATAAATATGTGCTTGGTATTATTGATTTCTAATTGTTTGGTTTTATCTTAAGAAATATAAACAAAAATCTCGTTGATAAATCTTAAAAGAAATTTATTTACAAGAAGAAATAACTGTAATATTATCCTTTACTTCCTATTTTAACTAAATAGTTAAATTAGGAAAATTTACCAATGAAAGAGGGGAGTAATGGAAAATGATGGAATAGCTAGTTTCAAAGTTGTTCTATTTTTCGATTATACCCCCTCTGTTGCAGATCTTTTTATCTGCATTCTTAGTCAGTTTCATTAGCCTTTCTAATTTAATATAATATTTTATTATATCAAAACTTAAATACTTGCACCCGGAGGGTGCATATATTTGCTAGTCTACATAATAAATCAAAATCAGAAGTCACCCTGACGTAACACCATGAAGCTAAGAGGTTTAGAAGAAAGCATCGGCAACAAAGCATCGGAACATCAACATCTTCAGGGACAGCCTTCAAATGCGACATCTGTGGTCGAGAATGTTTTTCAAACATCGGACTTCATAGTCACAGGAGGCGCTGTAACTTCGGGGACACAAAAACTTTATTATAGTCTTCCGAGACTGAAATGCCAATATAAAATTAAGATGATTTATAATAAAAACTAGCAAATATATGCACCCTCCGGGTGCAAGTATTTAAGTTTTAATGTAATGAAATATCGCATTAAATTAGAAATGCTAATGAAACTAAATAAGAATGCAGATAAAAAGATTTGAAACAGAGGGGGATATAATCGAAAAATAGAACAACTGAAACTTACTCTCACTCTCGTCTTTCATTGTTATTTTTTCTGATTTAACTATTTATTTTAAAGAATGAAATTACAGTCATCTTTTCTTGTTAGTGGATTTCATTTAAGATTAATTGAAGAGATTTTTGCTTATATTCATTAAAATAAAACCAAACAGTTAGAAACCAATAATATTAAGCATATATTTATTAAAATTACATTTTTAATATCAATATGCAAATTAGCCTTCTCGTTCACACTGTAAACCGCTATTTGGTTGTATATATAAATACAATTGCATGTTATTAGTATGTAGATATGACCAACAGTAATAATAATGCAAAACAATTTTATTGATAATTGGGGTTTGAATAAAAATGAAATCACGGTGAATGTGACGTACATAACTAAGGGAACTGTGGCTTGAGTAGTAATATAGTTTCGGTTACAGACAGAAAAACCCACAATCTCCATTATAATAAGATATGTAGATATGATATAAAAATTAATTTATATATCTAGATGATAAATTAAAATAATTTATAATAAATTAAGTTAATAATTTTAACTAATCAAGTAATTTCATAATTCAATTAAGATATACAGCTCATTCAACTGTGGCATATGTAAATCTAATAGATTGCAATGGAGTTGTCAGAATAATAACTGATTAGAATAGTTTTATTCGTTTTGTTATTGTCTAAAAAAAACTACAAATAATACCTTTAGTTACCTCCTTTCAGGAATGAAGCTGCCTCCTTTAGAGGTACCACAATATATGTTTAACGTCATACCCAGGACTAATACCCTCGGCCACCACATACCGGCACATATATGATGAAAAGGGTTGGGGTTTGCCATGAGGGCAATAGGGTTGGGACAATCATAGGTGCTAGGACTTGACGTAACCAACCGATTGATGAGAGAGGACCTCTCCGATTGCCTGTAAGTGCTAAAGTGGTGTGTTGCATATCATGGACTGCTCACCCATCAGGATTCCGTCTTTAAGCATCACGGGTCGCCACCAACAGGTGGCCATATTGTGGGGGTCTTATCTCTCTTCAGAGGTGCAGTTGGTGTATTCTAAATCCCCAGGTGAAAGGCTTTATTTGTTTTCTTTGTACACCTAAAAATACAATATCACAATTTTTTAAGGGGACCTTTCTTTTCGGCATAGATATCCAGTGCCTACCACCACTTTACTTAATACAATAATTTTACGCAGGTAAGTAGCCAATACTATTTGATTACCTACCTACCTCTCCAAATAGATTACTACTTATGACAATAAAGCATAAAGTGCTAGCAAGGTGACCAGGATCTGTAAGGGAGGGAAGATCTATATTAACATTTTTGGACCGGTTTGTTCATCCTAAGTCCTACTATCCAAGACCTGATCAATCGGTTGGTCACGTCAAGCCCTAGCACCTATATGATTGTCCCAATGCCTTTACCCTTATAGCAAATTCCAACTCTTTTTATCATGTGCTACAAGGCGGTGACTGAGGGTCTTATTGTTCTGGATATGACGTTAAACTCTATCTGATAGTGAAGTTCCAATTCTGGAGCTCTAGGAATGTCGAGTATACCTTCATCACAAACACTCCCAGGTTCAATCTGACCCGGAGGGGTAGTATCTTTTAGGGTTCCATCTATGAGTTAGATAAAAAAAAATGGTTAAAGATGTGTTTAAAAAAGACTGAGTTTAAAATAATTGAATACCTATTAAGAATGAATAAAACAAAAACGTCTTCGGCATAAAATAACCCAAGGGGATTGACATACCGTAAAATCCAGCCAACCAACCAACCAACCAATCCATCAAGAATGAATAAAAAAACGTCTTCGGCATAAAATAACCCAAGGGGATTGACATACCAATCCAACCAACCAACCAACCAATCCATCAAGAATGAATAAAAAAAAACGTCTTCGGCATAAATAACCCAAGGGGATTGACATACCGTAAAATCCAGCCAACCAACCAACCAATCCATCAAGAATGAATAAAACAAAAACGTCTTCGGCATAAAATAACCCAAGGGGATTGACATACCGTAAAATCCAGCCAACCAACCAACCAATCCATCAAGATGAATAAAACAAAAACGTCTTCGGCATAAAATAACCCAAGGGGATTGACATACCGTAAAATCCAGCCAACCAACCAACCAATCCATCAAGAATGAATAAAACAAAAACGTCTTCGGCATAAAATAACCCAAGGGATTGACATACCGTAAAATCCAACCAACCAACCAACCAATCCATCAAGAATGAATAAAACAAAAACGTCTTCGGCATAAAATAACCCAACAAAGATTGACATAAAATCCAACCAAAGAACCAATCAAAGCAATAAATGCCATGGAAATAGAAAATAAACAACAAAACAAATGAAAAACAAATGAAAAAACAAAAGAGGAGTCAATGTTTGTGACAGAATTATAAGAAATCGGCTGAAAGAAATAGGATTTACATTTCTAAAAGCCTAAAAAAAAAAAAAACAAACAAACAATACAAACAGACACACAGACAAAAGAAAATCAGGTTAAAGTGACCTTAAGAGAAACAATCTTGACGTGTGAACAATTGGATGAAAGTGATATTCAGTGATGAATCAAGAATCTAGCAGAGGTGATGATACTGGAACATTTATCTGTGTTTTTTCAAATAAAACCTACAAAGATGATTGCCAGAAGAAAACAAATAAATTTACTAAGCTTAGCACAGATGTGGCACAAGGCCAGAAGTATGGGACGTCTAATGAAAATCGAACTCACTAACAATGGTCTACAAATCTAGCTTGTTAACCATTGCATCACATGAGATGCCCAGTCATTGAGACTATAGGAATGCATGTCATTAAAAAAAGGGGGTATATATATCCTTTTAGTCTTAATTACATATTTCTTAATCGTCAATATATTTCTCGATTTTACTTCTGTTGTGCGAGGAACGAAACCGCTTAGCTAGCCTTAACTTGTTGTTTTTATTTTCCCCTAGAAAAATAGAATATACAATCTTTTCATTGGTATTATAAAATTATGTACCTGTCAAAAGTTATATAATATATATATATATATATATATATATATATATATAGATTAAGAGTAAGGAAATTAATCCGACGGTATACGTATAGATAAAGGATAAACACACTTTGTTGTTAAAATGAATATATTTTTATATCAATTTTCATTGCTGATATTGACAATATTTCGATTTATTAAAAAATCATCATCAGAGCATAATGATAATTTGGTCCGTTTTTAGATGCAAATGTTTTTAATCCGGACTCATCAAGAGAGTAGCAGAGAATAATTTAAATTCAAACCGGAAACATTGTTTTTCCCCAAAAAGCATGTATCTCGTGCGATCGCTTCGTCTTGTTCATTCGCTGCGTCTTGCTTTTTCGTTGACAGGGCGCCGAACTACTTTCTTCTTTCTGCCGATGATTATGACATGCAAGTGACAAGACGTTTTTTTATCGCGTTCAATGTTGATGGGGCACAATGCATACGAGAGGGCGATGTAAAGTAAATGTAAGCAGCTTTTATGGGAATTTGAACCCCAATCTCATATTTTGGTAATTATATTTTAATCATGGACATGATCTTGCGTTACGCTATAACACACACATAGATGCATACACATACTCAAACATACACATACATACACACATTAGGAAGAGCGTGGTGTAATGGTTAAAGTTATGGGAAATGGACTCGTCGCCCCGAGTTCAAATCCTGGACTTATCTGTCTACATTTCACATAGCGCTAATACCCTTGGGAAAGGAATGAATTCTACTCCCCCTCCAGCTATGGCTAAATAGTGGGGCAGACTGGGCTCTTCAGTCTTGGTTAGGTAACCGGTCTAGGAGAAGGAAAACACTGAATTCAAACCTGTTAAACTCCGCTTAAGAATTTGACCCACCCTGTCTTCTGGGGCGTTAGAATGCATCAATTGCACCTCTGTCGAGGGGTAAGACTCCCCCATTGGGACCACCTGTTGGCCGTGGGTGGTGACCCGTGATGCTTAAGGATAGAACCCAGGTGGTTGAGCTGCCGATGACTTGCAATACTCCACTTTGGCCCTATCTTGGGCTAGACGGGCGGTCGGAGAGGAACCCCCTCCGATCAATCGGCTGGTCATGTCAAGCCCTAGCACCTATATGATTATCCCAACCCTATTGCCCTTATGGCAAGCCCCAACCCCTTTTTATCATATGGATGCTAGAAGGCAGTGGCTGCGGGTCTACATGTCCTGGGAATGACGTTAAACTCTATCTAATGGTGAGGTTGCAGTTTTTGAGGTTTGGGGAATGTGGAGAACCCCTTCATCACCATTGCTCTCTGGTCCACTATGACCTGGAGTGGTAGTACCTGTTAGGGTCCCATTTATGGGTTAAATAGAAAAAAGTATTTTTTTAAATATTGAGTATCCATTTAAGAATGACTTTTTTTTTCAAAACTTTATCGGCATTAATTGACCCACTGAGACTGATATGCCGTGAGACAAAACAAACGAAACGAAACAAACAAACCAAACTAAGAAATTGACCTTGTGTCGCATCCTACTCGTGCGGAGGGGTTGGTAAATATATACATACATACACACATTACATACACACATATGCACGCATAGAACATAAGTTTACATTGAGGATACGTCACCGAGTAACACATTCACACATTCATGTATGCACATACACACAAAAATATACACACATAAACAGAAACACAGATAGATCGACTCATGCACATACACGCACATACATAGAGACTTGCACACTTATCACATACACATATATATATATACACCGGCACGCATATATTCACATATATGCACCCATGCAAACACTAACATACATGGATACACACACGTAATATCACGCAGGCATTCACACATGAACACACACAAATACATATACAAGCAAAGCGTGCATATGTGCATCCACACGCGTGCACATCAACACATTTGCAAGGCGAAGAAGAAAAACAATAGAAGAATTTGCAAGAAAAGAAAGAAAGAAAGAAAGAAATAAAGAAAAAAGAAAGGAAAGAAAGAATATGAACTACAGAAGAAAGGAAGAAGAAAGAGAGAAGAGAGGGGGGGAGAGAGAGAAAGTGACAGAAAGAAAGTGAAGGAAAGAAAGAAGAAGAAAGAAAGATGAAGAAAAGTGAAGTAAAGTAAGAAAAGAAAGAAAAAGAAAGAAAGAAGAAAGAAAGAAAAGAAAAAGAAAGAGAAAGAAAGAAGTGAAGGAAGAAGAAAAGAAAGAAAATGAGGAAAGAAGAAAAAGAAAGAATGAAAAGAAAGAAAGTGAAGAGAAGAAAGAAGAAAGAAAAGAAAGAAAGAAAGAAAGAAGAGAGTAAGATACAAAGTAGGCAGGCTAAGAAAAGAAGAAAAAGGAAAGAAAAGATATGGAGGTGACCGTACCCAAGAAGAAAATAACCTAAAGAAGAAGAGAAGAAGAAAGAAGAAGAGAAGAAGAAGAAGAAGAAGAAGAAGAAGAAGAAGAAGAAGAAGAAGAAGAAAGCGATGTAACTGTATACAAGAAGAAACATAATCTAAGGAAAGGAAAGGAAAAAAGAAATAGGCAACAAAAGAAAGAAGAAAGAATTAAGAGGAATACAGAAAAAAAGAAAGAGAAGAGAGTGAGACGTTGAAATATGAAAGAAGAATAAGAAAAGCCACTGAGAGAAATTAAAGAAGAGAAGAAGAAGAAGAAGAAGAAGAAGAAGAAGAAGAAGAGAAGAAGAATTTAGAGGAAAAGGAGGAGGAGGAGAAGGTGTAGGAGGAAATAGATTATTTACAACAACACAAACAACATTTATATATCTGGAACCCAAGAAAGGAGAGTAACTTGCTTTGCTGGTAATGAGACCACCTACATATCATCCCCGACGCCCATTAGGCGCACTCACCCCCTCCCTCACTCCTACCTCCTCACTCTTGCACTGCAACCATCCTGGTAACGCCCTCCTCCTCCCTCTTCCTTCTCCTCCTCCTCCTCCTCCTCTCCCTCTTCTTCCTCCCTCCTCCTTCTCCCCCCGTTCTAACACATTAATACAAAATAGGTTATTATTCATGACTGATTATTACTATTCTCTATTCAGTAAAATGTCGGCATCTTTTGATGTCGGAGGCCGGCGATTCTGATTGAAGTGAAAAATGCCCGTATGTAAGATTCTGCCTCTGATTTATGCGAGTTGAAGTGGGAGGAGAAGGAAGGGGGAGGAGAGGGAAGAGGGGGAGGAGGCGTAGGAAGTGAAAAAGGAGAAGACGGATAGGGTAATAATGTGTGGGGGGGGGGTTGAAAGGGGTTCTAGTAAATGAAAGGATAACAAGCGAGAGAGGGAGAGGAGGAGAGAAGAGGAGAGAGGGGGGGAGACCGGGAGGGACGCAGAGGNATCTCTTGAATTACCTCCTCATTTTATAATGTTAGTTTCTCTGGAGAGAGAGACAGGAAAGAGAGATGAGAGAATTTGAAATGTATTTCTATATTAAATTTTACAACCCCAGAAACAGTAGCGTAAAATGAAGTCAAAAATTCCAAATGAAGTCAAGGTTTCCCTTTTCCCTAATCTCAATTATCTACTCAGAGCTGAATGGGTGACCCAATGGTTCACATTTTGTCATATATATATATAATATATATATATATATATATATATAAGAAATTGAAAAAAAAAACAAGTGTTCCGAAAATAGGATGAATTTATTTATCGATGTTTAAACATTTCGGTTTTTTTAAACCTTCATCAGGATGTATTATGGGGTGAAGAAATTTGATGGATGTTTTATAGATGAAAGAGATAAAAATGTTTATAAAATCTTTTTGTAGTGTAACTGTATTTGTTCAGCGTTATTATATATATATATATATATAATATATTATATATATACACACACACACATATATATATACATAATACTTACGTGCACTATCCTGATACAGGTAAGTTTCATTTATATTTTTTACTACATAAATTACATCCCAAAATTACATTTCAAATCACTACAAATCACTATTTGGCCATATTTCTTTAGTCTTTCCTTTTCCAACAACTAAAAAGATGGCAACATCCGACCAATTGATCAGAGGAGGCCTCTCCAACCGGACCGTCTAACCTAAGTAAGGTCCAAAGTGGGGTGTTTGCATGTCATAGAACATCCACACATTTCCGTCCATAAGAATCACAGGATGCCACACACGGTCAACGGGTGGGCCCCATTTGAGGAAGGGGGGGGTCTTACACCTCTGCAGAGGTGCAGTCAATGTATTCTAAAGCTGCATCCGACAGGCTGATATTTATAGTAATATGAACATTGGCTCCCTTGTTTCTTTCACTCTGAGGAATGATTGTGTTTTGTTTTGTATTTTTTCAACAAATATACATCTGAGGTCTACCTCATAGAAATATTAACATCTTTTTCTTTTTTTTTAATTGATTTAAAAATGTTAACACTCTTATAAGAATACCTTTAAATATTTTCAAACAGTCTCCACATGTTCACCATCCCTGTCAACATATCGTTAGAATCTCCACAGGTGATTTAAAAAAAAAAAAGATGTTAATATTTCTATGAGAGTACCTGTATATTAGAAAAGTATAGGTAGACCAATTTGTCGAAAAATCCATGTTTTACAAAACAAACACACAGACTTCCTCAAAGTGAAAGAAACAAGATTACCTAATAGTAATTAACGTAATATATATTATTTAAATATAATACACCATTATATTTCTATAATATTAATACAATATAATTTTATACAATAATACAATATAATCTTATATAATTGTAATAAGTAATAATACACTATAAATATTATGATATATATAATTTTAATTTGAATATTATAATATTTTACAATATAATTTTGGGGATGTAAACTGTAAGTACAAAGAGGGAAGAGATGAATAGACAGAGAGTAAACTAAGAGATTGGTCGGTTTATTAATTGCAAATTACGACTAATTAAAACATAATTTTTTTTCAAACATAATCAATTCTAAAGTAAGGAATAATTTAGTATAATTTGTGTCGTTAAACTAAACATTAAAAAAGCCTTTTAGGAAGCAAAAGTGATTAACTCAGCTTTAGTATAAATGTGTGTGTGTGTGTGTGTGTGTGTGTGTGTGTGTGTAGAAAGGTAAACACACGGGAATGTTGTACAAGACCTGACTAGCTATACCCCTAATATAAAAACATTAACTCCCACCACCTAAAAATTCCTGTGGCATCATTAACATGACCTTACTAGCTACACCCCTCCCCTACCCCCCAAAAACTCCCACTACCAACCTAAACATTCCTAGTGGCATCAGCAACTGACCCCCTCTCCCCATTCACAACCTCCTGACTTGCCAGTATGAGAACGACATCCTTTGACGCAAGAACTCAATCCACTGTCCTGAAGAAAGTCTAACAGACCGAAACGTTATAATGTCGACATCACTACCTACAATAAACATCCATCTTGTACAACATCCTGTGTTTATCTACCTTTCTCCACACGTGGTCGGATTAATTTCCTCCTATTTCTCCCCCCCCCCACATATATATATCAAAAGCCATAATCAAAAACACATCGTCTGTTTGTTTACTTCTCATATTGTCGTGTAGTAAAAGTAACCATAAAGTTGAATATAACCTACTTCTAAACAAAACGAAAAATCTGGGAAGGGCTTGCTGGTGTAATGGTTAGAGTCCCTGCCTGTCAGCTTGACAGTCAGGGTTCGAGTCGCACACAAAGCAGGCTTCCTGTCTATAGCTCTGCTGATGAGGCCTAATAGGCTGAAATGTACATACAGAGATTGATTTTTCTCGATTTGTTTAGCCTTACATTTGAATAGGCATTCCTGCCTAATTCATTAATTATTAATTAATTTTCAAAAAATTAGGTATGACTTCAATTAAGCACATATTCTCCCAAAAATTGTCGGCTAAAAAAAGCCATATCAAAACACATTGTTTGTGTATTTACTTCTCATATATATATATATATGTGTGTGTGGTATTTGTGGAAAAAGTGACTTACCGGTGAAAATGGTCACAATGGTTAGTTGATACAAGTTTCACAATGATAAGACAGCGATATAACAAATATAAAGTGCTCAATATGTTAATAGAGCAAATTTATTATCATAAAGGGTTATTACTGTGTACCATTATGATAAAATATATATATATATAATATATATATATATATATATATATATATATATAAGGATGAGTTTAGCCTAAAGGAGCAGCCAAAAATTGTCTTGGTGGACCCTTGGTACCACCAATTTTCCCTTGTGTAATTTACCCCCCCCGTATATTTAACAAAAAGAAGCTTGCATGAAGGTTAATTTATCTTGAAAATGTTTTTGTCCATTTTGCAAACTTAAATTTTGCTTTCAATCAGGAAAATAAATGTCGGGGCACAAAAATCATCAATTCTTGTTTTTTTCTTTCAGCTATGTCCACTGGAACAAGCCAAAGTCGATTTAGCTGCGGTTTATGCGATCAACTCGTTATTCTGGGGTAAGTCTTTGTGAATTATTGTTTATACGAGGAGGTGAGTCAAAAAGTAATGCCATTTTCTTTATTTCATGTGAATTTTTTTTTTTATAAAACTAAGGCTTACATTTCAGACCCTAATGAGGCTCGGAGCAAGAATCTGGCGAGTAAGACCCAAGTTTCCCAAGGGAGGAAAAATCCTCATTCGGGTGGATAACTTTACCGCATCCTCCACACTCATCTGATGTAGCGCCTTCAGACTATCATCTCTTCGACCCCATGAAAGAGGGTTTGTTCTAGTGACGAGGAAGTGAAATCTGTAGGGAAGAAATGGCTCAAAGAACAGTCAACAGAATTTTATAGGGCAGGGATACATGCTCTCATTCGAAGGCAGAAAAAAAAAATTTAATTTATTTCATGCAGAAAATAAAAATATTTAAGCACACAAAAGATTGAAAATCTCTTAAAAATTAATTTCTAAAAAAAAATTTTGACAATTTAATAGAATATAGTACATACCAATTACAAAAACAAAAAAAAGTTTTCATATGTTAATATTATGACATTTTTTTGCACTTTTTATTTCCGATTTCATTAATTTTTCCTAAAAAAACTACAGCGTTGTACGTTATACAATTTCATTGATATAGTTATTCAGACTCTTATCTTTATAGAAAAAAAGTAAAAAAAATATTCCTGATGCATCATTTTTTTATCTCATAAAATAAAATTGGGGGGGGGGGGTAGACCTCGTAAAAAATATTTCCCCTAATATATTTTAGAAAAAAAATTTCAGATATATTTACATCCAAAGGTAAACATTTACGGAAATTTTTGTGAAAATCAGACTATTAATTGATTTTTCATAGAATTTAAAAAAAATCCTCTTATCGTAACTTGTTTTTAGCTACGTTAAATTTCAGTTGTTTTAACAGTGCAAAAATGAAAACATTGTTTTTCAATCATAATTTTGATTATTTCCGTAAGCTGAAAAATTTTTAAAAAAAGTCATCAGGAGTTTATTTAATGTTTTTTCTTTCGAATGGGAAAAAATTTTCAAGAAAATATTAATTTTTCTGCAAGTTTCATTGTGTTAAATATAGGTGGGGGGTAAATTTCACAGGGTAAAATTGGTGGTACCTAATGTATTTATATTTATACTTTAGTAATTGGTTTTAACAATGTGTTAGCATTATTGGGGATTATATTGTATGATATTGATTTGTTTCATGTCTATATTCTATGGTATAACTTTATTTCCCTCAAAAAGGACAGAATGTCCTCCATGTTGACATTTTCAAACAGATCTTTCATATTGTTTGCATTAAAATAATGGTTTCTGATGTGAGCAAAAAATCTGCATTCCATGAATAAGTATTTAACAGTCAAAGCTAATCAAGGGCAATAACTCGTAATTGTTTTGCTTTATTTTAACAATTAAATTGAACTAGCAAAAAACACCATCTGAGCAGTGTAAAAATTTATTTTTGAAAGATATGGCCTGAGTGGGGTGGAGTTAGAAGGTTTTTTTCATTAGTAAAATCATCATCATAAGTTTTTCCATTTAAGTAATACAATTTTAAAATCAATTTCATAGTTTATTTATTACAGTGGATAGGAGTCAAACTTGGAATTATAAGGAACAGCTTTTATTTATTTCATTAATATTGTTTGGACCAAGTAACCAATAAGCACCCTAGCTGGGAGCTGTTTTGAAAGAATATCTTTTGCTTTTCACCGTAAACTCCCGTTTGTTTGTAAACGAACAACTGGGAGTTTACGGTGAAAAGCAAAAGATGTTCTTTCAAAACAGCTCCCAGCTGGGGTGCTTATTGGTTACTTGGTTCAATTATTCTTTATTCTATGTATTGACGACTTTGGTAATTGTAACATAAACAGTGACATAGTTTTGGTTACAGACAAATTGAGACTGAATCTCCAATATTAATAGATTAAGTAATGTCATTTTTATTACCAAATCGTACCTAATTGTATTGTTTATTTTTTTATTGTGTTGTAGCTTATTTAAATACATGCGGTTTGAACCCGAAAGGAAAAGGAGTCAAAACTGAATTGGTAAGTAAATATTTTATTTTTAGTTAAGATTAACATTTAGATGCAGTTGGGTCATTCCATGTCAGTTCACCAGGGCATTACACCCTAATTTCTATGCAGTTGGGTCATTCCATGTCAGTTCACCAGGGCGTTACACCCTAATTACCTGAAATTTGGCACAAATGTTCCCCTTCATGAGTTAGGAAAGTGTGCCACATTATTTTGTCTTAAACCTTACCATTCCGATTTTAGAGGAGGGTGGATATAATTTTCCTATTTTGTCTCAAAATTAAGGCCATGCGGTGTCGCAAAATCTTAATGTTTTTAAAAAATTTAAAGAAAATACTTTCATACATTCAATATTTCTGAAATTTGGTATGTAAGGCAAATAAGGACTGTAGAATCCAAATATCCAACTATTTTAACCCTATACCTGATAGAAATTTTTATTTTGCCCACCCAAGGTTTAAGACAAAATAATTTGGCACACTTTCCTAACTCCTGAAGGGGAACATTTGTGCCAAATTTCAGGTAATTAGGTGTCGGTGGGTGCAGATTTCAACTTTTTGCTGGTGTCTTGACATGGAATGACCCAGTTGTCAGTACTTCGGAGAATATTGAAGATTTAATTTTTATGCAAGATTGTGCTCCTCCGCATTTTACAAATGTTGTTTGTGAATGGCTGAATCACCATTTCTCCTAGAGATGGATGGGTAGATGTGGTCCGCATAAGTGGGTGGCCAGATGCTATGATTTAACATCCTGTGACTTCTTTCTTTGGGGTTGGTTGAAGGAGCAAACCAACGACTTTAGAAGAACTTGAAAGACAAATGCGATAATTTATTTCTGCCATTCCACAAGAGTTCTTTGGAAGATCACTTGATATGATTCCTAAGCAGCTTGGGAGGCTGAAGACAAATGCTGGTGTCCATATAAAATTTAAAATAAAACTCCATGTTATTTGTGTTCTCATATTCATTTTTTGTAAAAATAACAATTCAGAAATAAATTATAAGATTTTCAAATTAGGGAGTTACTTTACAATCAGCCTGTATTATAAGATTTGGCAGTTATTTCCTAGTTGAGTAACAGGATATTACACACTGACCCAGAAAAAACGGAACCCAAATTATTTATTTATTTTCCCATCAAACTAACCCTACCCGAGTAACATATTACAGAGTGACCCAGAAAAAACAGAACCCACAAATTTTGTAATAAAATCTGTTAATTTTAATTTTTTTTAAAGTTTAAGTCCAACAAGTTTCTTGAATTGTTTAGGGTTAGTTTAATGGGAAACTAAATGAATAGTTTGGGTTCTGTTTTTTCTGGGTCAGCCTGTAATATCATGTTACTCAGCTGGGAAATAACTGATTTGGCTGGTCACATCTCTAGTCTTTGAGGGAATAGTCTCAAAATTTAATTTTTTTTTCTGTTACCGTTTTTATTTTTATTTTTTTTCTACTTGTTTTTGAATTTGTACAAAAATTTTTCTTGCTTGCATTTGTTTTGATATTTTTTTATTTATTTATTTTTTTCTCGATTTATTTTTTCTCAATTAAAAAAAAAACAAAACAATTTTTTGTTGTTAGGATCGCATTCGTAATTACATGAATCGAGTGAAAGAAATTGAAGACAAAAAGAAAGCTCCGAAATTGAATACGGATGCAGCTTTACGTTTTGTACGTAATTCTCTTTGGGATGCTGCTCACAAAAAAAGTAAAGGGATCAAACAAACTCCAACAGGTAAAACTTTTTCTTTTTTATTTGGCTGAATTTTTTTTTTAGATAAGTCTTGATAATTTGTCTTATCTAATTAATCAGACACAAGTTTAAAATTTAGGTGAAAAAAAGCTTTTTTTATTTTTTTAAACTTTTTTTTCTAGACTTTTTTTCCTAGAAATTTTCCAGATTTTTAAAATTAAAATTAAAAAAAAAAAATTTTTTCTAGACTTCTTTTTCTAGAAATATACCAGATTTTTAAAAATTTAAATTTTTTATTTTTTAAAACTTTTTTTTCTAGACTTCTTTTTTCCTAGAAATTTTCCAGAATTTTTTTTTTTTTAACTTTTTTCTAGACTTTATTTTCCTAGAAATTTTCCAGATTTTTTAATTTAAATTTTATTTTTTTAAACTTTTTTTTCTAGACTTCTTTTTCCTAAAAATTTCCAGAATTTTTAAATTTAAATTTATTTTTTAAAAACTTTTTTTTTAGACTTCTTTTTCCTAGACATTTTCCAAAATTTTTTCTATACTTAGTATTTTCCAAATTTTTTGTCCCTAGGTCGTGATGTTGGTGAATCTAAAGACGAAGAGAATGAAGACCATCAACAAGATGAGGAGGAGAATGTTCCGTCTGCCAGTAAAATGCAAAGAATGGACAATGTGAAAAAAGGCAAAAAGAAACATAAGAAAAATTTTAAATCTAAAGGCAAAATGGGCAAGAAACACTGATTGCTTCCCCCCCCCAGGGGGGGGCAGTCAAACCCTGCCCCCCCCACCCTCCTTGTACAAAGTTGCTTTAATAGATAAACTTTTTTTAAAAAATTTTTTAAAATCATTTTCTGCTCTGCAGGAAACAAATATAAAAATTTAAAAAAATTTAAAACTTTGTTTTTTTTTTTTTTTTTTTGTTTTTTTTTTTGTTTACATGGATTTTTCTTTTCTTCTTTTCCTTTTTTTTTTTTCTTTTCCTAATTTATCAGGTTAAAATTGCAAATCGTCGTCAAAATTAAAACAGAAAAATTTGGCTTGGGCATAGATTTAATGAATTTAATTATTACTAAGGACACGATTTATATTATGTTTACTTAAATTTTGATGTTAGTTTTGTGTTTTAACTGTTTTTCATTGGACGTTATTTTCCTTCAGACGGCCGCAAGAGAACTAATTTTTAAGGAGATAAATATTTTCCGAGAATTTATTAAGATAAAAAGCATGGATTATTAGACTTTTGGTCATCCATACTTAAGAAAAGCATGCATTGCCTTTTAATATTGAACTAGAAAATACGTTTTTTTGTTTTGTACATGTTTATTAATTCTTACTAGTCTTATCATTCATGTTTTATTTTATCGATTTTTTTTTTTTTCCCCCTCAAACACAACTAACAGTTAAAATTGTGATCTACCAGAAATTGTGCAATAAATTAAACTTTGACCATTCTACAAAATGGTATATGCACAAACTGGAATACACCATAAGGAATGAGTATTTTTTAGATACAGACGGATTACCAAATCAGACCTAGTGTTAATTAAGAGAATTTCTTATCTTGTGGATTTCGCCCTCCCAGCAGATCACAGAGAGAAGCCGAAAGAAGCCGAAAAGATAGACAAATATTTGGACCTTGACAGAGAATTGAAAAAAAAAAGCAACAAAAACAAAATAAAACAAAACAAAACAAATAAAAAAGCGGCAAAAACCCAACAAAAAACAAACTGTGGAAACATGGGGATGAAGTTGAAACTAATTGTATTGATTGCTCTTGGAACGGTCCCCAAAGGTTTGGAAAACAGAGTGTAGGAATTGAAAATCAGAGGAAGAATCGAAACCCTTCAAGTAACTGCGTTGTTAAGATTGGCTAGAATACTCAGAAGACCTGAGGAGACTTGCTGTCACTCAGACTCCAGCGAAAGATCACGAGTTAAATTTGGTGGGAAAATATCGCAAGGAGTGGAATAATAATAACATTAAATTTTGGCCACGCTGACAAATGGTATATGCACAAACCAGAATCTGTCCAAGAAAAATGGGGTCACCTGTTGGCCGTGGGTGGCGACCCGTGATGCTTAAGGTGGTTGAGCCGTCTATGACTTGCAATACTCCACTTTGGGCCTTTCATGGGCTAGACGGGCGGTCGGAGAGGACCCCTCCGATCAATCGGCTGGTCACGTCAAGCTATAGCACCTATATGATTTTCCCAACCCTATTTCCCCAACCGTTTTTATCAAATTGGTGCTACAAGGCAGTGGCTGAGGGTTTACATGTCCTGGGAATGACGTTAAACTCTATCTGATGGTGAGGTTCCAGTTCTGGAGGTTTGGGGAATGTGGAGTACCCCTTCATCACCATTGCTCCCTGGTCCACTATGACCCGGAATGGTAGTACCTGTTAGGGTCCCATCTATGGGTTAAATAGAAAAATGTGTTTATAAAAACATTGAGTATCCATTAAGAATGACTTTATTTCAAAACTTTATCGGTATTAAATGACCCTTTGAGGTTGATATGCCGTAAAACAAAACAAACCAAACCAAACAACGTTATCAAGCCTCATCTTATACATAAAATTATGTATAAAATTCTCTCAGACTTTGAAATATAAACGTATCAATCAGTCCAGCCCAGGAGATCACACCAAGTGTTAATTATCAGTGAGTGCGTGTGGTCGTATCAGTACTGTTGTATGGCTGCACCACTTGGCCCCGAACGAATCACCTTGAGAATAAGCTAGATGGCAGCTGCACAAGAATGCTACGTGCAGTCTTGAACAAGTCGTGGAAACAGCACCCCACAAGGAAGCAGCTGTACGGCCACCTGTCCCCCATCTTACAAACCATCCGAGTGAGACGGACTAGGCATGCAGGACACTGCTGGAGAAACAAGGATGAGCTCATAAGCGACGTTCTCCTATCGAAGCCAACACATGGACATGCTAATCTGGGCTGCCCAGCAAGGACCTACATTGACCAACTATGTAAGGATGCTGCTTGCTGTGCAGAAGACCTCACAGGAGCGATGAATGATAGGGAAGGTTGCCGAGAGATTGTCATGGATATCTGAGCTACTTGCACGACATGATGATGATGTTAATTATCAAGAAGAAAAGAACTTGTCGTCAATTGGATTTTTCCGTTCAAGGGGACCATAGATGGAAAATGAAAAGAAGACGAATAGACTGACAAAGGAATTGAAAGAGAAGAAAATTAAAGAAAATCAGTGGGGAAAAAAGGAAAGAAAGAAATACGTTCAAATGGTGGGAGATGCTGGTTGGTTAAATTTTATGGCATGTCAACTCTTGTTGGGTTATATTATGCTGAAGATGTTTGTTTTATTCATTCTTGTTGGGTATTCAATTAAAAAAAAAGTAAACCCTATTTTTTAAACAATTTCTAAAAATAAATTCTTATCTACTTAACCACCAGGTACTACCACCCCAGATCAGAGTGGACCTGGGAGTAATGACGATGAAGGTGTACTCCATACACTCCAGAGCTCGAGAATTTGAATCTTACCACTAGATGTGGCTTAATTGATAAAAGAAATAGAGAAAGGTAGGTAAAAACGACAGAGAAAAAAAGATCAAATAGTAAAGAGAGAGAAAAACAGATAGATTGAGAGAGAGAGAGAGAGAGAGAGAGAGAGAGAGAGAGAGAGAGAGGGGGGGATTGAAACAGATAGATAGAGAGAGGGAGAGAGAAGAGAGAGAGAGAGAGGAATAGAAAATATATATATTTAAAGAGAGAGAGGGGGAGAAAGAGAAAGAGAAAGAGGAATAGAAACAGATAGATTGATATATATATATATATATACATATATATATATGTATGTATATGTACATATATATATATATATATATAATATATAGAGAGAGAGAGAGAGAGAGAGAGAAAGAGAGAAAGAGAAAGAGAGAATAGAAAACAGATAGACAGACAGACAGACAGAGAGAGGAGGGTGATAGAAACATATAAATAGATAGATAGATAGACAGAGAAAGGGAGAGAGGGAGAGGGGGGAAAGAAACCGATATATATATATATTATATATATATATATATATATATATATATATATATATAAGGCGGAATAGAAACACATAGATAGATAGATAGATAGAGAGAGAGAGAGAGAGAGAGAGAGAGAGAGAGAGCAATAGAAACCGATAGATAGATAGAGAGAGAGAGGGGGGGAATAGAAACAGATAGATTTGATAGATAGAGAGAGAGAGAGAGGGGGTATTAATTCGATACGGGTAATCAACGTTTGCTGGACTTATAATGCGATTGCAGAGGGCACCTCACGTGCTGTAACGATTAGCAAGTTAGATTCGCAGACCATTGTTAGCGAGTTCGATTCTCCTTGGATACCCCATACTTCTGGCCTTGTGCCGCACCCAAGCTAAGCTTAGTAAATAACTATATGCCACTGAGTGCGTCATTTGAAACTTGTTACAACAATTGAACATTGACTGTAAACGCCCAGAACAGATCTCTGTCTGATGTGCCAACAGAAGCACGCCCTTAATGATGATGATAAAAACAGTTGTCGATGAAGAATGTTCCTTACATTTTCTATTATAAATAGACAGCAGTAAAAACATACCTTTGCACCTACCATTGTACACAACAACAAAAAAAGGGTAAGAAAAAAACAAACAAAAAAAGACAAAAACAAAAAACTAGTACCATATAATGTTTACTGTTCTGAGACCAATTTCTGAACATTTGTCTGAATTTGTGAGATGAGGCTTGATTATTTGTATTATTTAGACTAGTACAAAAAAAAAAAAACACCCTCCGGTCGATGTAAAAACAGATTTTTGAAACATATTGCCTGAAGGGTTGGAGTAAAAAATTCAATGTCAGCGAGTTTGTACCCTAAGTAAGTAAAATCATAAAATTCATTAAAGGATTAAAAAATGAAACAATTTGAAATGTAAACTTTAAATATGTATTAAAATAAAACAAACTATATATAGATATATAATACCAATCATGTATTTATTCAAACTTGTTTTAAAAAAACAATGAGGACTGTCTAATGTTGCATGTTCAAATTTTGAGTGTATGTTATGATGATAAAACAATTTGAAATCGAAACTAAGTTCTATTAACTTTGAATATCTATTAAAATAAAACAAACTCTATATAAATATATGATACCAGGGATGTATCTATTAAAACTTGTTTTATTTTTTATTCATTATTATTTATTCAAACTTGTTTAAAAAAAAAACAATGAGGACTGTCTAATGTTTCATGTTCAAATTTTGAGTGTATTTATTCTATGTTATGACGATTTATGGTAATGTGACATAAGCAGTGACGTAGTTTTTGTTACAGACCGAAACCGGAAGCGAATCTCCATTATTAATAGATTTTTGGACACAGTTTGACATAGTTATACGGTTTAAACTCTTCTTATACCACCTATCTATCTATACATATACAAAGGCCAGTTGTGTGTATATGTATGTCCGGAGGAAATTTCGAAAATAAAACAATTAACGACAAAGTAAATATATACATACACATTAAATATCACCAGAGCTTGGTTTTTGAGCAAAAATAATGAAGATTTGATTTAAATTTATGAAGATATCTAAAAAATAAAATTTAGATGATAACAACATGGAATTTTTTCTATTTAATATTGTAGACATACATTTCTATTTTCAGAGTGACTGGATCAACGCAAGGTTTTTTTAGGGATTTTAATGGGGCATCCAGCGGGGATCCAACTCACAATTCAGTAATAATGGATCTGCGAGACCAACTTAAAAATCCCCCCTCTACCCATGCGACGCCGGGTAGACACTTCTAGTACATATATAAAGGGCAGTTTGTGTGTTTATGTCCTGAGGAAACTATAAAAATAAAACAATTAACCACAATGTAAATATATATACACATTCACTATCACAAGATCTTGTTTTTTTTAGTTAAAATAAGTAAAGAATAAAATTACAGTTATTTCTTTTTGTTAATGGATTTCTTTTAAGTACTTTGATATATTAGTTCAAGTACAAAACAAGTGAGGCGAAATCTTTTTTTTTTCTTTTTGGTGGGGGAGGGGTAATATGAGCGTAGACTCTTTTCAGATTACCCAAGTTCATATACTGAGTTGGTGAGGACCGGTATCGAACCTGGAATCTTGTGATTCGTACGTGAATGCTCTACCGATTGAACTCTTTGATAAAGTAATCATATATATATATATATATATATATATATATATATATCCCTCCGCACGAGCAGGATGTGACACAAGGTCAATTTCTTGAGCGGAGTTCAACAGGTTCGAATTCAGAGTTTTCCTTCTCCTAGACTGGTTACCTAGCCATGGTTAAAGAACCCAGTCTACCCTGCTATTTACCCATAGCTGGAGGGAGAGTAGGATTCATACCTTTCCCCAGGGTATTAGCGCTAAGTGAAATGCAATTACCACGTCCATGATTTGAACTCGGGTC
>CM042173.1:23639402-23654402 GCA_023376005.1 Doryteuthis pealeii
TTTGCCCATCATCATTTACTAGAGGATACAGAATCCCCAATATGCCAAGTCAGATTTACAGTGACATGTACTGCTAGAGTATATAGACTTTGATTTAGTACGAACAAAATACTACCAAGCAAATAATTTGAAAAACAACTTTTCACGAAAATAAGACCATCCAGGATTTTACATTTTCTAAAAGAAGTGGGATTGTACTAAAAATTAGGAGTAATTGAACAATAGTTAAAATCTATACAAAATATATTTGGGTTATTTCCTATAAGTCCAGCATAAACAAAGGGAAACCACTCTTTACTGATAAATTATTTATTTATTTATTAATCAATTAGGAAAGAAGATGACGGTGTTAGGGTTTAGGGTTTAGGGTTAGAGTTATGGTTAGGGTTTAGGGTTAGGCTTAGGGTTAGTTTAATGGGAAAATAAATAAATAATTTATCAGTCAAGAGTGGTTCCCCTTTGATTATGTTAGACTTATAGGAAATAACCAATTGTATTTAGAAAGAACTAATTTCAGTTCAAGTAATTTTCATAAGTAGTAAAGACTACGGAGTGGCCTATTGTCAGTATCAACCGAACAGCAAGGGAGTCTATCCTCTTTTTGCTAGTGCCTTTGTTTATGTTGGACTTATAGGAAATAACCTACATTTGTTTTCTACCAAACCATCGCTACGAATCCAAAACTTAATCGGCATTAAATGACCCACCGAGGTTGATATGCCGCAAAACAAAACAAACCAAAACAAACCAGAGGGTGTTACAAAGATGATAATGGCCATAGTTTTTAGGAACACGAGTATTAATATATAAATGCTATACATTTCGTAATTATTTAGAGGAGAAAATTTGTTGTAGTAGACACATCTAAAAGAAAGATAGACAAACTCGACGGGGCAGCCTAAAGTCGGTATCAGCCAGTCAGCGAGGAAGTCTATCCCCTTTTCAATAGCACTAGACCAAGGAGATTGTTTTAGCATCTGAGATGGAGCGCCACACCTACCATCAGCTCCTTACTTTACCGCACAGATCCCTGTGCTACTCATAATGCTGAGTTGGCGAGGACCGGTATCGAACTAGGAACAATGTGGTTTCTAGCCGAACGCTCTACCGACTGAGCTAACCCGGCCCATTCATTTAATTTTGACTGTTTAATATTTCAATACATTTTTTAAAACTTATTTCTTCTCTTTAATACATAAATGGGACCCTAAAAGGTACTACCACTTCGAGTCAGAGTATATTTCGGAGTAATGACAATAAAGGGGTACTCCACCCTCCAGAGCTCCAAAATTGGAACTTCATCATCAGATGCAGTTTAAACGTCATAACCCTGGACACGAAGACCCTCAGTTACCGCTTTCTAGCACATATATTAAAATGGTTGGAACTTACTATAAAGGGCAAGAGCGTTGGGACAATCATATAGGTATTTAGGGCTTGACACGTGACCAGTCCGACCAACCCGTTCAATTCCTAAGTAATGGCCAAAGCGGAGTGTTTCATGTCATGGACTGCCTAGCCACCAGTGTTTCATCGTTATTGAAATATTAAATAATTTATCAGTCAAGAAGTGGTTCGCCCTTGTGTACATAATTTATTAGATACCTAATATTTATGTGCAATAGTGTAGAAATTAAATGGCTTGCAGCCCACAGCCTTAAAGGATTTGAAATGCAAGGCTTGACCTGTCCTGATCCTTCCTTCCGGTGTATACCGTGAGAATCGGTGGAAAGACCCTCTTCCGGTTTGATTAGAAAATAGATTTTAGTTAGTCGCGAGAAAACCACGACGGTGGTGAGTCATGTTAATACACGCTCCGACTCAATCGATCTGCGCAAGCGTAATCTGGTGGGGGATTTCGGAATAAAATATGATCTAAGTAAAATCGAAGTCTTGTGTTTATTATCTAAAAAACTACCAATGACACAGGGCTTCTGATAAAGAGAAATCCCCAATGGAAGACCAGACACGAAGTCCCCAAGGAAGTCCAGATGCTAGAAAGAGAATGTTAGAAGAGACCTAGAAGAACTTAAAATGTCGGAAGAACGAAGAAGAATAAAAAGTAAAGAATAAAGAAAGTAATGAAGAGGGTATACAACATTTGTTTATGTGGACTTATAGGAAATAACCAACATTTGTTTTCTACCAAAGTATCGCTAGGGTCCAAAAATTTAGTCGGCACTTAAATGACCCACCCGAGGTTGATATGCCGCAAAACAAACAAAACAAACTAGAGGTGTTGCAAATGATAATGGCCGTAGTTTTTAGGAACACGAGTATTCATATATAAATGCTTACATTTCGTAATTATTTAGAGAGAAAAATTTGTTGTAGTAGACACATCTAAAAGAAAGATAGACAAATTACGTACTATTTTAGATTCATTTAATTTTTACAGTTTAATATTTCATACATTTTTAAAACTTATTCTTCTCTTTAATCCATAGATGGGCCCTAAAGGTACTTACACTTCGAGTCAGAGTATATTTGGGAGTAATGACATAAAGGGCCTACTCCACCCTCCAGAGCTCTCAAAATTGGAAACTTCATCATTAGATGCAGTTTAACGTCATACCAGGACACGAAGACCTCAGTTACCGCTTTCTAGCACATATATAAATGGTTGGAACTTGCTATAAGGCAAGAGCGTTGGGACAATCATAATAGGTATAGGGCTTGACGTGACCAACGATGTCGGAGGGGGCCTCTTCGACCACCCGTCAAGCCTAAGTAATGGCCAAATTGGAGTGTTTCATGTCATGGACCCTGCTTACCCACCAGTGGTTCCATCGTTATTGAGTATTACATAATTTATCAGTCCAAGAAGGTGGTCCCCCTTTGTTTACTGTTGGACTTATAGGAACTAACCTACTTTTGTTTCTACCAAAAGCATCGCTACGAATCCAAAACTTAGTCGGCATTAAATGACCGCCAACGTTGATATGCCGCAAAAACAAAACAAAAACAAAACAAAACAAACCAGAGGGTGTTAAAAGAAATGATAATGGCCTAGTTTTTGAGGAACACAAGTATTAATATATAAATGCTATAAACATTTCGGTATTATTTAGAGGAGAAAATTTGTTTGTAGTAAGACACATCTAAAAGAAAATAGACAAACTTACGTACTATTAAATAAATTATTTAATTTTGACTGTTAAACTTCTCGTTATAAATCTAAAAGCAAAATGTCAAAGATAATTGCCAATGTTGAACTGATTGTGTACTTGTGTGTTTCGGGCGTGTGCATATTATTCATAACCTGAGAGAAAGGAGGACACTAATCAATTTTAACTTGCTATTACACAATTGTTGCCAGGTGTGAACGTCCAAGGACACGACAAAAGTAAATAGAACACCTGTGTTTCATACAACATCTTTTATTTCACTATGTAAACAATTCGATAAATTTTGTTAGTAAAATCTCGTAAACTTTCTTTTTAGTAAAGTAAATAGGCGAAGTGGCCTTATGTCGGTATCAGCTTGACTGCGATGAATCTAATCCTCTTTTCGCTAGCACTAGACAAGGGAGACTGTTTTTTTTTTTTGGGGGGGGTTCTGGGGGAGCGCCACACCTCCCATTCACTTACCACTTTACGCACAAATCAGATTTACCACCGATCTGTAATTACTTATACGCGAGTAGGATGGGACTGGTATCGAACCCGGAACCTTGTGATCCAAGCGTGTGCTCTAGCCGACTGAGCTAAAACATGTCCGCATTTCAACGCTTTAAGTCAGATTTTTAAGATTTTTAAAAAAATTCTTCTTTAGACATTAGAACCTATCCGATCTATGACAAATGTCACAGAAATGTTTAACTAGGCTATATCGAAACACATTTGTCTTTTTTAATTTTTTATGTTTTTCTCCCCCGTGAGCTGACAGCATTACATGCTTAAGAGTATATAATATATAATATATATATATATATATATCATATATATATAGTGATTGCCACTTCTTCACAGAAGGCCATTTCTACAAGCAAGCAGTTCGGTTGTGAGCACGATATGGCTCAGGGTTCCAGCTTTGCTTCTACGCAACCCGTCGGCCTACATATGACACGTTGGCCCCGTTTCTTCTCGTATGGGACCGTACGTGACTGAGAGCCCCAAACATCGACAAGACACTCACATCACATATATCATGGTCAGGCTCAAATGTGGAAATGTGTCCAGAACGTTCGTCATGTGCCGCTTACGTAAAGCCCGTTTAAGGCGGAGTGTTCGAGCCGCTTACCTCAAATTCCTTAACAGCTACAATGAACAGGTCTCCTCCGAACCACACAAATCGTAGCTATCCTTCATCCCACTCCTGAATATTTATATCAGAGTTTTATGGTTGTTTGTATGACATTCCTAAAACTTTTGGGCTTTTGCCTTGGACCCGTTTCCCAACATTGTAGCTTAAATATCATATATATATATATAATATATATATATAATATATATATATATATTTAGGGACTGGCAAACTGAGCCTAAAAATCGTTTTTGACAAAAGACTTTAGCCCCCCTAAGAAAATAATTTACCAAAACAGGAACTAATCGGATTTTAATGAAATTTTCAGTGTTTATTTTATCAATGAACGATCTTATAATGCATTATTTATTTTATTTCAAAAACTTTCTCATTTTTTTCAGGTCACTTAATTTGACCCCCTTATGTTGGGGCGTAGAATGTTTTTCAAAGTGGTCTATATTGTACTAATTACAGTATAAATAATGAGATAAAAGACCGAAGTTATGAATAGAAACAAAAAAAATGTTTACCGGTTGCGCTTCTATGAGAAAATACTTAAAAACCATCGAAAAGAGGCTGATGGTCGGATATTCGTCGAAATTGACCCAAAACAAATAGTTTTAAGGGAGAATATGTTGCTTAAATTGAGTCGTACCTAATTTTGAAAATTCAAATCAATTAATAATTAATTAGGCGGGAATGCCTTTTAAATGTAGGCTAAACTGCATATGCAATTATATTTTTAATTTTGTAGTGTTGGTTATTATGCTACTAACTTATCGATTTAGACAAGTTAACCTGAATAATAGATTTAATTATTCTTATTCGCTTTTAAAACTCGTAGTATCCGATTGTTTTTGCTACTCCCTAAATATATATATATATATATATCATATATATATATATATATATAAAATATATAATATATTTACTATTAAGTTAAAGCTTAATGAAGAATAGAACCAATTCATATCAAGGAATTATCTACTAGAGTTTTTCTACTAACGGATCATCAGGAGACATTATTGTATTGGAGAGAACTTAAGTATATTTATCAATAGCATCAACTGACATGTATTGCAGTATTTTTTTCTTTTTTTTTCCTTTTGGCCATTTTGCGAGGGGAGAGAGGGAAGGGATGGGGGGAGAGGGAGAGGAGGGGGAAGGGGGGGTGCAGGCTGGAAGGGGGGTGGGGGGGGGGATAAAAAAAATTAAAATTAAGAGGGGGGGGGGGGGGGGGGGGAATGGGGTGGATAGCTCACTGATTATTCTTCAAGCAAGGTTAGCATATATTATGTGGCATATGATTGTTTTAGTCTTTTATTTAATTCGTTTGTCTTATCTATCTATGTAATTTTTCTTTTTTTGTGCTCTTTTGTGTTCAGACTCTTATAAAACTGAGTAATAATGTCGCTCCTATAATCTTAGTCTAGTGTTCATTATCTTTTATGATATCTAGGATTAATTGTCTAAATTGTGTTAAATGTTTTTCGTTGTTATCTGTATAAATAAAGGTATCTTTTTTTTATTCTTTGGCTTTGTGTGTCTTTTTAATCTACTTTTCTTTCGCTTCCAGCATGTTCAGGTATCATCCACTGGAGTATTTTATAGATTAGATATTAGAGGTTGTGTTAAGTTATTATGCAGTATGACTGCTCGAATTTTATAGACGCACGTGATTTATCCCTATTTTAAATTGGTTTTTAATATAAAAATCATTCCAATAGGATTGAATTTTATTAACCGTTGGAGAATAAAAACAACATATAATTATAGAAATCCAATAAAATCTAGTAATTACTTGTATTAAAACCGGTGTTTGGTCCAACAAAGTATGCAATTAACCCAACCAAGTAATATTTATTGTAAACCTTATTTCTTAGTGATATAATAAGGCACTTTGCGGGATTTTAAATACCCCACTAATAACATGGGCTCTTTCGGGTTTTGTGTGTCGGTGGCTGGACCCATGTTAAATTAATGGTGTGATCCCTTAGGGCGGCACCCCCAGCAACACCTGCCCCTTGATTTAAAGGGGGACAGGTCTGGGTTTATTTCTCAGTGCCTGAGGCGCACCCTGATTTATATTATATTATTTTTTTAATTGTGAAATTTAAAAATTATAAAGTTTGTTGGGGGATTTTTTTTTAAGTAAACATGCCCATGTTTTTGTTTGATGTCTGAGTTGTCTGCAGTAATGCAGCTTGAAATAAATTAATACATGAAGCAAAATTGAAAGTTATTTTCCTTCATTTATCAAATTATTGCTCTGTCCGTTATACGTTAATATGTTAATTTTATTATAATTTTATTTTTTAACCGGCTCCGTTATAACGTTATAATATGTTTATTTATTGAATGAATAAGTATTTGAATTAGCGTGACCACAAGGCAATAATATTGGAGCGAGAATCCTACATTTCACTATAAAACAGCCAAGTAATCAACGTTTTACAATAAAAAAATAAAATAAGATAAAAATGAAAGAATAGAAAAAAAACAGAAAACATGGGTATTTGCTCGACAGTCAGGCACAAGGCCAAAGAAAAAGAGCACTACTAATAATGGGCCTTTTATATATCATATAAAACCCATAAGAATTCCCTCTCTTTTTTTTCTTCTCTCTATTCGTCTTTCTTTTCACTGGCACATGGGACAACCGAGTTCTCACTTCGGTTTACCTGTATCACTACGGTTAAAACTACACATGGAATGATCCCCATTGCCAAGATATATATATATATATATATATATATATATATATATATATATAGCATTGTTTGGTACTTCTACTGTTAGAGGTTCGGTCTCGCTCTCTCTCAATTGCTATTACAGTCTGTTAATCTATATATCAATACTCGTGTTCCTTAATTGTGCGATCGTTATCATCTTGCAACACGCTCTGGTTAAAAATGAGACCGCCCAAATTATCCAAGATAAAATGCAAAAGTGTAAATCCTGATTATCTGGTGTTGCTTATCCACCGAGTTCTTATTTCCTATGAGTCCGTCACCTCAGCTAAATAATGGGATATTAAAAAAAACAAACATTTATTCACGAGTGATGTTTAATAAACCGACGCGGCAGAGTTTCGGTTTGTTTAACAAAGCATCCCCAGGTCCTTTGTTTGTTTAAAGAAAATAAATTATTAGTAAAACAAACGTCTGTGAGCCTCTATTTTTGGAATGTTGCTGCTTTTTTTATATTCAAATATCTAAAAAAAGACATACTTTAAAACACCAAGTAACGTCGGCGTCCCCATTTAAATTATGATTTTTTTCCGGAAATTTTGGGAAATATTTAGTGAATGGAAAAATTCCACTCTTTCTTCATATATATATATATATGCTTTCTATTATAGCTATACCAGCAGTTTAGTTTAATTTTAGTGAACAAAATCGCAGTCTAAGCCGTTCAGCTCGGAATCTTTCGCGTTTTTATGGTCCAATCTTTATATATAGTCCGGTCATGGACCGAGTACTTTTGTTAGTATATATATATATATATATATATATATATATATATGACAAAGTTTGTAAAATCAGGATGACATGTTTTGTTAGCGATATAGCGTCATGAGAATGGAGATGATTTTTTTTTAATTATTATTCCATAGAATATACTTTAATTTTAAACGCATTCTAAATTGAGTTGTGTATCAACAGTTCTCCAGACCCCCACACATATTCTGCTCACTGGATAAAATTGGCATCGTCCGAGACACTGAAACACTCTACCCAGAAATATGAATACGTAATATAGTATATATATATATATATATATATATATATATATATATATATATATATGGGAATAAAAAGGCTTAAATACCATGGGTATCGTGGTTATGGACCATTTAGACAGGCACTGTCTAAATAAATATATCAGTGGTCTGAAGAAGCTCGTGAACATACTCGCGAGTGGAAATGGTCCATAACCACGATACCCATGGTATTTAAGGCCTTTTTATTCCCAAATAACTTTGCTCTGTTTACAATAATTAAACATTGAGCTCTCATACGGAACCTGAACTCTACAACAAACTACTGGTAGAGAATTAGGACCCACCTAGAATCACCGTACCAAGAAACTTGGTACGCACCAAAGTATATATATATATATATATATAATATATATATATATATATATATTCATTTCATTTTTGGTTATTGAATTTCAATGCTGTAGAGTATGGTAACAAATGATACCTAATACATCATCATCATCATCATGTCGCTCTAACAGCACGGATATCTATGACAATCTCTCGCCAACCATCCCTATCATTCATTGCTCCAGGGAGGTCCTCTGTGCAGCATCCAGTATCCACGCAGTTGTACGTTGGGATTTGAGGGGGTTCATACCTTTCCTAAGGGTATTAGTCCAAAAGTGAAACAGTAGCGTGATTGGAGATCGAACTCGCTTACTACGATGTCGCTGTCCAGCACGTTAGCACTTTCACTACGGGAACTCCCCCAAGTAGTAGTAGTAGTAGTAGTAGTTTGAGGGCGAAGTGGTCTTAGTAGCAGTCACCATCATTCTGTCACGCTGGCAGTAGGGATATCCATGACAATCTCTCGCCAACCGTCCCTATCATGCGAGGTCCTCTGTGCATCATCCAGTATCTGCGCAGAGTTGGTCTATGTTCATCTTTGCTGGACGGCATACTCTGGCGTGCCCATGTGATGGCTTCAACTGAAGAACATCACTTAAGAGTTCGTCCTTGCTTCTACAGCAATGCTGAGCGTGTCTTATTCGCCTCACACGGATGGTGTGTGTGATATGGGGCAGGTGGCCGTACTGCTGTTTTCTCGTGGGGTATTGATTCCATGATTTGTGCAAGATTGCATACAGCATTCTTGTGCAGCTCCCATCTAGCTTAGTCCTCTATGCGCTTCGTTAGGGTCCAAGTAGTGCAGCCGTACAGTAGCACTAATACAACTACGGCTAATACTATCCGCTTTAATAGTGCAATGTTGCAATGGAAGTAATAAAAACCTGTTATATTTTCTTTAGGAGGAAATTCACTTATTTTACAAAAGATCCTAGGGGTGTACTTATTTATAACCGATACAGTAATCTCTATATTAATACTGGTGTTCCTTCACCTTCCGTCCGTTATGATCTTGCAACACCCTCTGGGTAAAAATGAGACCGACTAAACCGTCTAATATAAAATGCAAAAAATGTAAATCCTAGTTATCTGCTGTCGCTTATCAACCGAGTTTTTATTTTTTATTAGTGTCGTCACCTCTGCTAAATAATAGACCCTTCCGTTTTTATTAAAATGAAAGAAAGGACATGCTTCATAGAAAAAATATAAGAAAGAAAGAAAGAAAGAAAGAAAGAAAGAAAGAAAGAGAGTACGAATACGAAAACAATAATGCAAATCTGTTTCAATCGATGATGGAAAGAAGGAAAGAAAGAAAAAAGAGTGAGTTAGTGAGTGTGTGTATATATATATGTGTGTGTGTGTGTGTGTGTGTGTGTGTGTGTGAGAGAGAGAGAGAGAGAGAGAGAGAGAGAGAGAGAGAGAGAGAGAGAGAGGTTGAGATAGATAGATAGATTGAGCGAGTGATTAGGAAGAGTATATAGATAAAAGAACAAGATAAATTATTAATAAATAAAGAGAGAGAGAGGGGGGGAAAGAGAGAGAGAGAGAGAGAGAGAGAGAGAGAGAGAGAAGAGAGAGAGAGAGAGAGAGATTTAAAACAAGAATATTTTAAATGATTCAAGAATATTCTTTTACACATTGCACATTTTGCAACAGTAAATATATAAACGCAATAATTAGATTATCAACTATGATATATCCACAGGTCCTGCTAGTACTTAATAATATCCATTTTAATTGTATAATGTTTCTCTGGATATGTAATCAAGCTTAACCATATATATATATATATATATATATATATATATATATATGTATATATTATTTATATTTTTGCTTGAAGGCAATTATAAATGCATGTATCGCATAAAATTCGATAATTATAGAAAATAATCTTGACAAGTAAATCCCGCAAAGGATGGCTCGCTATGCAGAACACCGTACAGACTGTTTCGACTTTATTAAGTCTCTTCAGCGATGTATACTACGACTCCTCTCCGACAGGAATCGAAACGGGACTTCACGGGCATAGTCAGAGACCATAATCCGTTCGGCCGCCGCCGGTACATAGCGAACAATCCTGCGAAAATTAACCTTGTCAATGAAACTATTACACGCCCTGCCATAGCAGCAGTGGACGTTTATTTAGTAAACAAATCCCGGCCCGTAAGCTCTTCGGCGAAGTGGAATAAGATTTTTGGATGTTTGTTTTTTATAGAAGCAAGTTGAATAAATTATTATTTATATTTTTGCTTGAAGGCAATTAATCTTATATATGTATATATATATATATATATATATATATATAATATATATATATATATATATATATATGTGGATACCAGGTTATTTGATATTAGGATGATTCTAAACTGGTCCTTTCTTCCAACGATAAAATGTTAGAGAGTTCAGCTTCGATATGATAGCTGAATGTTTACTTTTTTTTTATAAACAGAGCAATATAATTAGTAAAGGAAAAAAGGTTAAAAATCGGTTATTATGCGGTTATGGTACCATTTCCACTCATAAGTATCTGCATATATCCATGCGCTTAATCAGACCACTATCTTTATGGAAAACCATTTTCAATAAAGATATTGGTTTGATGAAGCTTATAGGTATATGCAGATACTTATGGGTGGAAATGGTACCATAACCGCATAATAACCGATTTTTAAGCTTTTTTCTTTTACTATATATATATATATATATATATATATATATATAGGTATATATAAAAACAATTTTTTTTTGCGATGAAACAAAGAAAATACAGTGCTCAATCACAAATTGTGAGAGCTAATATTTATTTAATTTGCTTGAATGAAACCTGGGTAGCTGTTTATAATGAACATTGATCTATAAAAACGCAGCAAATTATATAATATATATATATATTATATATATATATATATATATATATATATATATATATTGAAACGGCAACAATCTTCTGTGTAAAAGCACTGTCTTGAACTGAAACTGAGCAATTATAAAAATCTTAAATCTTAAAGAAGTCCACAATATGTGATACCTTTGGTTAAGAAAAATAAATCTATCCATACATAAAGGGCAGTTAGTGTGCATGTATGTCCGGAGGAAACTATGAAAATAAAACCATTAATGACAAAGTAATTTATATACACACTCACTATCACCAGATCTTGCTTTTTGGGCCAAAATAAATTTGATTAATATTCGTGAAGATAATGAAAAGATAAATTTAAATAACAGCATAGTTTTTTTTTTCTGCATTTAATATTTTCGAATTTTTTTAATATCTTGTCAAATTTCTTTCTTTTTTTTTCATTGTATTTATTTCTGTTTTTCTTTCTTTCTTTCTTTCTTCTTTCTTCTTTTCTTTCTCTTACTCTCATTATCTTTATTTTTCCTTCTTACTTCTTTCTCTTTCCTTTTATGCCATCTAAATTATTATTCTTTCTTTCTTATATTGCTTTTTTCTTTCTTTCTTTCTTTCTTTTCTTTCTTTTTCTTTTTTTTCTTTCTTCTTTCCAATTTATTTATATCTTGTCAATTTCTTTCTTTTTTTATTGTATTCTTTCTTTCTTTCTTTTCTTTCTTTCTTTTCTTATCTCATTCTCTCTATTTTTCCTTTTCTCTTTCCTATTATGCAATCTAATTTATTCTTTTTTTCTTATATTTCTTTCTTCTTTCTTTTGTTCTTCATGTCATTATTTCTTATTGTTTTTTAATATTTCCTACTTTCTTAATTTAATTCCCTTCTTCTTCTTCTTCTTCTTCTTCTTCTTCTTCTTCTTCTTCTTCTTCTTCTTCCACCATTTGATTATTCTTTTTTTCTTGTTTCTTGTGGCTGGATCAACACAAGATCTTATTTTACGTGGGGATTTTAATGGAGCATCCTGCAAAGATCCAAGTCGCGATTAAATAATAATAGATCTGCGAAACTAACATTTTTAGTCCACCCTCTCTACCCAGGCAATGCCGGGTAGTCGCTTCTAATTGTTAAGAAAGAATTGGTCGATAATGTAATTATTTATCATATCCACTTCAGTCGAAAAATAATTCTTCACAAGAAATAATTTAATTCCGGTATATTTAGTTTTGAAAAAACATGAACTTTTCATATAGAAAAATGTTAGGGATGTACTTATTTATGGTACATATTTTATATCTTAAGAAATAACAACCGTAGATATTTTAAGAGAATATAGGTAGGAAAAGTTTAGTGACCGATGGAAACACATTTTTGGGTTTCAATACACTTCCTATCAATATTCTATAAGTTTAAAGTGCATTATTTTATTTGCTTTACATAAAGCTAACAGTGTTTTTTATTCATCAATGTATCCACAGTATTAAAATATATTTGAAATAAATATGTATTTAAAATGTGTCTCTAATCTTCATCAGGGTAACATATATCATTTCTAAATTGTGGTTTTTGTTTTAAATTAGTTAGATTAAATTAAATTAAACTAAATTAGTGAAATAGATCACTAATTAGGACTGAGCTTATTCTAGTAATGACCTCCTAAAGCGGAGTTTAACACGTTTGAATTCAGAATTTTCCTTCTCCTAGACTGGTTGCCCAACCAAGATTAAAGAGTCCAGGCTGCTGTCCATCGTATCCGATGATGACACCACGCGAATCATTTCATATAATGTTGCGAAACCCGAAATCTGTAAGGATATTGGTGTAACATCACCAATTGTCCTCCTTTAGTTTTACAAGACTATTTAACCCATACATGGGACACTAACAGGTAATACCACTCCGGGTCAGCATGGACATGGGAATCATGGTGATGGAGGGGTACTCCACATTCCGTAGAGCTACAAAACTGGAAATTCTCTATGAGACCTATATATGATTTGGTTAGTTTTGTTTTACGGAATATCAACCTCAGTGGGTCATTTGATGCCGATAAAGTTTTGAAATGAATTAATTCTTAATGGATACTCAATTTTTTTTAATAAATACATTTTTCTATTTAATCCATCGATTGGACCCTAACAGGTACTACCACTCCGGGTCAGAGTGGACTAGGGAGCAATCGTGATGAAAGGGTGCTCCACATTCCCCAAACCTCAAAAACTGGAACCTCACCATCAGATAGAGTTTAACGTTATTCTCAGGACATGTAGACCCTCAATCACCTCCTTCTAGCACCCATATGATGAAAAGGCTTGGGGCTTGCCATAAGGGCAATAAGGTATGGGCAGTCATATAGGTACTAGAGCTTGACATGACCAGCCGATTGGTCGGAGGGGGCCTCTCCGACCGCCCGTCTAGCCTAAGTAAGGGTCTAAGCGGAGTGTTGCAGGTCATGGACTGCTCATCCACCAAGACTCCGTCCTTAAGCATCACGGGTCGCCACCCACAGCCAACAGGGGGCCCGATTTGGGGGAGTTTTATCCCTCTGCAGAGGTGCAGTCGATGCATTCTAACGCCCAGGGCGGCCTATATATGAGTGATACTATAATACTTAATCGCAGCCATTTTGATTGTATAATTTTTCACTAGAAATAACAATAAAATCCTCAAATAAAATTACCCCTATCTTCGGGCCCTGTGTCCGGTGGCTTCGACCACTGGATCAGGTGTGTGGGGATTAAATTAATAGCGTGATTCCAGGGGGCCATACACCCCATCAAGCAACACGTTTTCCCTTGATTTAAAGAGTCATGACTGGGTTTATTACCCGGAGCAATAGTGGAATTCCGACGGGATCCACGCATTTTTGTGCTTTCATCGCATGAGCTTCGGTTCGTGGGTGGCCCCCACAAAAATGGACATTTGTGTCTGACCGGCATGGTAGGATGCTGGAAATAACGTAAATCAGGAATATTTTTTTAGAAGCAAATCAATTCTCTTTTTATACTTTTTTTACGGGTAGTGTTTAATAAGCCGACACTGCAGTGTTTCAATGTGTTTGACAAACCTTCATCAGAGCCTTCATTTTTTTAAAAGAAAAAGAAATCATTAGTGAAAAAAAGTCTTCGAGGCTTTTGGTATGTGGCGGCTTTGCTTGATATTAAATATGTGAAAAATACATCCTTTAAAACGCTGAGTAACGTTGGCGTACCGATTTTGTTAAACAGACAAACAAACAAACAAACACACACCCACACCCACACACCCACACGCACGTATATATATATATATATATATATATATATATATATAGTGTGTGTGTGATACAGTAAACATCAGTAAATAGTGGTCAGTAGTATACTTAAGTTAGGGTAGCATGGACATCAAGTCAACGGCGCTCGGTTTACTGACTGTTACTCGCCTAGCCAAATCTAAAACCCAAGTGCTTGGGTTTAGAACCCCCCCCCATATATATATATATTATATATATATATATATATATATATATATATATATATATATATATATATAAGGAAGCGCGTGGTGTAATGGTTAAAGAAATGGGAAATGGACTTGTCGCCCGAGTTCAAATCCTGGGCGTGGAAATTGCATTTCACTTAGCGCTAATACCCTTGGGAGAGGTATGAATCCTACTCTCCCTCCAACTATGGATAAATAGTAGGGCAGACTGGTCTCTTTAACCTTGGTTAGGCAACCGGTCTAGGAGAAGGAAAACTCTGAATTCAAACCTGTTGAACTCCGCTTGAAAAATTGACCTTGCGGA
>CM042173.1:23664402-23669402 GCA_023376005.1 Doryteuthis pealeii
ATTCAAACAAATTCGTATTTTCAGTGTAGATTTACGGTGAAATGAAAATGGCCGCCCAAAACATAACGGCATCCCCAAAGTGAAACAAACAAGGGGAGATTACTCTCATTTATGTAACTAATGTTCAGATTATCGGGAAAGGTATGAATCCCAATATTCTCCCTCCAGCCTTGGGTAAATAGTAATGCAGACTGTTTTTTTTACCATTGGTTAGGCAACCAGTCTAAGAGAAGGAAAACTGAATCCAAATCTGAATTGAAACTTTGCTTAAGAAATTTACTGTGTGTCACATCCTACTTGTGCAGAGGGGTTGGTAAATATGAGTATGCATGCTACTAAATTAGTGAATAATTTAAAATCCCTGTCGTATGAAGAAAGACTTAGGAAGATTGACTTACCAAGTCTGGCTTATCGACGAACATTGAAATATACCCATGGTTTTTATTCGACGAACTTTGACCTACTAAACAATGCACAAATTACTCAACCTGTTGGCTACGCGTAGATTGTGACACAAGGTCGCAAGTATTGAGCATTCAGCGGATATCAAACTCGCTATTTAGTAGTAAGGCTAGCTTGCTAGCAAAACATTGGTTTGAAATTGTTGTACTGGTTGTCCACCAAAGAATATTATTTCCATTTGGTCACCTGGAGTCACATGGGTCATTTCATTTTTGGTCAGTGGCATTTGTCTTCACCTCTCCAATCCCCCTGTACAAATATGTCGGTCCCCTACTTTTAGGCTGTTGTATTTCATGGATATAAGGTGTGTGCTAGTTCCCCGCTTATACTTATTGACTGTCCAAGGTCACGTGATTGACTCTTCGAACCAATCACTGGCAGTACTAGTGGCCTGATAAGATACTTAACCTCCCCCCACATTGGTGATAATTAAAACTGCCCTCTTTGACGACGGACGCATATAGGATTGCCGGGATCTTTACCAATACTCACGAAGGACTTATACGATTACCAGTAACTGAGGACACTTTAGTAACCAAAGGATTCACATTGTCGACGGACTCTTTATCAAGGATTCCACCAGATAAGCGCTTCTGCTATAAGGCCAAGCAATGGCCCTTAAAAACTTAACATAGGCTTTGTCGACTAAATTTGTATAAACATGTAGAGTCAATAAATAAATATTAAACTAATTGAAATTGCTAAAAATTTTCATGAGAAAAATATATTTCTTGTTTGTCTACTTATTCTACATTCCCAATTACATTGAGCTTGTCTAGTCCCTTAGGCTAATGCCTGTAAGGGTCCTTATGCTGGTAATTCATTGTATAATATAGGGGAAAAATTGACATATCTAGGTAGTAATATCTCATCAACGGAAAGCGATGTTAATACACAAATAGGAAAGTCATAGTCGGTTATATACAGATAATCAGTAATATGGAATTCCGATCTCACTGACAAGTTAAAACGACAATTCTTCCAAGCTGTGGTTGTATCAGTACTGCTGTATGGCTGCACAACTTCGGCCCTAACGAGGCGTCTTGCGAATAGGCTAGAGGGGAGCTGCACAAGAATACTGTATGTGGTCTTCAAGAAGTCATGGAAACAGCACCCCACAAGGAAACAGCTGTACGGCCATCTGCTTACTTTCTCACAAACCATCTGAGTGAGACGAACAAGACATGCTGGACATTGCTGGATGAGCAAGGATGAACTCACAAGCGACGTTCTTCTGTGGAGGCCAACACATGGGCATGCTAGTGTGGACCGCCCAGCAAGGACCTACATTGATCAACCCCGGATACTGGATGCTGCACAGAAGACATCCCTGTGGCAATGAATTATAGAGAAGGTTGGCGAAGATTGTCATAGATATCTGCGCTAATTGCGCGACCTGATAATGATGATAATGGAGGCGCGTGGTGTAATGGTTAAAGACATAGGAAATAGGCTCGTCGCCCCAAGTTCAAATCCTTGATGTGGTAATTGCGTTTCACTTAGTGCTAATACCTTTGGGAAAGGTATGAATCCTACTCCCCCTCCAGCTATGAATAAATAGTAGAGAAGACTGGGCTATTTACCTTGGTTAGGCAACTGGTCTAGGAGAAGGAAAACACTGAATTCAACCTGTTAAACTCCGCTTTAAGAAATTGACCTTGTGTCGCATCCTGCTCGTGTGGAGGGGTTGGTAAATATATATAACAGTGCAAATTATTAGAGACATTAATAATATTTACTTTAATTACCACCATATAAAAAATAGTTTAATATATATATATATATATATATATATATATATATCTTTTTTAGAGAATATTCAAAACCAATGAAGATGTACTTGAGGCTAGCACCCTTTCCGCATTCAACTTATATCATCAACTTACGAATTTTAAATAAAATAAATTATATCTTTTATTCATTAATATATTGAAAATTTCATTAAATTCGGTTAATTCCTTGATTATTTTTTTCTTTCGGCGGGGTGACATATGATGGTGGAATTTAGGTCCGGTAAGTTCGATTTAACTCCATATTCTCTATCCGACATACTTGTCAGCGGTACTTATTCGAGTCAATCGTTTGCTTCACCTTTCATCTTGAACCTTAAATTGGCACTTCTCAACACTGAATCTTCTGTTGGCACTAAAAGATTCTGATTGCCGAGTTCTGCCATGTTATTTCTTCATTATTCAAACTTTTGGCAATTCTCCATCAGGACTGACCAATCAGAATGTAGCAGCAAAACTAAATTCTCAAGGATTTTTCAAATAAGGCTGTTAGCTGAGTCGTACCAGGTATCCAACAGGCACCACACACTCCCAGTTGTTTGTTTACAAATAACAAACGATTATTTTTTGAATTAGAATTTCACTGTAAGATTTTTAAAAAGTTTGTTCAAGTATTTTACAACCCAAAGGCTTAAGTTTTTATAATAAAATAGTTTTCGATTTTAATTTAAAAAATTAGTTATTTCATGTGGTTATTGTTAATTCAATCGGATTTTTTTTAATTACAAAACTTTAAACAAAAAACACGTTTTTATATTAAAATAGTTTTTATTTAATCAGAAAAGAAATGCAGATATGTTTATTTAAGAAAATAGTTTTTATTTACAAAATATTTTTATGTTTATTTAAATAAAAGGATGTTGTTCGGAAATGGTATCACACTATTTATAAAGTTCATTTTCCATGCTCCTCTCGTACAACAACCGGAAGTGTAGGGGGAAAAGCAAAAGGTGTTCTTTACAAAACAGCTCCCAGCTGGGGTGCCTATTGGATACTTGGTCCGCTGAGTCTTACCTTTGTCCTCCGAATGAATCGTGGCCTCGTCATACTTAAATTAATTTTAAAATAATTAGGTATTTACCCAACCCGTTCACCACGAGTAGAGTGTGACACAAGGTCACAAATATGGAGCATCCAACAATGAGATCATTAGTGAAAGTACTAGGTACCATGTGCATACCATGCATCCTTTAAAGAACAGAATTCAATCTCACTCATCCTAGCCAAATCGCCAGGGCGTTTCCTCATGGTGTAATGGTTAGCAAGCTAGTCTCGCTAGTTACTACCGAATAGCGAGTTCGAAACTTTGCTGGATGCCCCAGACTTGCGACCTTGTGTCACCCCCTACCCGTGGCGAAGGGGTTGAATAAATGCCTACAAATTCAACAATATAAAACAATATAAACTTTGGATGTATTTCAGCTTTTTTGTACGTTTGCCTATGCGTTTTACAACACCACCCAACCCAACCAAACCAAAAAGTAATTTTGCAAAACTTAAATAGAAATTTCTCTGAATTTCTTTTAGATAAGGCTTGATAATTAGTATTACTAGTACAAAATAAAAAACGCTCTCCGGGCGATATAAAAATAGATTTTTGAAACATATTGCCTGAGGGGTGGGAGTAAAAAATTCAATGTCAACAAGTTTGTACCCTAAGTAAGTAAAATCATCAAAAGGATTTTTAAAAATAAAACAATTTGAAATATAAACTTTAAATATATATTAAAATAAAACAAACTATATATAGATATATAATACCAGTCATGTATTTATTAAAACTTGTTTAAAAAACAATGAGGACTGTCTAATGTTGCATGTTCAAATTTAGTGTGTATTTATTCTATGTTATGAGGATTTTGGGTAATGTGGCGTAAGCAGTGACGTAATTTTTGTTACAGACAAAAACCGGAAGCGAATCTCCATTATTAATATATTTGTATTATTCGGACTATTGTCCTCATCTTCATTGCTATCTGTACAACGTTCCGGCCGATATGCCCTCCGGCCTTCTTCAGGTATTTCTTGACGGACTCGGAAACCTTCTCGAACTGGGGAACCTTCTCGGACTCGGGAACCTTCTTTTCGAACACAGGAACCTTCTTGTCGTAATCAGAAGCCATCCGAACCTTTGAAATCTAACCTTTTAATCAGTCCACGGGGGTATCCTATTCTCTGTAGATATGGTCAACAATATTAATAATGTAAAACAACTTTTTAAATAATTGAGTTTTAAATAAAAAATAAAATCATGGAGAATGTGACGTAAATAACTAAGGGAATTGTGACTTGAGTAGTGATATAGTTTCGGTTACAGATAGAAAAACACACAATCTCCATTATCATAAGATATTTACATTTTTTTGTGTAGTTTGTTTCTTAAGCGTTTTAAGTTTAAGTTTATTTCTATTTCAATAAACTGAATCTACGCCTGAATGCGTTGTATTTTCGCCTAATTTATGCAAAAGGCAAACTTCAAAGGACATAAGTGCGATTCTCTAAATGATTTTGAACGCCTGATTAGTGGATTCTGAGTATGCTGGCAATCTATCGCAGTATGACGTGATCGCTATCAATCTCAACCACCACCACCCCACCCCTAGCGTAAAACCACGTGACTTAACTTTTAATACGTTCGATCATTCCAAGTGCATTATTTTGGTTGTTTGGTTTGGGTTTGTTTTACGGCATATCAACCACAGTGGGTCATTTAATGCCGATAAAGTTTTAAAATAAATTAGTCTTAAT
>CM042173.1:23681902-23694402 GCA_023376005.1 Doryteuthis pealeii
TATATATATATATATATACAGACAAATTTGAGCAGAATCCTTATTATTTTAAAGTTGTTTATTTCTTCTATCAAGCTTCCTAATCATTCTGCTGATGTTACAATCTTAAAAGGAGTTAAGGATTCGTCTGATAGAGTGATTATTGGCAGACCAAGTACTCTCGGTGCTTCTTCCGAACCATTATCATTTTAGAATTCATCTGTCAACATTATTAAAGTTTAACTAAACTATTGTTTTGTTTTTTGTCACCAAGGTGACACTGAGCAATAGTGGCAGTTAATTTTAGAATATTTCTATTAAGATAGGCAAAGATAATTTATAATAATGTTTTTCCATCTATTAATTTTAAGCACTTTGGAATATAAATTGTGCTTTCTATCTAATTTAACATTTTAGAATATTTGTCACTAGTTTCAAAGTAAATTCTATTAATTGTGGGTTGTCTAAACTTTATGTACAGAGCTTTAAGGATCTTTCATTCCTTGATATTATTGTCAGTATAAAGTATTTTTATATTTTTAATTATAATATAATATTTCTTATGGGTGAAATAAGAGAAATTTACTCCAACAGTATGTAAAGAAATGTAGAAAAACACGGAATGTTTTAGAAAACATCCCTTTTCTACAATATCCCGAGTTTGTCTACATTTATCCCTATATATATATATATATATATATATATATATATATATATATATAATTTTCACTCTCCAAAAAGTCTTCCGGAACTAAAATACCATATATATATATATATATATATATATATATACATATATATACACCACACCCAACCCCCACACATATATATATACACACGTATATATATACACACATATATATACATATATATATACACCATATATATAAATATTCACACACACATATATATATACACACATATATACACACACATATATATTTATACACACACACGCACACACACAAACATATATATATATATATATATATATATATATATATATATATATATATATTAATGTGCATGGTTAGCACTATCACGCTTGAAGAAACAGTAGTGAGCCAATGTAAAGTATTATTAGGAGAGTGTTCAATATCTGTGATAGAGCATGAATAGATACATAAGTAAATAAATATACATTTTAGTATATTCTTATTTGTATGGAAGCAAGCTTGCCACCTTCCAAACTTAATTGTTTAAGAGGATATAGTAAAAAAATAACTTACGTTCTGTATCTTATTGCAATGGTCAACACCAAGGGACGGTTTCAGTTGTCCTTTTAAAAATCTTAAAATCCTGTTAAAATCATTGCGGGTACAACACGTGAAACTGACAGTAATGTGAAGTATTTTTCTTCACAATTTTACCTGGATTTTAAATTTTTTAGACATACTATAAAAAATATATCCCTCTGGGCACAAGTATTTCACTTTTAATATAATCAAATATTATACTGAATTAGAAAGAATAATGAAATTAAATAAGAACACAAAAAATATTACTTTTATTTTTACTTTATTCTAATTGATTTCAATTTCAGTTTTTTTTAATATATAGGATTGCTTTGAATATGTTTGAGAATAAAACAATAATATTAGAAATCAAGAATATACCAAGTAATAATTTATTAAATACGGTTTTTTAAAAACAGGTATGCAAATTATTCACGCCATAGACTATGTAATCATGTATTTCTTATTGATATATAACATACATCGCAGGGTTTTAAACACATTAATAATATGAGCAGTTGCCTAAGGTTAAAGGGCCGTGTCTACCCTACTGTTTCCTCATAGCTGGGGGGAGAATAGTTGGATGCATACCTTTCCCAAGGGTATTAGTTCTATGGGAAACTGTCAGATAGATAGATATTTGGTTAGATAGATATAAACAGACTGTGATATTAACTATATATATATATATATATATATATATATATATATATATATATATATTCATTTTTGTTGGCATCCTTCTGTCTACTAAAGACGATGGCGTAGTGTCCATTTAAAAAAATCTGCAACTATATGCAAATGTATAATATATATATATATATATATATATATATATATATATATAGATAGATAGATAGATAGATAGATAGAAATATAATGTATTATAGTGTCTATAGAAATAACCTATCCGAGTTTTACCATAAGTATCTTCAGGGTTAATTTCATTGATATAATCAAGAAATTAATTCTCGAGTAGGTTATTTCTGTATACACTGTAATACTAAATCCGCTCTACTAACGTATTGAGCACTTTATATTTGTTATAACACTGACTTATCCGATTAATACTTGTATCGACCGTCAATATTGAGATTAACTCAATTTTTTCCCGGTAAGTCATTCCCTTTATTATATATATATATATATATATATATATATATATATATATATATAGAGAGAGAGAGAGAGAGAGATAGATATAGGTACAATGAAATCCAGATGATACATCAGAGAATATATATATATATATATATATATATATGTATATATATAGAGAGAGAGATAGGTACAGTGAAATCCAAATTGATATATCAGAGAATATATATATATATATATATATATATATATATATATATATATATATATATATAGACAGATAGATAGATAGATACATAAACAGCAATAGACTGATATATCAGAGAATATATATATATATATATATATAATATATATATATATATATGAGAGAGAGAGAGAGAGAGAGATAGATAGATATATACATGAACAGTGATAGACTGATATATCAGATAATATATATATATATAATATATATATATATATATATATAGAGAGAGAGAGAGAGAGAGGGGGAGGGAGGAAGGGAGAGAAACAGACAGAGACACAAAGAGAGCGAAATGTTGAATTTTGTTCGTGTTTCAATGCTGCTGGGGTCAACTGAACCCAGAAAAATATGAAATCGTCAAAATTATGCAGTGTGAACGATAAAAAAATAAAAAATAAACATTCTTTTTTATTTTCTCTTTCATCTGGTCCATTTAGTTACACGGACCAGTGAACAGGCAACATAACACACACACACAGATACTCAAACACACACACACACACGCACAGACACACGCACGCATGCTCTTACACAAACAGTGAGGCACACCACCGACTCACTCATACACACACATTCACGCAAACACTGAGGTACATACACACCCACATACACCCACATACACTCACACGCAAACAATCCCACGAACACTGAGGCACACACCCACATACATACATTCACACATACACCCACATGCACTCACACACACACATTCACACACACACTGAGGCAATACCCACCCACATACACACACTCACGTATACACACTCTCACGCAAAGACTGAGGCACATAACACACGCACACACACACACACTGAGGCATACATCCACTCTCTCAGCAAACACTAAGGCACACACCCATCACACATACACTCACACACACACACACTCACACACACTCACAGAAACACTGGGGTACGTACACACCCACATACACACACTCACAAAACACTGAGGCACACACCTACACGCACACACTTACACAAATCCACTCACATACACATACACACACTCTCACACAAACACTAAGGTTCATACACACCCACATGCACACACACAAACACACACATGCACACACACACACACACATGCACGTATAAGAACGAACTCATCCGGTGATTCGAGCTAACATTAAATAATGAAAGCACTTAGTAGGAGTGTGAAGGGTTAACAAGATTGTTCTAGTCTCTTGATGCTCATAGATTCTCAAACAATTGTGACATTGAACCAGACTAGGCTTTGGTGTTTTGCTGGAGCGCTGGCTCGCCAGATAGCCCTCCATATTTTTCCCATTGTGGAGAGACTTTTGGTAATATATATGACTATAATAGATGCTCCCAAACCCACCAGAGCTCATTGGAAGGGAATTCGTCACCGTATTTCATAAGCAAGGTATCTAATTATGTATTTATGTGTTTAATTCTGTTCTGGTCGGTGGTGATGATGGCCGAGGGTTAGGAAATCGGACTGATGAAAAATCAGTCGGGTTTACGCTCCCGACTGGAGGTACTCTGCTAAGTCTAATCACACTGAAGAGACGTGATATATCTACCTATTCATCTATGGGGCCCCCTGTTGTTCATGGATGGCGACCCGTGATGCTTAAGGACGGAATCCTGGTGACTGAGTAATCCATGACTTGCAACACTCCACATTGGTTCTTCTTAGGCTAGACAGACAGTCGGAGAGGCCCCCTCCAATCAATCGGCTGGTCATATCAAGCCTAGCACCTATATGATTGTCACAACTCTATTGCCCTTATGGCAAACTCCAACCCTTTTTATCATATATGTGCTAGAAGGTGGTGGTGAGGGTCTTAGTGTCCTGGGGATTATGTTAAACTCTATCTAATTGTGAAGTTCTCAATAATAATCTATCTATGAACGCAACAAATCTCTCTCCCTCTCTCTCTTCTCTCTATATATAATTTATATATATATATATATATATATATATATATATATATAGCTTGCTATATTTATAAATAAAGAAAATAAGAAATCTTCGAGCCCTTTGTTTTGTGGTCGGTTGATCTATTTGAAATTAAATTTTCTTTTTTTTTCTGGATAACTTTATTTTTTCCCTCAATTTAACAAAAATCCCTGATGAAGATCTATTGAAACAGGTCGAAACACTGCAGCGTAGGTGAAATAAACATTTCTCGTTTATAAACTTGTGTTTTTCAATTTTTTCATAATATTACATACTGTCGGATTTACTTGCACTTTTTCCTCACATATATAAGAAATCCTATAGAGATTGCGAGAAGCGCGTTGGTGTAATGTTAAAGTCATGGAAATGGACTCGTCCCCGAGTTTCAAATCCTGCATGTGGTAATTGCATTTATCACTTTGTGCTAATACCCTTGGGAAGGTATTAATGCTACTCTCCCTCCATCTATGGATAAATAGTAGGGCAGTCGGTGCTCTTTAAACCTTGGTTAGGCAACCGGTCTAGGAGAAGGAAAACTCTGAATTCAAACCTGTTAAACTCTGCTTAAGAATTGACGTTGTGTCGCATCCTACTCGTGCGGAGGGGTTGGTAAATATATTAGAGAGATTGCGGGAATGCAGAACTCTAAAGCCATTGGCTGAGGGTCACATGACCGAGAGTATAAAACCTAACTAAAGCGGTCAGCTGTGGCTAAATCTCAAAATGGGGAGGCGGAGTTTAGCGGGGGGGGGTAGAGACATTTTCAATGATCAAAGGTATGTGTGTGCTCTAGCCACAGCAAAATGATCTCCCAGTTCTAGTGCTAGCAGAAAGGGATATACTCCTCTCTGTCATGGCAACTGGTCTAGAACATTGGTCCCCAATCAACCGAGTCGCGACCCGGTACTGGCTGCGGGCCATTAGGTGCGGGGCCGCGCAGAACGTTTGAATTTTTCCTTTTCTTTTTTTTTATTGATTATCAGTCTAATGTTTTATTTTTAAAAGTGATTCTGTGCTCTTGACAGGTTTCGTTCACGTGATAGGTCACCAGCCGTTACCCCAAAAGGTTTGTTTATTGTCTGTTGATGTTTTGCATTTGACATAAGACCAATGCGGATGATTTCTTATTAGATTACGTCATTAACGATTATCAAGCAAATGTAGGCCGGAGCAAATGAAGGCCGGTCCGTGAAAATATTGTCTTAAATGAAACCGTCCGTGCGCAAAAAAAGGTTGGGGGCCGCTGGTCTAGAAAGAAAGAAAACCTGAATTCAAATCTATTAAACCCTGTTTTTTCCTACACGTGCGCAGGGGTTATGACAGTGTATAACAGGAAAGAAATACAAGACAAAAATGTTGATGTTAAACTTCATCTAATGATGAAGTTCCAATTTTAGAGCTTTGGTGTGTGTGGAGTACTCCTTTATCACCATTACTCCCAGGTCCACTGACCCGGAGCGTGGTGTACCCTTTTAGGGTCACATCTATGGGTTAAACATTAAAAAATATTTTTTAAGAAAATTAAAATGATTTTAAAAATATTTTGAATACCCATCAAGCATAAATAAGAGCAAAACGTCTTCCTCATAAAATAACCCAACAAGCGTTGACATGCCGTAAAATCCATTCAACCGAACGAATACAAAAGTGAAACTCGAGTGAAAAGAAATAAAACATGGAAAGAAAGAAAAGAAAAAGAGTAACATAAATAAATGGAGTGCCGGAAAAAATAAACCATGAGAAGATAGATAGATAGATAGATAGATAGAGGGAGAGAGGGGGGAGAAAGATAGGAAGAGGAGGGAGAGGAAGAGAAAGAGAGGAGAAATAGAGGTAGAGAGAGAAATAGAAAAAGAGAGAGAGAAGGAGAGAGAAAGAGAGAGAAAGAAAGAAAAAAACGAAAATGTGCGTGTGTGTGAGATAGATAGATAGATAGATAGAGGGAGAGAGGAGGAGAAAGAAAGAGAGAAAGAGGAGAGAAAGGGAGGGAAATATTTTAGAAAATACAGAAAGGGATAAGGAGAAAGAGGGAGATAGAAGAAAGAGAGAGAAAGTGTGTGAGAGAGTGAGAAAGAGAGAGAGAGTGAGGAGAAAAAGAATAGATAGATAGATAGATAGAGAGAGAGAAGAGAGAGAGAGAGAGAGAGAGAGAGAGAAGAGGGAATTTTTTCGAGCCCCAAAACATTAATTAGACTAAAGAATGTGTAAGATATATGGAGAGAATTGTTAAGAAAAATAAAGAGAGGAAAGAGAAAAGATAATATTAATCATGAGTGTGCGGTGTGGGGGAGTGGATAAACAAAGAGATTAGAGAAGAAAGAAAGAAAGAAAGAAAGAAAGAAAGAAAGAAAGAAGGAAAGAAAGAAGGAAAGAAAGGAGGAAGGAAAGAACGTCAGTGGGAGAAGAGAGAAAGAAAGAAAGGAAGAAAGACAGAAAGAAGGAAAAAGAAAGAAAAGACATTCAATGGGAGAAGAAGAAAGAAGAAAGAAAGAAGAAGAAAAAGAGACGTGTGGAAAAAGAAAGAAATATAGAAGAAAGAAAGAAAATCAGTTAGAGAAGAAAGAAAGAAGAAAGAAAATCAGTTAGAGAAGAAAGAAGAAAGAAAGAAAGAAAGACCGTCAATGGGAGAAGAAAGAAAGAAAGAAAAAAAAGAAAGAAGAAAGAAGAAAGAAAGAAAAAGAGTCGGTGGGAAAAAAATACAGAAAGAAATATAGAAGAAAGAAAGAAAATTCAGTTAGAGAAGAAAGAAAGAAAGAAAGAAAGAAAGAAAGAAAGAAAAAGAGGTCGGTGGAAAAAAAAAGAAATACAGAAAGAAATATAAAAGAAAGAAAGAAATCAGTTAGAGAAGAAGAGAAGAAAGAAGAAAGAAAGAAAGAAAGAAAGAAAGAAAAAGAGTCGGTGGGAAAAAAGAAAGAAAAGAAATATAGAAAGAAAGAAAGAAAATCAGTTAGAGAAGAAAGAAAGAAAGAAAGAAAGAAGAAAGAAAGAAAGAAAAAGAGTCGGTGGGAAAAAAAAGAATACAGAAAGAAATATAGAAAAAAGAAAGAAATCAGTTAAGAAGAAAGAAAGAAAGAAAGAAAGAAAGAAAAAGAGTCGGTGGGAAAGAAATAAATAAATAAACAAAGAAAAAAGACAAGAAAAAATAAAAAGGAAAAGAGGAAAACAAAAACAGTCAATGCAAAAAAAGAAAAAAAAGACAAGGGAAATTTCGTAGTTTTAAAAATCGCATTTTTATTTGCTGCAACTTTTTTAGTTCACTAATACTAATGTTATCATTCTTCTTTCTATGGAAACGCAACACTGAAATAAAAATTAAGCCTTCACACCTAAGAAAAAAAAATGGGTGAAAGGTGTTAGATAAATAAAATGAAAAAAAAAAAAAAAGAAATAATTAAATAAATAAAAACATTGTTCAGCCATAAATCTGAAGCCATATAAAAATAATGAAATTAACGCTTAATATATTGTCGACAATAAATACTTCAATTAACAGTTCAGATCTGAATAAGTGTTAACATATTAAGATTATCTGTAATTTCATACACTAAATATTGTTTACCTACAATTACATTTATTGACATTAAATCAAAATAATCACAAAAATACTGATTAAAAAAAACAATTGAAAAATTGTGTTAATAGTCCGCGACACCATTGAGGCCTAATTTATGTTTTACTCGGTAAGATTTTACTGCTAGTAAGTAAAGTCGTTTTTACTGCTAGTAAATAAACCTGTTCAATTGTTAGATGGGAGTCTATCCCCTCTTTATTAGTGCTAGACCAATATGATTGTTTTTGGGTCTCAGGTGGAGCGCCACGCCTACCATCAGCTCCTTACTTTACCATACAGATCCCTGTGCTACTTTATACGCTTAGTTGACGAGGGTCTGTATCGAACTAGAAACCTTATGGTTTCTGGTCAAACGCTCTACCGACTGAGCTAACCCGGTTACTGCTAGTATAAACCCATTATATAGTTGAATAGACCTCATTGAGATATTTCTTTTTCGCATAAGCTATATTGGGTAATATTTAATTCTAAGCGATTAAATTTCTACCAAAATTGCACTTGTGCATTATTTAAAATGAACTTATTGTTAGTAAAAGACATTTTATTATATTTTGGAGTTAAAAAGATGCATTGAAATAGATATGAAAAGCATTGTGTTTTCTCCGTGAAAATTACAATGAATCAAAGATGGCTGCCATAGTTTACAAGCTTCTTCTCGGAAAAAGAACAAGAGAGTTAACCATTATTGCTTCATCAGTTAATTCATTTTATATAGGAACTACTAAAGTTAACTCCCTTGTACTTCATTATCCATATGAAAATCAGACTTGAAGATGCCAAAGTAGCGAAAATATTTATTTCTAATGAACTTAAAGTATTCACACACACACACACACACACACACACCACACACAACACACATATATATATATATATATATATATATATATATATATATATATATATATATATAGCCCCCTATGATTATGACAGTGTTTTAGTTGTCCAGGTGTATGCGCTAGACTTTCTTCTCTCGCTTTCTATTTTTCTCACTCTCTCTCTCTCTCTTCCTCTTTCTGTCCCTCCTCTCTCCCTCTCTCTCCTCTCCCTCTCTCTCTCTCTCTCTCTCTATCTCTCTCTCTATATATATATATATATATGTGTGTGTATGTGTGTTTATAACATGTGTGCTGGTCCATATGGTAACAAAAAAGAAACGTGTGAATCGGCAAAGGTCCCCCACCCACCCACTTAATGGCCGTTACGAGAACAAGAAAATATGTTTGGTGTTCTTTTGAGCGAATCACATATGAAAAAACAAAAAACAACAAAAAAACAAAAACAAAACAAAACAGAAACAAACAAATAAAAAAAGGAAACAAAATAATAATAAAAAAAAAAAAGAAAAGGGTTTGCTTGAATGACGGGTAAAAGCAAGGGACACAAGGAGTCAAAGTTGGCAATTGCTGAAGGTTGGGGGGGGGGTAGGAAAGGAGAATGAAAAACAGACGAATATACAAATGGATCTAGTGATAAGAAAATATGAATAATAATCACAATATTATATATATATATATTATATATATATATATATATATATATATATATATATATATTTCTAGATACATCTCGGTTACAAGTGTAACCTATTAAGTTGACTGAATGTGATAATATTTTTCAACGTATGTATATATATATATATATATATATATATATATGTGTGTGTGTGTGTGTGTGTGGTGTGTGTGTGTGTGAACATACATATATATGTATGAGTTTTGCAATTATTAAACATACATACACATACACACACACACACACACATATATATATATATACAGTGATATATATATATATGTATATATATATATATACAGAGGAAATTTCTATATCCATCTCGGTAGCAACTGTAACTTATTAGGTTGACTCAATGTGATAATATTTTTCAACGTATGTACACACACAGACACACAAATATATATATATATTATATATATATATATATATATATATATATATATATATATATATATATATAATGCTTTACCTAAAATAAACATATAATGTCTCGGCAGCAAGTGTAACCTATTAGTTTGTCACAATATAATAATATAATATTTTTAAACGTATATATATATATATATATATATATATATATATATATATATGAGTGTCTTTCAATAAATAACGGAATTATTTTTAAAAGAGCATGCTAATATTTTTTTCAGAATTTATTTCGACAAATGGAAATTGCATTTTTCGGAATTGATTTATTGCAAAACTTATTTTCATTCCGAAAAAAATATTTATTTGAGACTATTCAAAATGGTGGCACATCCCCGTTTCTCTAGCTTAGATGAATATCTGTCATTAAATTCTGGGCGACTGAGAAGTGTTAGTAAGTCAAGTGGCCGGGGCGGCCTAAAGTCGGTATCAGCCAACAGCGAGGCAGTGAAGGCAGTTTTACTAGCGCTAGACCAGGAGATTGTTTTTACGTCTGAGGTGGAGCGCCACACCTAACATTACCTTCTTATTTTACAGCACAGATCCCTGTGCCACTCATACACTGAGTTGGCGTGGGCCGGTAGCGAACTAGGAACCTTGTGGTTTCTAGCTGAACGCTCTACCGACTGAGTTAAACCATGTGATATTTATCGAGGAATTTGTAATGTGTATATATATATATATATATATATATATGTGTGTGTGTGTGTGTGTGTATTTAGGCAGCATTTTTTCTTGTAGGCATATATTGTTAAATAATGCAGCCATTTTCTGTTTGCAAGTTTTGTCCTTTGTTTTTTCGTATTGCCGGATTATTTTTGTAATATCTGGCGAAAATTGGCTGATGTATTTGCCATAATAATAACACTAATAATAACAACAACAACAACAATAATAAACACAACCTATATAAATAGAAAATGGAATAGCCCATTTGTTGTACGGTTTCAAAATACCTTGAAGATGGCCCACGATAGGGCAGAAAGTACTTGGTCTATGACATATGGCAAATACATCAGCCAATTTTCGCCAGATATTACAAAAATAATCTGTCAATACGAATAAACAAAGGACAAAACTTTCAGACAGAAAATGGCTGCATCATTTAACAATATATATATATATATATATATATATAATATATATATATATATATATAAATACACAAATTCTGCACAAAGAAAAAAATAAACCAAAACTCCAAACACTAGAAGCTTTATACATAAAACAATACAAATCATCTTTAAACAAAATTAATTTCCAAATGCAGTACACACATTTTAAAATGCCTATAGCAGTTTTCCCATCAATTCTTCTCCTTCCAGCCTCCACATCCATTAATATAATTTGAAAAACTGGAACACATCACCCCTGATGATGGCACTTTGTATTGCCGAAAGTACTCGGACATGAACTTTGGTAGACTAATCCACGAATTCCACCCAAATATTAGAAAGTTGGCCAGAAAACTTGAAAGAATCACAAATAAAATTGTTAAAGAGGAGATGTTTTTTTTGTTTAATTCAACATACATAAATGAAAGAATGCAGCCCAAATACACACACACACACACACACACACAGAAAAATTAAGTGTCTACCATGGTTTAAATCAAATTGAAATGATTTCATTAGGACCCTACCCTACGTTTAATTAAGTCGATGTAATTCCTTAGTTAAATTAAAGATATTTTTCGGATTTTAACGCTTGAACGTTACGTTTTTTTCTCTCAATTTTCGTATTATTAGAGCTGTATGTTTTTAATATATTGAGCACTTTTGGATTATTTACTGATGCCACTGTAACGGAAAAGTTAAAGCGGCAATTCGATACTATATAAATATAAATATAAATATAAATATAAATATATATATATATATATATATATATATATATATATTATATATATATATATATATCCTACTCTCCCTCAGCTATGGGCAAATAGTAGGACAGACATGGCTCTTTAACCTTGGTTAGGCAACCGGTCTAGGAGAAGGAAAACTCTGAATTCAAACCTGTTAAACTCCGTTTAAGAAATTGACCTTGTGTCGCATCCTGCTCGTGCGGAGGGGTTTGTAAATATATATATATACAGGTGGATAATATCAAGTGTTTCCTTGATAAGATTCAAACAAAATTGAAAATCAAACATATATAAAGAATTGCGTATGTTTTTATATATACAAGTATTATGAATAAGGTCATCAGGTACATAGATATCACGTGTTTAACAAAAGCGGAATTAAGAAAAAAAGTGAAATTGGCAAAAATAAGAAAAATGGGAAAATCACATCAGCGAGATCGGGTGTGAGGTCTTCAATACAACAATGCACCGGACTGACGAGACAAAGAAAATGTCGAAATATATTTAAATTTATATCCAGACCGAGGCATCTATTCATATATCTATATATATATGTGTGTGTGTATTTGGGCAGAATTCTTTCATTTATACATGTAGAAGTGCCATCATCAGGGGTGATGTGTTCCAGTT
>CM042173.1:23701902-23734915 GCA_023376005.1 Doryteuthis pealeii
GTTAAAAAAATGTCCAATTTTTTCAAAAAAGTTATGACGGATAACATCTGAAACCATTGGTAGAACGAACTTTGTATTGGTGACTTAAATATATATATATATATATATATATATATATATATATATATATATATACACTCCTGTGGATACTAACTGAATTCATCTTTTCTTTTTTTTCAGATACTATCGTGCCGAATACAGTTATTGAGACTATTAGAAAGTGTTGGGTATACTTGGTCTCAAATACAATGAAGCTACTCGGAAAGTTGGGAAGTAGAAGAAAAGGAAATGATATCTTACAGCCATGCCCAAAAGTGGTTGATGCCTTGTTTGACGCTAGGGTCCCAATACACCCACCACTCTGGATAGTGGATGTGTCGGATATTTGCGATTTTTCCAGGTTTAGTCTGGAAATCGCAGAGACGTTTGACTATTGGCTTGAGGCAGCCACATGGCAATTGAGAGATGGATTCTAGTCAGTTGGGTCCCTGACTCGAGGAATAAAATAGAATAGTTTAGGACGTATATGGAACCCTCTCCCTCCAGAGGGTGTTTGCAATGGTTTGTAAATATAAAGGGTGTCCTCTTCTCCATCGACTTGGCCACGTCTCTCCACAAGTTTCTTTTGAGACTGAAGAAGAAAATGTAACGCCGCTGGGTACTATTCGCAGAGTTCCGTCCCGGTCCCCGGCCTTAAAAAACGCTAGGCGGTGATATCTAAAAAAAAACAAACCCACCTATGAATGAAGTCCCTAGCTGAAACGGTGCCCGCTGCATATGGAATTTTTTTTCATATACAGCGGGCACCGTTTCAGCTAGGGACTTCATTCATAGGTGGGTTTGTTTTTTTAGCTATCACCGCCTAGCGTTATGGAATATGCCCGGAAGAAAATGATTATATAGCCTGTTATAATACACACCCATAATTTTGGGTGAAAATAGAAAGGACTGCGTCTTATACACAAATAATTACAGTAACCATTTTAAAAAATGGTGATCTGTCCCTATATATATATATATATATATATATATATATATAATATATAATATATATATATATATTTCCTTTACTACTATAACTAATATTATCATTATCATTATTGCTCTATGTTTTTGATATATTAAGCACTTTTCGATTAATTACTGAGGCCACGGCAACGGAAAAGTTAAAGCGGCAATTGGATACTATATATATATATATATATATATATATATATATTATATGTGTGTGGTGAGAAATGTGAGGAGGATAATCTGACAATATTGGAGAAAAAGTACACAAACACGGGATGTTATGGAAACTGGATGTTTATTGTCGACGATGCAACGTTTCGGCCATTTTGACCATAATCAGGAAAAAAGTCCAGTTCTTGCTTCAATGAAGAACATTTCTGCATCTCCACATAAACACTCCTCATTTAGAGGGAAGAAAATCCACACACACACACACACGCACACACACACACACACACACACACATATATATATATAATATATATATATATATATATATATATAATATATATGGAGCTTTATAATTCTTAGTTCTTTCTTTTTTTCTTAATTACTGGAATCCCATATTTCTTTCTTTCTTCGCTATCTAAATTAGGATACTGGCTTACACACTAACACGTAAACAAGAGCCCCCCCCCACACACACATACACACATTCAATAAAAATCGTATCTTCTGATTAGACCTTTTTGTGTGGGGGGGAGGGGTTGTGATATTGTTGTTTTTTTTTTTTTAAAATTCTTTTATTTTTCATAAACCATAAAGAGAAATATCTTTTCTTGTCTCTTTTTGAAAGTCAAGGTTAGTTTCCCATATTTCCCTGCCTATAATACGCATATTTTCCAAAAGAAATATTTGAATGTTTGCCGAATGGACATTCAGTGCAAATCACTTAAATGCTAATAGATGTTAATTTCCAATTAAAGTAAATGACAATCATTGACGACTGATATAATAATATATATATTATATATATATATATATTATATATATAACAATAATATCACACCACCTCCCACCCACCAGAAAAAAACAAGGTCAAATCACAAGATACGATTTTTATTGAATGTATGCAATTGTGTGTGTGTGCGTGTGTGTGTGTGAGAGTGTGTGCTCTCGTTAGTGTGTAAGCCAGTATTCTAATTTAGATACCGAAGAAAGAAAGAAAGAAAGAAAGAAATAAAGACAGAAAGAAAGAAAGAAAGCAGTGAAAGAAAGAAAGAAAGAAACGTGGGATTCCAGTAGTTAAGAAAAAAAAGAAAGAAAGAACTAAGAATTATAAGGCCCCAGTAATTATGAAAGAAAGAAAGAAAGAAAGAAAGAAAGAAAGAAAGAAAGAAAGAAAGAAGCATGGGATTCCAGTAGTTAATAAAGAAAGATAGAAAAAAAAGAAAAAAGAAAGAAAAAAAGAAAGAAATTGCAGAGCTATAGAAAACAAGAAAGAAAGAAAAAAGAAAGAAAGAAATAATGGAGGACAGTACTCCAGTACTTAAGGGGAAAAAAGGAAGAAGAAAAGGAAAAAGTAAGAAGGAAGGAAGGAAGGAAGGAAGGAAGGTATAAATGAGGAAGAAATATGAAACAAGTTCACAAAAATGGAAGGAAAAAAGAGATATAAAGAAAAAAAAGAAAAGAAAAAGGAATGAATGAAATACAAAAAAAAGAAGGACAGAGAGTGGAAGGTAAGAGGGAAAGAAATACAAAAAGAGAAAGAAAGATAGAAAGGCAGAGAAAGAGAGGGAGGTAAGAAGTAAAGAAATACAAGAAAGAAAGAAAGGACAGAGAGAGAGAGAGAGAGAGGGGGGGAGGGAATACTAAAAAGAAAGAAAGTAAAACAGATAGGGAGGAAGGGAGTGGAGGGAAGAAGGAAAGAAGAAAAAAAACAAGCGAAAGAAAGAATGGAAGGAATGGAAGAAAAAAAAAACGAATGAAAAATACAAAAATGAAAGAAATAAAGACAATGAGGGAGGGGTAAGAAGGAAAAAATAAAAAGAGAAAGAAAGAAGGACAGAGAGAGAGGGGGAGGTAAGAATGAAAGAAATACAAAAGACAGAGAGAGAGAGAGAGAGAGAGAGAGAGAGAGAGAGAGGTAAGAGGGGAGGTAATACAAAAGAGAAAGAAAGAAGAACTGAGAGAGAGATAGGGGAGGTAAGAAGGAAAGAAATTCAAAAAAGAAAGAAAGAAAGGACATAGAGAGAGGGGGAGGTAAGAATGAAAGAAATACAAAAGATAAAAAAAAAGGACAGAGAGAGAGAGAGAGAGAGAGAAAGAGAGAGAGAGAGAGGGAAGGTAAGAGGGAAGGAAATACAAAAAAAAGAAAGTAAGGAAGAGAGGGAGGGAGGGAAAAAAGAACGAAAGAAAAAAAAACAAGCTAAAAAAGACAACAACATCACTATCGTTATATTAGTGATTATTTCTATTCGAAAGAGTCATTATCCTCATTACCCCATTAAATTAGCGACATTGCTGAAAGGGAGTATTATTAACAATATGGCCAACGCACCTAGAGTTAGTAGGGAGGGAACATTCATGCCTCCCCGAGGATTGCTCCTCGAGTCCATGAATGTGAACCAAAAATAGCTCGTTTCTTTTGAGACAATTAACTAGAATTTTTTAAAAAGACAAAAAAAAAAAAACAGGAATTTGAAAAAGAAAAAAAAAATATAAAAAAACAATTTATTGATTAATTAACAAATGTGGATTGTTGGCACACTGACGGCTATATATTGGTCACAGCAAATTTAGCTCTTTTGCTACTGCATTTTCAAGTTTTGGATGTTCTGAGAAAAAAATTTATAACTCAATGTGTTGTTGGCATCCTTCCGTCTATTAAAGACGATGGCGTAGTGTCCACTTTTTAAAATCTTAACTGTGCGAGTGGCTGAACAGACCAATTTTTGAATGGCAATCTCTGGTGCAGTGATTGCAAACAAACAGTGATGCTTGTTGGAGTTGATGTTGTCTCTCCTTCCTTTTAGCTCTCTTTTCTGCGGCGGCTTCTTTCCTCTCTTTTCCACTCCTTTTCGTTCCTTGTTTGACGAGGAGTCGCCAGGTCGTACGGTACTCTGTCCAATCCTCCCATGTGTTGGTATCGATGTGGCATGTCTTCATGTCCCTCATGCAGAGATCTTTAAAGCGCAGGCGTGGTCTCCTTACCAGTCGGGTGATATCTACTAATTCACCATATAGTATAACTCAATACCATGAAGAATATAATAATATTAAGTTTGGGTGGCTTTCTTTGTTTAATGGCATATCAACTATTGTGGGTTATTTAATGCTAAATCCATCGTTGTAGAAGAACAGTAGTTATACTATATAACCCATATATGTGAGAATGAGGGAGTTCATACCTTTCCCAGGGGTATTAATCTGAAAAGTTCATAGACTAAAAAGTTCATATGAATACGTCATATCTGCTGTTGATGACGTTTTTTACCAATGGGACACAAGCACTTCAACACCGATTAAAGAAGGGACGCTTCGCGAGGTATTAATGGTTAGTGAGAAGATCATTGTTAGTGAATTCGATTATTGCTGAGTGCCTCATATTTCTGACCTTGTGCCAAACTAAGTTAAATTTAATAACAACACCGATGAAAGAAGTGTGTGGACCATAAGAGGAGACTATTTTGAAAAATAAACCTTATTTAGTCAGATTACATGGGAGTACCTTAGTCTGCCTTATGAACTTTTCTGCCAGCTCTTGGATTTAATACAATAGAATAAAAATGCATCATTGTGAAAACTTTTCATTTTGATTTATTTATAGTTCTTTTGTTTCACAAACAAATAATAGAACGAAATCCTTGAGTCTGTGCTTACGGTCACGTCACGTTGAAAGCACCGGTTTCCACGAGATCACCGAAGTTAAGCAACGATGAGCCTTTATAATACTTAGGTGGGTGACCATTTAAGGAACACCAGGTACTGTAAGCAACCTGATATCAAAATGACTTGATTAGGCATTAAATGACCCAAAAAGTGTTAATATGCCATAAAACAAACAACCCGTCAACCAATAGATCATTGAAGTTAAGCAACAATAAGCCTGTTCAGTACTTAGATGGGTGAGGATTTAAGTAACAGCAGGTACTGTAAGCAATCTAATATAAAAATGACTTAATTCAGCATTAAGTAGTAAGTCCTCAGGGTGACCTAGAGTCGGTATCAGCCAATCAGTGAGGGAGTATATCCCCTTTACACTAGCGCTAGACTAAGGAGATTGTTTTTGCATCTAAGGTGGAGCGCCACCATCAGCTCCTTACTTTACCACACAGATCCCTGTGCTACTCATACGCTGAGTTGGTGAGGGCCGGTATCAAACTAGGAACTTTGTGGTTTCTAGCCGAACGCTCTACCGACTGAGCTAACCCGGCTTCGGCTTCTGGAGTGTCTTGGTAATAAAATTAACAGCGTCGATCCCAGGGGGCTAACCCCCAGGCAATACCTGCCCCCTTGATTTAAAGGGGCGGGGTTGGGTTCATTATCCAGTGCCTGAGGCGCCTTCCTCGAGGGGGAATGCCGACGGGATCGACGCATTTTTGTGCCTACTACCCATGAGTCTCGGCTTGTGGGTGGTCCCACGTTAATAGGATTTTGTGCCTAACCCGTACACGTGGGGTACGAGGTAAATAAACTGAGCTAACCCGGCATTAAATGACCCGAAAAGAGTTGATATGCCGTAAAACCAACCAATCTTGAATCTGTTTCTTCCAATGTTGATCTCAGGTTCCCTATTTCTTGTGTTCTTTTGAAGACAAAGACGTCTACTGATACACTACGAGAATCTTTTTCTGTCATGAAAGTATTATCTGCATTATTCAGACTATTGTCCCCATCTTCATTGTTATTTGTACAACGTTTCGGCCGATATGCCCTCCGGCCTTCATATCGGCCGAAACATTGTACAAATAACAATGAAGATGGGGACAATAGTCCGAATTACGCATATAATACAAATTTTCAAGCCTCGTCTCAAACATTCAGAGAAATGTCATGAAAGTCTTCAACAAAACTATACAAAACATTTTATAAACTGACTTTTTCATCCAAGAAATGACTAAAATGAACAGGTAACATAGCATAACCATTTGTTGAATGAAACTTATTCAATGTACACGAATACACACTAGAAAAAAGAAACAAGTCAAAATTTCATAGTGTTGTACGTCGTGTGATATATCGACTGAACTGGAAACTATTTTTTATGCCGAAGCTTTGTTTGGTGTCAAATTGTTTATCTAAGCCAATGAAATTTATAAACATTTATAAAATAAATAAATAAAACTATTTGTTTACAGCCAAACTTTGATGAAAGATAATGATTCACTTTCACAGAAAATGTTTTAATAAATTTCATTATTTACAAATAATTGTAATAATTATACGTTTGAAAAAAGATGGATAGAAAAGTAAAGACAAAATAAAACATAAAAATAAAAACAAAATAAAAAACAAAAATAAAAACAAAAAAACAAACAAAAAAATACAAACAAAATATAAACTATAAAATATTATTAAAAAAATTAATTTTGATTGAGAATGTAGGGCACCTTAAAAATCTTCAAATAATATTTAAAAAAAAAACGGACAAGAAAACAAACTCCCTAAAAAAGAAACATTTTAAAAAAATGTTTCCATTCAATGAACTTAATTTTCCCTCATAGAAAATTTTGGCAAAGTGTTCACTCTCTTCTAAAAATAAACCTTAGATCCTACAAGAAATGTTTTATGCGAGAAAAAGAAGAAAAATTAAAAGAATAAAAAATAGAATAAAGGAAGAGTGAATCAAAGAACAATGGACAAGAAACAATGGAATGCCCTGATTGGATAGTGTTTGGGGCCAATTAGAATTATTTACGAGATTTTTTAAATACTTTTTTTCCTGTTCGAAAATATGTCTGACAGCCCAAGGGAATAATAATAATAATAATAATAATAATAATAATAATTGGTTGGTTGGTTGGTTTATGATTTTAACGGTATATCAACCCGTCTGGGGTTATGTCATGCCTAACGGTTAGGAAGTAATATATGTTGTGTATTTATATTTATACTTTTTAGTAATTGGTTTTAACAATGAGTTAGCACCATTGGGGATCATGTTGTATGATACTGATTAAGTTCCTGTCTATATTCTATGGTATAATTTTATTTCCCTAAAAAAGGACTGAATATCCTTCATGTTGACATTTTCAAATAGATCTTTCATATTGATTTCATATCAAATAAAAGGAGTAAAAAAATTAAATAAAACAATTTAAAATGAAAACTTAATTCTGTCCCTATCAGAATATATACGTCTTTTTCTGTTCATATCTATCTATTTTTATATCATCGATGTATTTGTTGGTATTTGTCAGTACTACTGTATGGCTGCACAACTTGGATTTTAAGAAACGCTTGGAGAAAAGAACTAGATGGGAAATACACAAGAATGCTTCGTGCTGTCTTGAACAAATTCTGGAAGCTGCACCCTACAAAAAAAGCAGCTGTACGGCCACCTGCCTTCTATCACACAAACCATTCAAGTAAGACAAACAAGAGATATTGGACAATAAGTTGGGTAAGTAAGGACGAACTCATAAGTGATGTTCTCAGTGGACAATTATAGATAGACACACCAGTTACTGTATGGCTACATTACTTAGACTTTAACGAAATGATTGCAAATAACCTGGGTGGGAGTTATACAAGGATGCTGAGTGCTAACTTGAACAAATTCTGGAAGATGCACCTCACAAAAATAAAATTTAAAAAACTGGGAAATAACCGTTGGGATATGTGTCGATGGCAGAATTAACAGAAGTGTTTGGATATAGTAGAGAATTTCGCAAGAAATGTACTCAAAATAAAAGAAATAACTGATATTGTTTATTTTATTTCATTTTATGATTCTATGTATAAAAAAAAAAAAAAAAAAAATAAAAAAAAAAAAAAAAACAAACTGAATTAAAAGGATTAATGTTAATAAAATCTTATTAATTACTTGATTGTAGAATTTTCTTGATAATATCCCCTAGCAGGTGTAAAATATAGACCAGAAAATCGGATGTAGTATGAAATTCGATTCTATTTGCTCACGCAGGAATAGGAAAAGCATGGTCGGCCACAAACAAATTATCAGTCATATGGAAAGCAACAATTCTTCCAGGCTGTGGTCAGATCAGTGCTGCTGTATGGCTGCACCACCTGGACCCTAACGAGACGCCTTGAGAAAAAGCTAGATGGGAGCTGCATAAGAATGCTGCGTGCAGTCTTGAACAAATCGTGGAAGCATCACCCCACGAGGAAACAGCTGTATGGCCACCTGCCCCCTATCTCACAAACCATTCGAGTGAGATGTTCAAGGCATGCTGGACACGGCTAGAGAAGCAAGGACGAGCTCATAAGCGACGTTCTCCTGTGGAAGCCAACACACGGACATGCTAGTGTGGGCCGTTCACCAAGGACCTACATTCATCAACTATGCAAAGATACTGAATGCTGCGCAGAGGACCTTCCTGGGACAATGAATGATAGGGAAGGTTGGCGAGAGATTGTCATGGATATCCGTGCTAATTGCACGGTATGATGATGACAAGAAATTCAACTGTATGTATTTACCCAACCCCTCCGTACGCACAAGGTTTTTTTTATGAAGTTTAAATACGGCACGGCGCTCAAGTCGCTCTTTTACAGTGGTAGAGTTTGGCACACACAGCACGAAATTCAGCTGTAATCGCACACGACAGGAAGCACGTGGTGTAATGGTTAAAGTCATGGGAAATGGACTCATCGCCCCGAGTTCAAATCCTGGACGTGGTAATTGCATTTCACTTAGCGTTAATACCCTTGGGAAAGGTATGAATCCTACTCCCCTCCAGCTATGGGTAAATAGTAGGGTAGACTGGGCTCTTTAACATTGGTTAGGCAACCGGTCTAGGAGAAGGAGAACTCGGAATTCAACCCGTGTTCAAATCCCATAGCACTAATACCCTTTGAAAGGTATGAATCCAACTACTCTCCCTCCAGCTATGGGAAAATCGTAGAGCGGACTAAGCTCTTTAAGCATACCTAAGTAATCAGTCTAAGAGAAATAGAAACTCTGAATTCAAGTCTGTTGAAGAAATTGACCTTGTGTAACATCCTGCTCGGGTGGAGTGGTATGTATATATATATATATATATAATATATATATGTGTGTGTGTGTGTGTGTGTGTGTGTTCATGTGAATTAATTTTGGATTACAGAGGTATTGCAATATCATTTTTGATAAAAAGGATTCTAATGGTGAAGAACTTGGCTATAAATAATAAACAATAACATCCGTTTGAGATTCTATAATGTTTGACTAGAAATAAATGAAACTTTTATCAAAATTTCTCTGAATGTTTGAGATGAGGCTTGAAGATTAGTATTATCTGCGTTATTCGGACTATTGTCCTCATCTTCATTGTTACTTTGTACAACGTTCGGCCGATATACCCTCCGGCCTTCTTCAGGTATTTCTTGTCGGACTCGGGAACCTTCTTTTCGAACTCGGGAGCTTTCTGTCGTATTCACGGAACTTTGAACCTAACCTTTATTTAGTCCACGGGGGTATCCTGTTCTCATTGCGCTAACCATAGCTGGGGTTGGAGTTGTGTTAATTAATTAATTATTTTTCTAACTGCTTTCACTCAGGAATGAACTCGGGTTCCAGAGATAACTGTCACTTAGAACTGTCTTAACCTACTTGCCTTATCCACTAGGCCATGTGTCCAATTGGACAATTGAGTGTGAATTTTGGGAACTTATAAACCTAATATCTTGATTTGGCTAGAATATCTACATATTTTACTTATGTATGATTTTTTACAAAATATTTCTTAGAGATTTACTTCTTTATGCATGATACACTATATATATGTGTCGCATCCTGCTTGTGCGAGGGGTTGGGTAAATATATATAATCGCCCACGACACTGAGATGGTTAACCAATTCTGATCTGCATCAGATGATGGTTTTTCAAGACAAAATATTTAGACAGAAATAGTCGCTGTTTCATCTTGACAAATCTCCTTCATTATCGGATATTTAAGAAAAAAATATTATTCCACGAATTCAAATGGCCGATTTCATTATTTTTTTAAAAGAGAGTGCAAGCCAACTTTGTTAAATCCATCTGTCATTTACTGTTTCACCTGCCCATGTCACTGACGACAAGGGGGACAATGACAGCAGCGATGTTATTTGTTTCATTCTTGGTGTCATGTCGTCGTTGATGGACGATGTCTTTATCTGAGCTCTAAAATTCAGAATTAGTCAGTAGCTTTGCCTCAAAACTATATTCGTTCTTTTTTGTTTCTTTCTTTTTTTTTCAAATATTTCCTCTAACATTATTTCATATATATATATATATATATATATATTGTTGGCATCCTTCCGTCTACTAAAACGATGGCGTAGTGTCCACTTTTTTTCTCTTCATCTGCAACTGCGTAGGTACCTGAACAGACCAATCTTTGAATGGCAATCTCTGGTGCAGTAACTGCAAACAAACAGTGATGCTTGCTGGAGTTGCTGTTGTCTCTCTCTTCCTTTTGGCTCTCTTTTCTATGGCGGCTTCTTTCCTCTCTTTTTCATTCCTTTTCGTTCCTTGTTTGACGAAGAGGCGCCAGGTCGCACGGTCATCTGCACAAGCCTCCAATGTGATGGTGTTAATGTGGCATGTCTTCATGTCCCTCTTGCAAACATCTTTAAAGCGCAGACGTGGTCTCCCTACCGGTTGGGTGCTATCTACTAACTCACCATACAGTAGGTCTTTGGGGATGTGGCCCAGAGTGATTTCAGAGTCTCGTCAAGAATTCGAAAACGGGTCAGCGTGTCCATTTCCTACGACGATAGCCATTACACAATAAGCCTCTATAATTCTGTAAAACAAACTTTTTGACTAGAACCAGATAATAGAAAGAAATAAGATACAAGTACAAACAATACATACTTTGTTGGATTATTTGTGGGTATAAGGTGTGCTAAAGTCCACGACTTATATTTATAGACTGTTCCAAAACAGCGGTACCTGAATCGTCCAATTAAAAACGCCCAAACGTATTTAATTTACTATTTAAAGGCGTTGATAAATTGTCGTAAAATTACTCGCCGCAAGGTCAGATCAACAAACAAGGATTATACAACTTTTAACTTCAAGACAGAATCAAGTCTTGATACAACTCCTTTCTATTTCAACACAGCATCAATTAATAATAATAATAATAATAATAATAATAATAATAATAATAATAATAATAATAATTTTTAGTTATAGCTTCAAATAACCATTCTTACAAATAATTTAAAGCTATATGGTATCAAGTATTCTATCTAATACTAATAATTTTCAAATAGATCTATTTGACCCTGGCAGGTACTACCACCCAGGTCAGTGTGGAGCTGAGAGTAATGTCAATGAAGGGGTACTCCACACTCTTGGAGCTTCACCACCAGATATAGTTTAGTTTCATACCCAGAATACACCGGGGGTGGGGTAGGGTATCACCCCCCCTCTGCAGAGGATCCAGTTGGCATATCTTAAACCCTGGTTTGAGATTATCATTATTATTAGAGTTTTTCACACCATCAACAGCTTTGAGGATAGATCAACAGATAACGATTAAATCTGATTCTACCTATTTCTACTTGAAGAAAGGATCAAACTTTATGCCACAAAGGATTTCCAATCTAAAACTATTTACAAAATGGCAACGGGAATATAAATACTTGTTATGATTTTAAAAATCCAACTGTGCAATAATGCAATCTACGAGTCAAAGATGTTGTTATATTTTGCTAATCTGAGGTAAGAAAAGACTCAAATATGCGGGAGACACATACGAATGCCTCTCAAAAGCGCGTGGTGTAATGGTTAAAGTCATGGGAAATGGACTCGTCGGTCCGAGTTCAAATCCTGGACGTTGCATTTCACTTAACGCTAATACCCTTGGGAAAGGTATGAATCCTACTCTCTCTCCAGCTATGGGTAAATAGTAGGGCAGACTGTGCTCTTCACCCTTGGTTAGGCAACCGGTCTAGGAGAAGGAAAACTCTGAATTCAAACCTGTTGAACCCCGCTTAAGAAATTGACCTTGTGTCACATCCTACTCGTGCGGAGGGGTTGGTAAATATATATGTACGAATGCCTCTCATTTCCCCATAAGAAGAATATAACTCTCTTGCCATTCATATACCCAGAACAAGGGATATATTATAGTTTATCGTCGTAGGAAATGGACACGGTGACCCGATGTCAAATTCTGGACGAGGCTGTTTGCATTTCACATAATGCTAATGTAAGATTCAAAGTTAATAATTGAATAACAGCTCCAACACGTTGTGAGACAAAACATTTAATAGGTGTACAGCACATGGTAACATAAGATACATAAAGTACATAGATACATAAGATACAAATAAGATATAAGAGTAGAGATAAAAGGACACATTCATGAATGGTAAATACAAGATACAATATTTAGGTATAAATGAGATACCCAAATGTACATAAAATATAAATGTTACAGACATGGAACTAAAGAGTCCATGTTGTATAAAAGACTTACAGTAATGCATAGCCCCACCGAGAAGGGGGTAGACATAAGTCTAACCCATGTGCTCGTTCAGAGGCAGCAAGGAAAGAGAGACGGAATCAGCCGCTTATATACCAGAGGTCCCCTGGTGGCCAAACGGCAACACAGCGGGAAGATAACTCTTCCAGGCAAAGGGAAGATAATCCCGTACACTAATACTCTTGGGAAAGGTAAAATCAAGCTATTCTCCCTCTAGTTATGGGGAAATAGTAGGACAGACTGGGCTCTTTAGTATTGGATGCTTTTGCCGCGATCGTGAAGGTGATGAACCACACTGGACTGTGAGATGGCGAGGTCGCCTGATACTCTCTGAGTGCTACGTCGGATCTGTCCTCTGTATTTTTAGATGATGATTAAAAACAAGTAGACCATGACTAATTCGAAAAAATGGCGCAATAGATTGTTTCCTTTTTTCTTTCACTCACATCACTTTGGCATTAGACATCAATGATCGATACGCAGCGCATGCGTGAGAAGGAGAGAGAGAGAAAGAGAAATGGAGACAGAGAGAAAGAGAAAAAAAGAAAGAGACAGACAGAGAGAGACAGAGAGAAAGAGAAAAGAGAGAGAGAGGGAGAGAGGAGAGAGAAAGTGTGAGAAGAGAGAGAAAAGTGTGTGTGTGTGTGAGGAGAGAGAGAGGAGAGAGAAGAGAGAGAGAGAGAGAGAAGATGGAAAGAAACAAAAATACTTAAACCTTTTTATCTTCTCCTGGAAAAAGAAATAAAAAAAACAACAAAAAATACTGCCTAACGTAAATAGTAAAAAAACAAAAAAACAAAAAAAACAACAACAACAAACAAACAAAAAACTAACACTCTCAATAAAGAAAAGGTCAACATGTTTGGTACCAGTGTCACGTGACGAATCTAACCGAAATGTCAGGTCATGAAAAGTTTCCCGCGTCCAGAGGTCAACAACAACAACAAAAAACAAAAACAAAAACAACAATGACCCAATTTTGTTTTTTTTATTATTTTTATTCTGGAGCGGGTTTTTTTTTGTTGGCGCCAAGTGTCAACAAATTTAACCACAAACTTGGTCTCTGGCGCTGCACAATCATCTTTGATATTTACCAATCTTAGCTAACTAGAACAGGAGGCGTTGCAATGTGGGAATTTGTTGATATGACGATTGTGTTTCATCACAGTTGAGATAAAAGGATATTCTTATCCTTGAGTGATCACTTAAGTATCCTGAGTCTTTTGTTTATCAAAAAAAATTCTTGATTCGGTATTAAATGACAAAAAAGGGGTTAATATGCCATAAAACAAAACAACATCTTTCTGATCCTGGAAAATCAGCATTTAAAACCAAGACCATTGCCTGGATTCCAGCAACTCAATAAATAAATAAAAAAAAACTGGGTTAAATCGAGGCGTAACACAGATTCTTAAAGATACGTAGTTTAAAGTTGATTGACCTGAAAAAATATGAAAGTTTTTAAATAAAATAAATAGTGCATTATATTCTGTAATCATTAATGTATCAACACTGAAAATTTCCTTAAATTCGGTTAATTTTCTGATATTTGGTATTTTTTTTCTTTTGGCGGGGTGACATACAATGGGGGAATTTAGGTCCGTTAAGTTCGATTTAACCGATGAGCCTGTTCTATTTAATTTAATTAAATTTTCAGTGTTTATATATTAATGAATAAAAGATATAATGCGCCAGTTATTTTATTTAAAAACTTTTACATTTTTTCAAGTCAGTTAACTTTGAACCACGTATCTTTGAGGCATAACACAGATTCTCAAAGATACGTGGTGCAAAGTTAACTGACCTGAAAAAATATAAAAGTTTTAAGATGAAATAACTGGTGCATTATATATTTTATTCATTAATATATCAACAGTGGAAATTTTATTAGATTCGGTTAATTCCATGATTTTTGGGGTGTTTTTTCCCCCTTTCGATAGAGTGACATACAATGGTGGAATTTAGGTCCGTTGTTCAATTTACCGGAAAACTGGCTATCGTTACCATTTACATGTTGATTGCGACGTCTTGTCAGCCGAATGTCACTCCTTAGACTCCTTTCATTTTCTGAAGGAGTATCTGTAAATAGATGGATAATATAGAGATATAGCTTTGTACAACAGCTAAGTCCTTCTCTCGGTACAAAAAGTTGAGATCCATCAACTAAGCAGAAGCAAGATAACCGACAACAAATCAAACCGCAGACCAACAGGATGCAGGGAATGGTTGTCCGCTTGATGATTTTTATATCAGATTTCCTTCTTCTAGATGGGTCACCTTCACTACAGCTTACCGGGCCTCTTCTGTCCCCTTACGTCATTTACTCATGATTGGGACTTAGGTTGCTGGGCACCAGAGCGTATTCCACACGCCGGTTGGTCATGCGTGTCACAGTTGGCAAGGCGTAAGCTCCTCTGGGGGTTCCTGTCAGAGTTACCTCACCCTAAGCCTTTGGTTCAAGAACCTTAGCCCATAAGGCAGTGGGGGTCTAGTTTTTCGGCACTGAATACTCACCGTTCATATCATAGATACATACTCATCAGATTAATCGCCGGTGGTTTACTAGAGGCTGAGTGACAGCAAGTCTCTTCAGGTCTCCATGACTCTTCTGAGTATTTTAGCTGACCTTAACAATGTTGTTGTTTAGATGGTCTCGACTCTTCCTCGGATTTCCAGTTTCTCTAGACTCTTTTCCAACTCCGCTGGGACCGTCACCAGGACCCCAATCACAATTGGTACGACTTTCACCTTCATGTTCAACAGTTTGCTCAGTTCTCTGGCAAGGTCCAAGTATTTGTTTATCTTTTTGCTTTCTTTCACTTTCACTTGATGGTCGACCGGGACGGTAAAATCCACGATATGAATTATTATTATTATTATTATTATTATTATTATTATTATTATTATTATTATTATTATTCCTTGCAAGTTTTCCCACCAGCTTTAGTTGGTGATCTTTCACTGGAGTCTGAGTGACAAAAAAATCTCCTAAGCTCTCCATGACTTTTCTGTGTATTCTAGCTGATCTTAACAATGCCGTTGTATGGATGGTCTTTATTCTTCCTCTGATTTCCAATTCATCCAGACTCTTTTTCAATCCCTTTGGGGCTTTTTCTTTTTTCTTCTTCTTCTTCTTCTTCTTCTTCTTCTTCTTCTTCTTCTTCTTCTTCTTCTTCTTCTTCTTCTTCTTCTTATTCTTATTATTATTATTTTATTATATTTACTCCTTTTGAGTTTTCACATCAGTGTTAGCTGGCGGTCTTTCACTGGAGTCTGAGTGACAGCAAGTCTCCTCAGGTCTCCAGGACTCTTCTGAGTATTCTGGCAGATTGCAGCAGTGCAGTGTTCTGAATGGTTTCAATCCTTCCTCTGATATCCAAACTTTCCAAACCCTTTTCTATGCTTTTGGACTGTTCCAAGTGCACCAACTACAATTGGTATAACTTTCACTTTCATATTCCATAACTTTTTCAGTTCTCTGGCAAGGTCCAGATATTTGTCAATTTTTTTCATTTTCCTTTAACTTCACCCTGTGATCCGCTGGCACTGCAAAATCCACCAGTTATTATTATTATTATTATTATTATTATTATTATTATTATTATTATTATTATTATTATTATTATTATTTTCACACCAGCGTAACTCATTGGAGTTTGAATGACAACAAACCTCCTCATGTCTCCAGGACTCTCCTGAGTATTCCAGCTGATTTCAACAATGCTGTTGTCTGGATGGTCTCAGTTCTTCCTCCGATTTCCAGTTCCTCTAGATTATTATTATTTAGTTAGTAATAGTAGTAGCAGCATAAATTATAGTAGTAGTAGTGAAGTTGTTGTAGTAGGAGCAGTGTGTTCTTGTTAGAGATTTTGTTAATTAAAAAAAAATTCGGTAGGGGTTGTCATATAGAGATTCCTACAATTTTACTTGATCCGACGGACGGATTCGAACACCTGATTCTCAACAGATCGATATATATTCATTCATTAGAGCGATCGAGGTGAGTGTCGGGGTGAGGGGATGAGAAGAAGACCCTTGATCAATTAATGCAATCTTTAATTAATGCAGTCGACATCAAAAGAAATTTGGTAATTAGAGGTCCATCCCCCGACCCCCTTGCATGACACTCCCATTACCCATAACCACGCCACCACCCCTACCCCGATACCGCCTTGTGATAATTCTAATTTGCTCGTCACAAGGCGGACCCCACCCTCCACACCTTGCTTTAAAAAAAAAAAAGAAAAAAAAAGAAATCGTTTTTGGTAATTATTGATTTTGTAATTCAGGATTATAAAACTCAGATGTGATGTTCTTCTTCACTTCGGAGTGGACGATTTTTATTTATTTATTCATTTTTTATTTTTTTCATTTTTTTGTTGGGGGGGGGGGCAAAAAGTATAAAAATAAAATAACTGATAAACAGTTGTAACAATAGTACAAAGAAAAATAATCAATGTGTTAAAAAAAGTAACTCCGAAAAGTATACCCGAGAATGTGTAGTATTCGAACATGAACTATTTTTTTCTATAGCATTTGGACTATTATCCTTATCTTTATTGTTATCTACACAAAATTTCGATCGATGGGCCCTCCGGCCTCCTTCAGCTGTTTCTTTTCGATCTCGGGAACCTTCTTGTCGAACCCTAAAGCCTTCATGTCGTAATCAGGAGCCTCCGGAACTTCAAATCGAACCCTTTATTCAATCCTCGGAGATTGACTCGTGAAGTTAGTTCCGTGAAGGTTCTCGATTATGACACGAAGGTTCCTGAGTTTGAAGAGAAGGTTGCCGAATCCGACAAGAAATACTTGAAGGCTAGAGGACACATCAGCCGAAATGTTGAGTAGATAACGATAAAGATCAGGACAATAGTCCGAATAATCCAAATAATCCAAATTCTCAACCGCATTTCAAAAATTCTGAGAAATAATATTTAAGAAATTGTTTGTATGTCATTTTCTTAATAAACTCATAATTTTCTTAATCATCACATATTTTTTTTATTTTCAAAATAATCGCATAATCATACCATATTTTCCCAATAATCGCATAATCATTCCATATTTTCCAAATAATCGCATAATTTTCCTAATAATTGCATAATTGATTCTTGATTGCGTGTATTCCATCCCATGCAGCTGTGGCAAAGTATACAAACGGGAAACATGCCGTCCACTGAAAGTAAGACTAGAAGAACAACGTAAAAGCAGTGGTTCGAGGTGGAATAGAAAAGTCAGGTATGGCTGACCATATATGGAATGAAAAGAGGAAACCATCTGCCCGTATAAGATGAAGTTAAGATAATAGATAGGGAAGAACATTGGAAGAGAAGACGCCTCAAAGAATCAGCTCATATGATGATAATAATCTCGTAAGTTGACCAAGCATAGAAATGAACACAATATGGGAACCCATGATTAAAAAGGCTAGATTAGATTTTAAAAAAATCATACATAAATGAATAGTGCATTCTGGGTAAAACAAGACATTAGGTTTATAAGTTCACATTGGATTGTCCAATTTGACACATAGCTTAGTGGATACGTGACAGCTATCTCTAGACTGCATGTTCAATCCTGGTTAGGCGCAGCAGTAACATAGAAGAATAATTAACACAGCTTAACACCTGTACCCCAGGTATGGTTAGCGGAATGAGAACAGGACACCCGTGAACTGAATAAAGGGTTAGGTTCAAAGTTCCGTGATGGCTCCCAATTACGACAAGAAGGTTCCCGAGTCCGAATAGAAGGTTCTCGAGTCCGACAAGAAATACCTGAAGAAGGCCGGAGGGTACATTGGCCAAAACGTTGTACAATGAAGATGAAGACAATAGTCCTAATAATCCAAATGATACTAATTATCAAGTCTCATCTAAAAACATCCGAGAAATAATTTCATAAATGTTTCTTAATAATAATTATTTGTAGATTTTTAATAATTATCTAAATTTTAATCAATTTAGTTGTCGGAATTTATTCATTAATGAATGTAATTATTTTTTAAACGTTTTTATTTTAGAAAAAAATTTGTAGAAATAAAGTTTTCAGACTTCTTTATTTAAAAATTTATATCTATGTTTCGTATAAAGAATTATAACGTTTCTTAAGAGAATTTAAATCGTTAAAAAGAGTTTGAAAAATGTTACGATTCGTGTAGCCATTTCAGGGCTGTAGTTAAAAGTAGTTTTACCATGGAGATCGTTGTGACATAAAATGTTATCCTTTCCTGAAGTAGAAAGATGTAGTATCAGTTTTAATCCTTGTCCGCTGAACCGTCCTTAGAGAATTGTATAATCCTCATCTGTTGATCTGTGCTTCCAGCGTGTAATTTAGAACGATTTATCAACGCCTTTAAATAGTAAATTAAATATATATTTGGGCCTTTTTGATTTGCCGATTAAGCCGCCGCTGTTTTGAAACAGTCTATAAATATAAGTTGTAATCTTCAGCACACCATGTTGGAATATTTTGATATATATATATATTTACCAACCCCTCCACACGAGCAGGATGCGACACAAGGTCAATTTCTTAAGCGGAGTTTAGCAGGTTTGAATTCAGAGTTTTCCTTCTCCTAGACTGGTTACCTAGCCATGGTTAAAGAGTCCAGTCTGCCCAGCTATTTACCCATAGCTGGAGGGAGATTAAGGGTATTAGCACCATCTGAAATTCCAACAGCTTCGTCAGGAATTGAACTCGGGTTGACGAGCCCATTTCCTACGACTCTAACCATTAGACCACGCGCCCCCGTACAATATTTTGATATATAAGCCGTGCTGTAATACACCACTTAAATTTATAGACTAAGCGAGGTCACGTGGTTTATACCTCAACCAAACAACAGCCCAAATATGTGGTTGGTTAACTATTTAATCGGCTAATATTGACAGACGTCCATTCGCACTCATTGCCGAAGGACCTGCCAGACTGAGGAACACTAAGGAGCAACCAAAGGATTCTTTACTAAGGATGGTGCATTGTCTTCTATTCTCTTGTTTGCTGCATCCGCTTATAATTTTGAAAGGGTCCACAAATTCAACTCTCCAGCAAACGAAAAATGCAATTCCTTTCCCAACTGAACACGGCACTCTCACATCAAATAGCAGTCGTCAGATTTCAGATTGCCGTTTTCTTCCTCAAGCGACAATTTCTGCTCGTTCGGCTGCGCTTATGCAAATTCTATACTTTATTTGGTCTCTTATTGAGTTCGAGTGTATCACAGGCCAAATATATCCTGACGCGCTCTGGAAATCCGCTTGTTCATACGGCTGCATTTCAGTCTCGTCACAATAATTAACTGTTTCGTTTTTGTCGCTATTATCTTGCGTCTTATCAATTTTTGCTTTGATATAATTTGTTCTTACGGCATTGTCTTGTGCTGCAATTATGAGAGATTCAATTTCCCTTGAGATGTTCTCTTCTTAGCCATGTCCATGTCTTTCATGTGATATCTCTAGAGTTGGACACTTGAAGTACCCATGTAGTTGTTTTTCTTCCCATTTCTGTTTTTTATGTACTTCTGCTTATCAATATGTTGCAATTGCTTTTCCTGGCTGCTGTAATTAGCCTTTCCTTACTTTTATTAGTCTATTCAAGTGCACGAACCACAAGGTTCCTAGTTCGATACCGGTCCTCGCCAACTCAGCGTATGAGTAGCACAGGGATCTGTGCGGTAAAGTAAGGAGCTGATGGTAGGTGTGGCGCTCCACCTCAGATGCTAAAACAATCTCCTTGGTCTAGCGCTATTGAAAATGGGATAGACTCCCTCGCTGACTGGCTGATACCGACTTAGGCCGCCCCGTCGACTTTACTTTTTTACTTACACTATCTTCATTGTTAGCAATACCCTTCCCTACTTTTCATGGCACATATAGTCTGTCTATATCGTCTCTCGGGATATTATTATTATTATTATTATTATTATTATTATTATCACTCCATTACAGTTTTTCACACCTGCCTTAGCTGGTGGTTCACTGGAGGCTGAGTGACAGCAAGTCTCCTCAGGTCTCCAGGACTCTTCTGAGTATTCCTGCTGATCTCAACAACGTTTTAGTCTGGATGGTCTCGATTCTTCCTCTGCTTTCAAGTTCATCTAGACTTTTTCTAGACCCCTGGGAATCGTTCTTAGAGCACCGATTACAATTGGAACGATCTTCACCTTCATGTTCCACAGTTTTCTTAGTTCTCTGGCAAAGTCCAAGTATTTGTCTATATTTTGCTTTCTTTTCACTTTCACTCAGTGATCGACCGGGACGGCAAAATCTACGAGGACAAGTTTTCTTATTCTTATTGATCAACACCAGGTCTGGTCTCCTGGCTGGGATTAGGTGATCCGTCTGTACCTCAAAGTCCCAGAGAACCTTGTGCGTCTCATTCTCATGAACAGATTACGGTTTTTGCATATACCATTTAGTTGAATGGTGAAAATTGAATTTCTTGCACAATTTATTATTATTATTATTATTATTATTATTATTATTATTCCTTCACCCGGAAAATGCCAGTTAACATTTTAAAGGTTATTTTGAAATCTCATTAGACGAAACATTTGTTAAAATTTATGGAGTCATAAATAGTTAACAGACCCTGTAGCTGAGAATAAAGGCCGTTAACTTTGAGATCAGGGAGTGGAAATTTACAAGTGACGGTTATAACCCCTTGATCCATGGAAAACGTGCCATGACAGACACGTGAATGTTTTTAGTTTTAGTTTAGATTCAACCCGGCCGTCAGAGAGTCGTGACGTGATTGTCGTCTTTCTCATCCACGCCGAGAAGATAGAATCTTGGGCTGATGAAAGAATAAACTTGACCAAGAAAAAAAAGTCTTGTTTTAATTACAATGACCAAAATCAGCCATAAGAAAACCAACCCTTAGTTATAAGAATTAAGAAGAACAGGAAGTCAAGTCAACTAGTCAGCAACAGAAACCAAAGCAAAAGAGTAATGAAGTTAAAAAGAACAAGTATCATCCTCTCTCTTACAATGACAAATCAGCCAGAAGAAAACCAACCCTTATAAGAATTAAGAAGAATGAACAATGTAAGCTAGGAATTAAATTAAGGTCGTTCAGATTTAGAATCAAGAGGGGCAATGGAAAAACACGCTGACTGTTAATAACTCCTTGAAGCGCCATGAGAGACACGTATTTCAGAGTTGGAAGCAGAGCAGACGTGTTTGTCCCTTTCTTGCTGAGGTCGATCTCTTCTGCGGGAAAGATTGAATTATGGGCTGATAAAATAATAAACTTGATCTAGGTTTTGTTTAATTCCAATGACCAAAATCAGCCCAGAAGAAAAACAGAAGAATGAACAGAGAATTAACAAAATCAAGTAAATCATTCTCTCTCTCTCTCTCTCTCTCTCTCTCTCTCTCTCTCTCTTCTTTCTTCTTCTCTCTCTCTCTCCTCTCTCTCTCTCTCTCTCTCTCTCACCAAGATAAACTCTCTCATTTTATATACCCAATGTGGGTATATAACATTTAGAGAGATAGAGAGATAGATAGATAGATAGAGAGAGAGAGAGAGAGAGAGGAGAGAGAGAGAGAGAAGAGAGAGAGAATACACTTGTGTACACAGAGATATACTTATGTTTTCTATCCGTCTGGACATGTCTTCTTTGAATATATATATATAATATATATATATATATATATATTATATATATATATATATATTATCCAAAAGTCCAGAGAAGAAATCTTCCTTACGACGCAAGAGTTTTATTTTTAAAAAAACCTGTCGCAGTTGAGAGCTCATGTGTGCTCTTAATGTTAGAGTCACAGAGCAAATATATAAGTAAAGAAATAACAAAAGACTTAGAGATTTAGCATTATAGTCTATTTCAGGAAGCTTAGACAAAGTGTCTAACTCACGACCATCATTCGCATCTGATGAGTCGGAAGAGTTAGACACTTTGTCTAAGCTCCCTGAAATAGACTATAATGCTAAATCTCTTTTGTTATTTCTTTACTTATATATATATATATACATATATATATATATATATATATATTAATAAAGATAATCTACTGAGTCAGACGAACCTACTATTAGTTTCGCATAAAGCTCTTCAGGGCTAAAATCTGAGTCAGATTTTAGCCCTGAAGAGCTTTATGCGAAACTAATAGTAGGTTCGTCTGACTCAGTAGATTATCTTTATTACTTGGCTCTACTTAGGTATCGAGCACTTTTTACAAATTAGCTTCTCCTAGCGGTTATATGAATATATATATATATCATATACATATATATACATATAAATTGTTTCTTCTTTTGGCCAGATACTATACCAATAGATTATTTTTTGTTGGTACGAAATTCTTGGTCTTTTCTTTTTTTCAAAAATTTTTTCTTCCTGGTTGATGTTTGGTAGTATATTTTTACAATCAAACTCTCTGCCGGGTTTTTTCTCTCCGCAAGGATCTACCAACACGCTTGGTATATATATATATATATATATATATATATATATATATATTATATATATATATAATAAAAGTTTGATCAAGTGAACAATAAGTCTTGTTTAATTACAATGACTAAAATCGGCCCAGAAGAATTAAGAAGAACAGAGAAGTCGTCAACTAACCAGCAACAGATAACCAGAGCAAAGAGGAATGAAGTTAACAAGAAAAAGTAACATCATCATACCCCCCTCCTCTCTCTCCCCCTTCTCTCCCCTCTCTCTCTCCCTCTCTCTCTCTATCATCCGAGAACTCTCACTCACCAATGTGGTTGTATAACAGATTTGCTTACGCGTTATTATCTAATCATTTATTGTTTCTATTTAATCTTGAAATAATAAAAACTAAAGTAATTCTCTAATCTGTACCTGTCTCTCTCTCTATCACCCGAGAACTATCTATTGTATATCCAATATGTGTATATAACACATTATTAACCATTAATGTTTGAGTAGTATCTTTTTGATTTTAATATCTGTTCAGCACAACTAGTGAGACAATCAGTCTATGCACATGTAGATCACATCCATATCATCTCGGGTTTTATTAGAAAGCATTTTTTAAAAGATATCCAGAATCTGTGTAATATGTCTGAGATCTACATGTGCATAGACTGATTGTCTCACTAGTTGTGCTGAAAGATATCAAAATCAAAAAGATACTACTCAAACATTAATGGTTAATAATGTGTTATATACTCATATTGGATATAAAATAGAGAGTTATCGGGTGATAGAGAGAGAGAACAGGTACAGATTAGAGAATTACTTTAGTTTTTATTATTTCAAGATAAATAGAACAATAGATGATTAGATAATAACGCGTAAGCAATCTCTTGTATACAACCACTTGGTGAGTAGAGTTCTTGGATGATAGATAGAGAGAGAGGGAGAGAGAGAGGGGGGGGAGAGAGAGGGAGAGAGAGAGGGGAGGTATGATGATGTTCTTGTTTCTTGTTAATTTCATTACTCTTTTGCTCTGGTTTCTGTTACTGGCTAGTTGACAACTTCTCTGTTCTTCTTAATTCTTCTGGGCCGATTTTAGTCATTGTAATTAAAACAAGACTTATTGTTCACTTGATCAAACTTTTTATTATATATATATATATATATATATATATATATATATATATTATATATATATAATATACCAAGCGTGTTGGTAGATCCTTGCGGAGAGAAAAAAACCCGGCAGAGAGTTTGATTGTAAAAATATACTACCAAACATCAACCAGGAAGAAAAAAATTTTTGAAAAAAAGAAAAGACCAAGATAGTCGTACCAACAAAAAATAATCTATTGGTACAGTATTTGGCCAAAAGAAGAAACAATTTATATGTATATATATGTATATAAGATATATATATATATTCATATAACCGCTAGGAGAAGCTAATTTGTAAAAAGTGCTCGATACCTAAGTAGAGCCAAGTAATAAAGATAATCTACTGAGTCAGACGAACCTACTATTCAGGGCTAAAAATCTGACTCAGATTTTAGCCCTGAAGAGCTTTATGCGAAACTAATAGTAGGTTCGTCTGACTCAGTAGATTATCTTTTATTATATATATATATAATAATATATTATATATATATATATATATAAGTAAAGAAATAACAAAAGAGATTTAGCATTATAGTCTATTTCAGGGAGCTTAGACAAAGTGTCTAACTCTCCCGATTCATCAGATGCGAATGATGAGTCGGGAGAGTTAGACACTTTGTCTAAGCTCCCTGAAATAGACTATAATGCTAAATCTCTAAGTCTTTTGTTATTTCTTTATTTATATATTTACTCTGTGACTCTAACATTAAGACCACACATTGAGCTCTCGAACTGCGACAGATTTTTAAAAATAAAAACTCTTGTGTGGTAAGGAAGATTTCTTCTCTGGACTTTTGGATATATATATATATATATATATATATATATATATATATATATATATATATATATATATATATATATATATATAAAAGAAGACATGTCCAGACGGATAAGAAAACATAAGTATATCTCTGTGTACACAAGTGTATTTCTCTCTCTCTCTCTCTCTCTCTCTCTCTCTCTCTCTCTCTCTCTCTCTCTCTCTCTCTAAATGTTATATACCCACATTGGATATATAAAGGAGAGAGTTCATCTTTGTGTGTGTGTGTGTGTGTGTGAGAGAGAGAGAGAGAGAGAGAGAGAGAGAGAGAGAGAGAGAGAGAGAGAGAGAGAGAGAGAATGATCTTACTCGATCTTCTGTTAATTGGTTTCAATTGGGCGGCTTTCTGCTCTCTGTAATTTCTTCTTAATTCTTCTAAGGGTTGGTTTGGTTTTCTGGGCTGATTTTGTCATTTCTGGCCATTGACTTGAAAATTTAAAACAAGACTTTTTCATTTCAAAGATTTTAAGTTTATTCTTTCATCAGCCCATGATTCTATCTTCTCGGCGTGGATGAGAAAGACGACAATCACGTCTGCGTTGAATCTGAACTAAAACTAAAAACATTTCACGTGTCTGTCATGACACGTTTTTCCAGGATCAAGGGGTTTAACCGTCACTTGTAAATTTCCACTCCCTGTTCAAAAGTTAACGGCCTTTACTCTCAGCTACAGGGTCTGTTAACTATTTATGACTCCATAAATTTTAAACAATGTGTTCGTCCAATGAGATTTCAAAATTAACCTTTAAAAAGTTAACTGGCATTTTCCGGGGTGAAGGAATATAATAATAATAATAATATAATAATGGAATTGTGCAAGATTTTCACCATTCAACTAAATGGTATATGCAAAAACCGGAAATCTGTCCAATGAGAATGAGACGCAAAAATTCTCTGGGACTTTGAGGTACAGACGGATCACCTAATCCAGCCAGGAGACAGACCTGTTGATCAATAAGATATAGAGAAACTTGTCATCGTGATTTTGGCGTCCCGGCGATCCAGTGAAAGCAAAGAAAGCAAAATATAGACAAATACTTGGACGCTTGCCAGAGAACTAAGAAAATCTGTGAACATGAAGGTGAAGATCGTTTCCAACTGTAATTGTGCTCTAAGAACGATCCCAGGGATCTAGAAAAAGTCTAGATGATCTTGAAAGCAGAGAAGAATCGAGACCCATCCAGACTAAAGCGTTGTTGAGATCGGCAGGATACTCAGAAGAGACCTGGAGACCTGAGGAGACTTGCTGTACTCAGCTCCAGTGAACCACCGGCTAAGGCAGGTGTGAAAAACTCTAATGGTGAAGTGAATAAATAATAATATAATAATAATAATATAATAATATCCTGAGAGACGATATAGACAGACTATATGTGCATGAAAGAGGGGGAAGGGGTATTGCTACAATGAAGATAGTGTAAGTAAGTAAAGTAAAGTCGACGGGGCGGCCTAAAGGTCGGTATCAGCCAGTTCAGCGAGGGAGCTATTCCCCTTTCATAGTGCTAGAACAAGGAGATTGTTTTAGCATCTGAGGTGGAGCGCCACACCTACCATCAGCTCCTTACTTTACCGCACAGATCCTGTGCTACTCAACGCTGAGTTGGCGAGGACCGATATCGAATGGAACTTGTGGTTCGAGCACTTGAATAGACTAACATAAAGTAAGGAAAGGCAATTACAGCAGCCAGGAAAAGCAATTGCAACATATTGATAAGCAGAAATACATGAAACTAAAAGAAATATGGGAAAAAAACAATACATGGGTACTTCAAGTGTCCAACTTGGTGAGAGTATCACATGAAAAGCATGGACATGGGCTAAGAAGCAGAACATCTCAGAAGGGAAATTGGAGGATCTCTCATAAATTGACAGCACAAGACAATGCCGTTAAGAACAAATTATATAAAGCAAATTTGATAAGAACGCAAGGACTAATAGGATGTGTATGAATTTGTGGAGACGAAAAAGAAGGAAAAAACGAAACAGTTTAATATTGTGACGAAGAATGAAATGCAGCCGTTATGACAGGGATTATCCAGCCCCCACAAACAAAGCGCCGTGCAGGAGTATATTTGGCTGTGGCGAGCGGATACGATACTCGACTCACTAACCTCCTCGTAGCTAAGGTTTTGTTAGTAGAGACCCAAATGAAAGTTATCCGAATTTGCATAAAGCGCAGCCGACGAGCAGCATAAAGACGGACTGTCGCTGCACAGGCGAGTAGGGAAGAAAGTGTTTTGGACGGCAATCTGAATCTGACGACTGTATTTGATGTGAGAGTGCAGTGTTTCAGTTGGGTAAAGGAATTGCATATTTTCGTTTGCTGGAGAGATTTTCAAAGGATGTGATAGTTACCCTTGAATTTGTGGAGCGCCTTTCTAAAATATAAGCGGATGCAGCAAACTAGTATAAGAAGAAACACTCACACCATAGCTACTTAAGTAAAGAAAATACCTGGTTGCTGCCCTGTAGTGTTCCTCAGTCTGGGCAGGTTTCGCAATGGAGTGCGCATGGGTACGGTCTGTTCTATTAGCCCGATTAAATAGTTAACCCACCACAGGACTATTTGGTGCTGTTGTTTGGTTGAGGTATAAACCAGTGATTCGCTAAGTCGCTAGTAAATTTAAGTGGTTGTATTGAACAGCACGGTTAAATATATCAAATAGTAGTTCGTTACGGTGGGGCGCGTGGTTCCTAATGGTAGAGTCGGAATGGGCTTGCGCACACGGCCGAGTTTCAAGTATCCTGGGACGAAGCTGGATTGGGGATAAGTTTTAGATGGTGCCTAATACCCTTAATCTCCAGTCGGCAGCTATGGTGAATATGTCTGGGGCAGACCTGGACTCTTTAGACCATGCTAGGTTAACAGCAGGTCTAGAGAAGGAAAACTCTATTTTCAAGTACCTGCTAACCGTTGTGCAACGCTTTAAGAAATAGTGACTTCTTGTGTTGCACTCCTGTCTGTTCGTGTTGGAGGGTTTGGTTAAAGAGTTATAATAGTGATATCAATTTATTATAATTATTATGGGTGTGCTGAACGATTACAAATTATATTTGATAGATGTTTCACGAGAGAGGTGCGGCGGCTTAAGTCGTGCTAAGTCAAAAGGCCTGAATTTATATTTAATTTACTATTTAAGTACGCTCTGATAAATGACGTTCTAAGTTTACAACGCTGAGAGCACAGATCAACAGATGAAGGATTAATACAATTCTCTAGGACGAGTGTTTATGTATTAAACTGATACTACAGTCTTTCTTCTTAGGTAGGAGATAAGTTTTCATTCATCAACGATTCCATGGTAAACTACTTTTAAACACCTAAATCTACACAATCGTAGATTTTCAAACTCTTTTTAACGATATTATATTGCTCTTTTAAGAAACGTTATAAATTCTTTATACGAAAATAGATATAAATTTTTAAATAAAGAAGTCTGAAAACTTATTTCTACAAATTTTTTTCTAAATAAAACTTAAAAATAATAATTACTTAATGAATAAATTCCGACAACTAAATTGATAAATATTTTATGATAATTATTAAATTAAGTCTACAAATATATTATTATTAAGAAACATTTATGAAATTATTTCTCGGGATGTTTAGATGAGAGCTTGTAATTAGTGATCATTTGATTATTAGGACTATTGTCTCATCTCATTTGGTCACGTTTTTGGGCCAATGTACCCATCCGGCCTTCTTCAGAGTATTTCTGTCGACTCGAGAACTTCTATTCGACCTCGGGAACTTCTTGTCGTAATTGGGAGCCATCACTTGGGAACTTTGAACGCTAACCCTTATTTCAGTTCACGGTGTCCTGTTTCTCATTCCCGTCTAACCATACCTGGGGTACAGGTGTTAGCTAGGATTATTATATATATTATGATATATGCTGCGCTACAGATTAACATCAGTAGAGATAGCTTGTCCACGTATCCACTAAGCTATAGTGTCAAATTGGAACATCAATTGTATTTTAACTAATGTCTTGTTTTACCCAGAAATGAACTATTCATCTTATGTATGTTTTTTTAAATTAATCTATCTAGCCTTTTATATTTCCATATTTGTTTCATCTATCTTTCACTTCAGATTATTATATCATATACTTTTTGAGGCGTCTTCTGTTGCTTGACCCTATCTATTAATCTTAAATTCAGTCGTTATGTGGGTAGAGTCTCTATTTATATTGGTCAGCCATACCTGACTTTTCTATTCCCACCTCGATTCCATTGCTTTTACGTTGTTTCTTCTAGTCTTACTTTCAGTGGCGGCATGTTTCCCGTTTGTATACTTGCCACAGCTGCAATGGGATGGAATACAGCAATCAAGATGCAATTTGCAAATTATTAGGAAAATTATGCGATTATTTGGAAAATATCGGAATATTATGCGATTTGGAAAATATGGTAATGATATCCGATTATTTAAAATAAAAAATATGTGATGATGAAGAGAAATTATGAGTTTGATTTAAGAAAATGATCAGTACAAAAATTGTCTAATGAGTTTTGCTCAGAATTCCTTTCTGAAAGCGGTTCTGAGAATTTTGATTATTTGATTATTCGGACTATTGTTCCTGATGCTTTATCGTTTATTACTCACATTTCGGCTGATGTGTCCTTAAGCAATTCAAGTATTTCTTGGTCGGATTCGAGCTATCCTTTCTTCGTGTGCAAAGCTCAGAACCTGGTGTCCATACACTTGATGTAACTTCACGTAAACTAACTTCACGCAGTCATATCTCCAGGATAAAAATTGATTGATAGTTCCGGACTCTATATACTATTGAGGCTTAGGGTTCGAAAGATCAGGTTCCGAGATCGAAAAAGAAACAGCTGAGGTAGGCGGCGGAGCCCATCGATTCGAATTTTGGTGTAGATAACAATAAGATAGGATAATAGTCCAAATGCTATAGAAAAAAATAGTTCTAGTTCGAATTACTACACATTCTCGGGTATCTTTTTCGGAAGTTACTGTTTTTTACACATTGTTTATTTTTCTTTGTACTATTGTTACCAACTGTTTATAGTTATTTTATTTTTATAGCTTTTTGCCCCCCCCACAACAAAAAAATGAAAAAACTAAAAAGATGAATAAATATAAAAATCGTCCACTCGAAGTGAAGAAGAACATCACTCTGACGGTTTTATAATCCTGGAATTAAAAATCAATAATTCCAAAACGATTTCTTTTTTTGTTCTTTGGTTTGTATATTTTAAATGCAAGGTGTGGGGGTGGCGGTCCGCCTTTGTGTACGAGCAAATTAGAAGTTGGTCAGGCATGGAGGTCGGTATGCGGGGTAGGGGTGGTGGCGTGGTTATGGTAATGGGAGTGTCATGCAAGGGGGGTCGTGGTGGACTCTATATATACTAAATTCTTTTAAATGACTCATTAAGTTAAAGATTGTGCATTACCTTGGATAGGTCTTCTTACTCAATCCCCTTCTCCCGTTCACTAATGGTTCGTCGCCTAATGATTATGATTAGATTATAATTCGATTTTAGATATTTGAATGTTCGCGTCGGGATCAAAGTAAAATTTGGTAGGTATCTCTAGTAACAACCCTACCGCAATTTTTTTTTATTACAAAATCTCTAACAGAGAACAGCATCGCTCCTACTAACAACTTCACTACTACTACTTATTTATTTGTTCTTGGCTTCGCTCTAGTTACTTAACGAAATTAATAACTAGTATGCTGTAATGTGGGAGAAGCTTGAGACCATCCGACTAAAGTATTGTTGAAATTCAGTCTGAATGACTCAGGAGAGTCCTGGAGACGATAGAGTTGTTTGTCAATTGCAACTCTAGATGAGTTACCTGGTGTGAAATAAGTAATAATAATATTGATAATATACATCAATAATAAGAAAAACTACATAAATAGATAAAGTAAGTATTTTGCAGTGACACATACAGGTGAAGTTATATGTATTATAGTATTTTATATTTTGCTAATATCTGGCTCTTGCCAAGAATGAAAAGTTATGGTAATACTGAAAGTGATAGTTATACCAATTGTAGTGTGGTGCAACGCTTAGTCCAAAAGCCTTAGAAAAGGGTTTGGGAATTTGTTTGATATATAGTAGGAAGTTGAAATTCAGAACACGTGCACTGCTGGTCTCATCTGCTATGATATCTCAAGAGTCCTGGAGACTCTGGAGGAGTATCTGCCTGTCTTACTCAGACTCTCATGTGAAGACGCAGCTATATGATGTGAAAATCTCAATATGGAGTATATAAATATAAGTAATTAATTATATATAAATATGTCCTAGAAGAAAGAAGAGAAGAAGAAGAAGAGAAGAAGAAGAAGAAAAAAGAAGAAGAAGAAGAAGAAGAAGAAAAGAAGAAAGCCCCCAATGGGATTGAAAAAGAGTCTGGATGAATTGTGAATCAGAGGAAGAATAAAGACCATTCATACAACGATTGTTAAGATCAGTAGACTAACAGAAAGTCATGGAGAGCTTAGGAGATTTTTTTTGTCATCAGACTCCAGTGAAGATGCACCAACTAAAGCCTGGTGGGAAAACTTGCCAGGAATATAATATAAAATAATAGATAATATAATTAATAATAATAATAATAAATAATAGATAATTCATATCGTGGATTTTCCGTTGTCGCGGATCGACCATACGATTAGTTGAGAGTGAAAGGAAAGCACAAAGATAAACAAATAACTTGGACCTTGGCAAGAGAGTGGAGAGCTGTTGAACAGGGTGAAAGTCGTACATTGTGATTGGTCGCTGGTGACGTTCCACGGTGGAAAGAGTCTAGAGACAACTGTGAATTCCGAGGAAGAGTCGAGACCATCTAACAACACATGTGTTAAGGTCAGCTAAGTGGACTCAGTAAGCCACGTTCATGGAACTGAAGAGACTTGCTGTCTAGCTCAGCGCTCTAGTAACCTACGGCGAGTTATCTGATGAGTGAGGTTGTATCTAGTTGTTGTGGTGATATAATCGGTGAAGTATTCAGTGCCGAAGAACTAGACCCCCTACTGCTTATTGGGCTGGAATGGTTCTTGAACGCCAAAGGCTTGAGTGAGGTCATCTCTGACAGGAACCGCCCAGAGAGCTGTTACGCTATTAGCCAACTGTGACACGACATGACCACCGGGGTGTGGAATTTACGCTCTGGTGCCAGCAACTAAGTCCCATATGAGTAAATGACGTAAGGGGCCCGGTAAGCTGTAGTGACTGGTGATCATTCAAAGAAGGAATCGTATATGAATCATCTAAGCCCGACACTTCCTGCATCCGTTTGGTCTGCGTTTGATTGGTTACTTGCTGTTCTTATTAGATCTCACTGTTTTGTACCGAAAATATTACCAAAGGCTATACTATATTATTCATCTATTTTACGATTACTCCTTTAGAAAATGAAAAGGGCTAAGGTGACATTCGGCTGACAAGACCATCGAAATTAAATGGTTACGATAGCCAGGTTTTCGGTAATTTGAACAACGCAAACCTAAATTCCACCATTGTATGTCACTCTATCGAAAGCGGGAAAAAACTAGCCTCAAAATCTAATGGAATTAGTACTCTGAATCTATAAATTTCCAACTAGTTGATATATTAATGAATAAAATAATATGCACCAGTTATTTCCACATCTTAAACTCTTTATATCGGTCAGTTAAACTTTGCACCACGTATTTTGAACAATCTGTGTTATGCCTCAAAGATAGTGGTTCAAAGTTACTGACTTGAAAAAATGTAAAAGTTTTAATAAAATAACTGGCGCATTATATCTTTTATTCATTAATATATAAACACTGAAAAATTTAAATTAAATTAAATAGAACAGGCTCATCGGTTAAATCGAACTTAACGGACCTAAAATTCCCATTGTAATGTCACCCCGCCAAAAGAAAAAAATCCAAATATCAGAAAATTAAACGCGAATTTAAGGAAATTTTCAGTGTTGATACATTAATGATTACAGAATATAATGCAACTATTTATTTTATTTAAAAACTTTCATATTTTTCGGTCAATCAATTTAA
>CM042173.1:23735015-23760015 GCA_023376005.1 Doryteuthis pealeii
GTACAATCCGTCTAATGCACAAGTATGATCACATCCATATCATCATCGGGTTATTAGATGAAGCATTTTTTAAAAAGATATCCAGAATCTTGTAAATATGTCTGAGTTTATCTTACATAAATATATCTAGATATTAACTGTCTACGAAGATTAAAAGTGCGCGTACAATCCCAAAACACCTTCCATATAAACATATATATATATATATATATATGTGTGTGTGGTGTGTGTGTGTGTGTGTGTGTGTGTGTGTGTGCATGTTGTGTGTGTGTCATAGACTAGCGAAGACAAAGACATTAGGTAACTGCCAGTATCTCACCTATGCAATTTTCAAACCAAATTACTCAGTGTCGTTGACTTTATAATATATATATATATATATATAGTTTTTTTTCCGTAGTTATGGTCTTTCATGTGTGGTTTAACAAGCTGATGCAGGTAGACCATAAGGAGAGCTCAATGTACCTAATACCAGTGAGTAGAAGGACAGAGCAAGATATTTAGTAAATGAAGAAAAACTCTAAACTTGCTTCATTACAATAATTTATTTCAACCGTATTAATACGGCATCTTCAGGTAATCACAAGAACATGACTCTTACAGTAAGAGTCATGTTCTTGTGATTACCTGAAGATGCCGTATTAATACGGTTGAAATAAATTATTGTAATGAAGCAAGTTTAGAGTTTTTCTTCATTTACTAATATAATATATATAATATATATATATATATATATATATATATATAATCAACAATTTATTATATTATGGATATTAATCTTTTTACTAAAAGTTTCATGCTTACGCAATCCTCAGACAAGAGTCTGGTTGAGATTTAAAAAAAAACCAGTAGTTTTTTAGTGTTTATATAAATGGGAATCGTGTTCACGCAATGGAATATTATAACGCTAAATTAAAAAAAAACTGTGGCTTGTTTAGCGTTTATATAACGTAAAGCGTGTTCACGCGATGGAATGTTATAGTTTTAAAGTTGTATTAAAAAAAACTAAAAAAAACTTCCTTTGGTCTTAATGCACGCGGTGTCCAGATGATTTTTTTAAAATAAATAAAAGGAGGGCGAAAAATAAGGGATTAATTAGGATCAGATGGTAAATGGCGCAATGAAAATTTGTTCAAATGCCTGCATATGTATATATAAGTAAGTAAAGTCGTCGGGGCGGCCTACAGTCGGTATCAGCCAATCAGCGAGGGAGTCTATCCCCCTTTCACTAGCGCTAGACTAAGAAGATTGTTTTTGTGTCTGAGGTAGAGCACTACACCTACCATCAGCTCCTTACTATACCACACAGATCCTTTGCTACTCATACGCTGAGTTGGCGAGGGCCGGTATCGAACTAGGAACCTCGTGGTTTCTAAAATATAACTTTCAAAGAAAGAAAAACTTAACAAATCGTCAAATGTTTTTCAATCAGAAACTAAAAAAAAAAAAATCAGTTTTAGCCTCATCAAACGGTTTTTACAAAATACAGAAATCCTGATGAGGCTAGTTAGAGTCATTTTTTGTGGTGAAATGAAAATTAACGGGATGACGGTTTGTTAAGTTTTTCTTACTTTGGCAGTTAGATATTGCTCTATATATGATTTAATATATTGATTATCATACTCTGAGCTCTTTTTAGGGATTTATACACATCCTTGTATGAGTATATATGTTTGCACTTACAAGTACATACTGTGATCGACGCTAATGGTGGTTATTTTAAGTGCAATATGTTGAAAGTAGTGTATTTTCCGTGCCTGTTGAATTTCTTTACAATCCATTAAATCTTTCAGTTACCAAGCACTTTTTCTTTTTCCTTATGAAACTGTCAAATTTCTCACGAACATCCTCTACATATAATATCCTTATAATAATAAGCTAATATCGTTTTGTAATATATTTGTAATAATAATCTTCTTTTTGTAATAAATATATTTTTGTCAAATTTCCAAAATAAATGATAAAAATCTGTCTCAGAAGTAATAATAGACTGAACACATTGGTTAATACGCCATATATATATATATATATATATATATATATATATATATATAAGTTAAGAGAAAGGAAATGAATCCGACGGTATGAGTATAGATAAAAAGATATGAAAACACACAATGCTGTTAAAATGAAAATATTTAATATCATATTCATAGCTAATATTGAACAATATTTCGATTTATAAAAATCATCATTTATAAATAATCATCGAGAGAGAAGCTGAAAATAATTTTGAATTATTGAAATTATTTTCAGCTTCTTTCTTGATGAGTCCGGAGTAAAAACAAGCTCTGATGATGATTTTTATAAATCGAAATATTGTTCCATATTTGCTATGAATATATCAAATATTTTCACTTTAACAGCATTGTGTGTTTTCATATCCTTTTATCTATCTATCTATCTATCTATCTCTCAATATATATATATATATATATATATATATATATATATATATATATATATATATATATATGAGAAGAAAATATTTTAAAAATATAACAAACACAGGATGTTATGATCAGGAAACAATTTTTAGTGTCAATACTTAACCATTTCGGTATATTGTACCATCTTCAGGACACTGTTAAGTAATGTTTATGTGAGGGACAAACAGAAAACAGTGTCTTAGACTCTATCTTCAAACCATGACATCGTCATTTCACCTTCCGATAAGGGCGGCGGAGTTGTCATCATGGATACTACGTCCTATAATGAGAAAATGATGGATTTATACACTTAACATCTTTCATTTTGTCCCTCACATAAACATTACTTAACAGTGTCCTGAAGATGGTACAATATACCGAAATGCTTAAGTATTGACACATAAAATTTGTTTCCCCTGATCATAACATCCTGTGTTTGTTATATTTTTTAAATATTTTCTTCTCATATTGTCGGATTAATTTCATCACCGTATTTCCATATATATATAATATATATATATATATATATATATATATATATATATATATATGAGAATAAACTTCTATTTATAATGTGAACGTGTGATCTAGTGCGAATATATTGATACGTTAAGAAATTTACAAAAATAAATTTTGTAAATGAATGTGGTTTTATGATTAAAAAAGATATTGATCGTTTTGTAAGCGTTTGTCACGAAGTAAATAATGAGATCTTGTAAATTTCTTCCAGCGGTAATAGATGGTGTCTAGTCATTTTGGTTTTGTTTGTATTAGTTTAGTTTGCTTAATTTGTTCAAGTGAGAATTTAGAGGCTCCTAAGTAACTGACGTTTAGAGTCTGTTACCATGACAATATACGTTAAGAAAAATCCGTTATTATTTTCAAAACAACAAATGAATGAAACGACAAAATGGTAATTTCAAAAACTTATTCTCTCTCTCTCTCTCTGTCTCTCTCTCTGATAAATATATATATATATATATATTTGATAGATATATCGATATTGATATATATATATATAGATACACACACATGTATATATATATATTGATAGATATTGTTTATATATATATATATATATATTATATAATATATATTGCTTATATATATATATATATATATTATTATTATTATTTATATTTTGCTTGAAGGCAATTATAATGCATGTATCGCATAAAATTCGATAATTATAGAAAATAATCTTGACAAGTGAATCCCGGCAAAGGATGGCTCGCTATGTAGAACACCGTAAAGACTGTTGCGACTTTATTAAGTCTCATCAGCGATGTATACTAACGACTCCCCTCCGACAGGAATCGAAACAGGGACCTCAGCAGGCATAGTCAGAGACCATATCGCTTCGGCCACCGGCACATAGCGAAAAATCCCTGCGAAATTAACCTTGTCAATGATACTTATACGCCTCTACCATAGTAGGTAAGGGGACGTTGATTGAGTAGTAAACAAACCAGGCCGTAAGCTCTTATTTTGATAGATAGATTGATATCATTTATATAAATATATGTATATACACACACACACACATATATACGTTGATAGATATATAGATATTGTTTATATTTATATATATATATATATATATATATATATATTGATAGATAGATAAATATTGTTTATATATACACATACACACACATATATGTATATAAATATGTTGATAGATATATAAATATTGTTTATGTATACACACACACACACACACACACCTATATATATATATATATATTGATAGATAGATATTGTTTATATACACACATATATATATGTGTGTGTGTATGTGTGTGTGTGCGTGTGTGTCTGTGTGATCCACAGACACCGTGTTTCGACGTTTCTCGTCTCATCAGTGTGGCTACACACAGCAACTAACATCGACCAGGAGCGAAACCCAACTGACTTTACGTCAACCCAATCCATTAACCTCTAGGCCATATATACATTTGTATTTTTTCTATCATTGGAGAATTGAGAAAAAAGTGCTCGATTACAGGTTTAAGAGCTGTATTCATTATAGGTTCATTGTCTTGACGATAAGTGGCTAACACGCTGCTTTGAAACCAGTGGTAACACTCACTAAGAGCTGCTGCTGATGATAATCACTAAGATAAATTATGACGATGATAATGATGATGATGGTGATATTTTATGAAGCCAGAATGTTCAGCTATGAATTATAAAATGGTTGCGTCATATGTGTTATCAGTTTATTTACTGCTAAATAAATAACCATACTAATCCTCTAAGCGTACTAATTCGATAATTCTTGCTTGGGGAATATTTACTGAAGTGTGGAGGGGTGCATTAACAAGGAAATCAATTATGTTAAAAGCAGATATGTGTTATGTAAGTAAATACTTATTTCATTTTATACTAAATATGGTGGTGCGCGGTGTAATGGTTAGAGTCGTGGGAAATGGATAATGCTGTTGGAATTTCACATAGCGCTAATACCCTTGGGAAAGGTATGAACCCAATTATACTCCCTCCAACAATGGGTAAATAATAGGGCAGACTGGGTTCTTCAAACTTGTTTAGGAAACCAGTCTAGAAGGAAAACTCTGAATTCAAACCTGTTAAACTCCATTTAAGAAATTGACCTTGTGCCACATCCTGTTCGTGTGGAGGGTTTAGTATATATATATATATATATATATATATATATATTAAATTTTTACTTGAAGGCACTTACAACGCATGTATCGCATAAAATTCGATACTTTTTCTTATAGAAAATGAACTTGACAAGTGTAATCCCAGCAAAGGATGGCTCGGTGTGTAGAATATTCTACACACCGAGCCATCCTTTGCCGGGATTACACTTGTCAAGTTCATTTTCTATGAGAAAAAGTATCGAATTTTATGCGATACATGCGTTGTAAGTGCCTTCAAGTAAAAATTTAATATATACTTTATTCAGCAACGTTTCTAAATAAACAAACATCCAAAAATCTTATATATATATATATATTATTTTCGTCTCCACTCTCGATGAGCCCTGAAGATGATTTTTATAAATCGAAATATTGTTCAATATTAGCTATGAATATGATATAAAATCTTTTCACTTTAACAGCATATTGTGTTGTTTTCATATCCTTTTATCTATACTCATATATATATATATATGATAAGTTGTAAACACGGTATGTTTGGAATGGCTTTTTTGCCGACAATTTTTGGGAGAATATGTGCTTAATTGGAGTCGTACCTAATTTTGAAAATTAATTAATTAATAATGAATTAGGCGGGAATGCCTATTTAAATGTATGGCTAAACAAATCGAGAAAAATCAATCTCTGTATGTACATTTCGGCCTATTAGGCCTCATCAGCAGAGCTATAGATAGGAAGGCCGCCCTGTGCGTGATTTGAAACCGGACTGCCAATATATATATATATATTATATATATATATATATATATACTAAACTGCAGTGGGTGGTGAGGCTCGAATTTCAGTGTTTTGGGAAATATGGAGTTACACTGATGTGGTAGATCCTGTGCTATTCGGTTCTGAGCAAATATCAAACTATCTTTTTGGTACAAATTATGTTTAATATATGTGAAATAATAATAGAAAAAAAATTGTCATAGATGCAGTGCTACATCGGGATATTGATCTGGCTAGGGAAAAATCGCAAATCTTCAATAACTTAAAATTGGTTGATTTAAAACTTTTTTGATAGCATTTTTGTATTCCTTGAGCAAAAATGCTTTTATAAACCAATTGTTAGGAGTAGGGAGCACTAGAACTCATTTTACAGACAAAAATAGGTTACAAAAAGTCGCCATTTTTCGCCAACCCCACCAAATTGGAAAAGTTAAAAACCGACATGACTCCGCCTATTTCTGGAATTGGAAGCTCAAATTTTGGGGATTGTCTACTTCTAACGTAGTCCACACCTGGAAATAAATTCAGAAAAATCGAAGAGGTTGGGTGACTTTTTTCTTGATGCACGAACAGGATGTGACACAAGGTCAATTTCTTAAGCTGAGTTTAACAGGTTTGAATTCAAAATTTTCCTTCTAGACTGGTTTACTAAACAAGTTTGAAGAGCCCAGTTTGCCCTATTATTTACCCATAGTTGGAGGGAGTATAGTTGGGTTCATAGATCTGTTTGAGATCATTTTGTTTATAAACCGCTTAATACTTTTTCTATTAAGGTTTGGAATTAGGCTTCATAATTTGTATCATTTATATTATTGGAACTAATGTCCTCATCTTTATTGAATCTACACAATATTTCGGCCGATTTGCCATCCGGCCTTCTTCAGGTGTTACTTTTCAGACTATGGAAACTTCGCTTTGAACTCCGGAACCTTCTTGTAGAACCAGGGAGCCTTCATGTCATAATCGGGAACCTCCACCGAACTTCGAACCGAACCCTTTATTCAATCCACGGGAGTAGATTGTTCTTCTGATAACCATGACCGGATACAAGTGATAAGCCGTGTTAATTATCATGTTACGATCGCCTTTGGCCAGGATTGAACCTGCAACCTTTAGATGATTGTCACTGTATTAACTCAACACCTATATCCGTTGGGTTATGTGTCTAACTGGACAATAATCCAAATAATACACTTAATACTTTTCTTCTTAAAACATTGGCATTTCAAATTGCAGGCTAAACTGACTTTGGTATAAGATAACCCAACAAGGTAACACTGATTATGCTGACCGATGGATAGACTGATACTGATATTAACAGACAGACAGACAGAAATAATATCATGGATAGATAGGAACATATCGATACTGACGTTATTATAGATAGGTATGAACATGCTGATATAAAAATTGACACAGATATTGTTATTGATACGTAGATATAAAGATTATATATATATATATATATATATATATATATATATATATATATATATATATACACACACACATATATATATATACACACACACACACATATATATATATACACACACACATATATATATATATACACACACACACACACACAAACACACACACACACACACACACACATATATATATATATATAGATAGATAGATATATATAGATATGTGTGTGTGTGTGTATGTGTGTGAAGAAAGGAAGTGAATCCGACGGTATGTAGTATATTGAGAAAAATGAAAAAATACAGGTTAAATGGGTTAAGTGGTGAGTTTATTGGCCGACGCTGCAGTGTTTCTATCTATTAATTAGATCATCTTCAGGGCATTTGTTGGTATATGGAAGGTGATAAGAAATTATTTATCACAGAATAACGAGAAAAGCAAGTGGTAGTCCTTGTTATTCATCGGTTTAAAAATGTTTGAGGTTTTAAAAAAAAGGGGACGGTTTGAAATATGATGTCAAATATTCTATTTTATGGCGTGAGTATGGGACGGTGTAGGTGTGTGTATCGAAAGGAAACATTGTGTATTTTTTAGGTGTGTGGTTGTGTGTGTGTGTGTGTATAAATTTTTAGTGTGTGGTTGTGTGTGTGTGTGTATAAATTTTTTGCGATAAACGACAGCGGAAATAAACCTTAAGTTTGTGTGATATATATATATATATATATATATATATATATATATATATATATATATATATATATATATATATGTGTGTGTGTGCATACATAGGAACATGAGGATAAAAAAATTGGACTAAACAAAGAAGTATTCAATAGATAGATATGTGCCGAGATAGATGAGTACATAAGTCGATCTGAAGCGAATGAAAGTCAAACAGACAGACAGACAGGCAGATAGACAAATGTACTTTTCTTGCTGCTTTCGTGATGTCATTTTGGTTACTGGTTTTGTGCCGTTCGCTAAGTCTGACGTTCGGAAAACAATTAAAAAATGGTTTGTCTCTGTCGACGTGAATAATCACACGTCGACCTTTTCGTTTACAAAATTAGGAAATCATCCGTCATCGACATCCAAAATAGAATTCTTACGGTTGGTCAACAGCCACCCTCCCTATATGTATATATATATATATATATATATATATATATGTGTGTGTGTGTGTGTGTGTGTGTGTACTGACACGCATATATATATTTATGTATATATGTATATATATATATATATATTATGTGTGTCTTTGTGTGTGTTTGTGTATTTGTATTCAGGCACAAATATATATATATATATATATATATATATATATATATGTGTGTGTGTGTGTGTGTGTGTGTGTGTGTTGGTTTATTTGTATCCATACACAAATATATATACTTAGGTATGCATATTATATATATATATATATATATATATATATATATATATATATATATATATATATATATATGTATGTGTGTGTGTGTGTGTGTGTGTGTATTTGTATTTGCACATACATATATATACATTTATATATATATACATAATTTTGTATATTTACACACACACACACACACACACACACACACACACACACACATATATATATATATATATATATATATATATATATATATATATGTGTGTGTCTCTGTTTATATTGACATACACATATACTTATTTGTATATATATATATTTATATTTATATCTGGATATATGAAGATTAAGCTAATAATCCGTATAAATCATGGAATCATTTTCAGAGCGATCTATGAAAACTAGAGATCGGACGGGTGAGGAAAACAATAAGGATGACGATACTCGTCCAAAGGAATCATTGATTAATAGCAATACATTATTATTAGACAAATGTGGACTAAAAACAACAAAGATGATGATACAAGAGCAAAATAAATCATTGTTTAATAAGAATGAATCATCTCAGAAAAAGTTGGAATAAAAACAACAAAAAAGGGGATGCTAGTCGATAAGAATCTTTGAATAGCAAAAATTCAAAAATAAAGATGAAAAAAACTGTCGGGAAAAGTTTATTCAAAAACAAAGTTGAGAAATTGAGAGATACAATGAGATAGATAGACAGATGGGAACAGGCTGATTATATATATATATATATATATATATATATATATATATATATATGTGTGTGTGTGTGTGTGTGTGTGTGTGTGTGTGTGTGTGTGTATTTGGGCAGCATTCTTTCATTTATACATGTAGAATTAAACAAAAGACACATCTCCTGTTTAACAATTTTATTTTTGATCTTTTCGAGTTTTCTAGCCAACTTTTTAATGTTTGGTTGTCACGTCGTCTAACCCTCCATTTAACAGATACTAACTCTATTTCACAACACCTAAAATTACATTCATGCCCCCACTCTAATTGACGAAATATTCTAACGGAAAATACGCACATTCTGCACAAAGAAAAAAATAAACAAAAACTCCAAATACTAGAAGCTTTATACATAAAACAATACAAACCATCCTTAAACAAAATTAATTCCCAATGCAGTACACACATTCTAAAATGCCTATAACACCTTTCTCATCAATTCTTCTCCTTCCAGCCTCTACATTAATATAATTTTAAAAAACTGGAACACATCATCCCTGATGATGGCACTTCAAAGTGCCGAAAGTACTCGTGACCTGAACTTTGGTGGACTTATCCACGAATTCCAACCAAACATTAAAAAGTTGGCCAGAAAACTCGAAAAGATCAAAAATAAAACACACACACACACACACACACACACACAACACACACATATATATATATATATATATATATATATATATATATATAGATAGATAGATAGATAGATAGATAGATAGGAACAGTAATAGATATAGATAGAGAGATAGATATGACGAGACTTACATAGATAGATATCAAAAATTTAAAAAAAAAAAGAAGTAAATGCCAAAGGACAGAGAGAGAGAGAGAGAGAGAGAGAGAGAGAGAGAGAGAGAGAGAGAGAGAGATTCAAATGTGTAATGAATGTTGAAGAGAGGGTATAGAAATTAAATGGTATAAAATAGAATAATATATATATATATATATATATATATATATATATATATATAATAGGGTAGCGTGGACGTAAAGTCAATGGCGCTTGTCTATAACAGTTTCTTGTCAATTCATATTTATGATTACTAGTTAAGTTCATGGTAACGCTACCCTTACTTAGATATATCCATGATACTGAACACTATTTATTCATAAATATAGCTCACTAAATCATCAATAAATTATATATATATATATATATATATATATATAATATAGGAAGGAATATATATATATATATATATATTGTAATAAAGGTACAAGTGATAACCTACTCGAGTTTCACCATAAGGATCTTCAGGGTGAAATCCACTGAATTAATCAATATATTGATTAATTACTGTCGATTACACGTGTGATAAACGGTTTGTAATCGCGAAAAGCACACACGTGTAATCAACTGCAATTAATCAATATGTTGATTAATCCAGTGAATTTAACCCTGAAGATCCTTATGGTGAAACTCGAGTAGGTTATCACTTGTACCTGTATTACAATAAATTTGCTCTACTAACGTATTGAGCACTTTTTATTTGGTATATCGTTGCCTTACCTATCTAAATTTTGCATCAACTAACCATTGTGACCATATTCACTGGTAAGTCACCTTTTCCATAATATAGAGGAAGGAATATATATATATATATATATATATATATATATATATATATGTGTGTGTGTGTGTGTGTGTGTGTGTTCATATACAAATAAAGATTAAAAAATAAAAATACTGAGGTTTTTTGAAGGATGAATAACTGTGTGTTTAGTTCTAGACTAATGTTTAAAAAATATAAATGACTTACCAGTCGTGTTAGAATTAATATTGTAAGTGATATTGAACTCGGGAGATTTATTGTAATTGTTAGATTGGCTTAGCTCAGTCGGTAGAGCGTTCGGCTAGAAACCACAATGTTCCTGGTTCGATACCGGTCCTCGCCAACTCGATGTAAGAGTAGCACAGGGATCTGTGCGGTAAGGTAAGGAGCTGATGATAGGTGTGGCGCTCCACCTCAGTCGCAAAAACAATCTCCTTAGTCTAGCGCTATTGAAAAGGGGATAGACTCCCTGATTGACTGATGCCGACTTTAGGCCACCCCGACGACTGTACATATATATATGTACATATATACACTCACATACTCACACCGTAAAAGAGAACATTTGACGTCATATTTCCAACCGTCCACCTTTTCAGCGTCCTTTCCTCAGATTTCAGATTTTGAACAGATTGATAAACAAGGACTATCGCTTGCTTTTCTCGTTATTCTGTGATAAAATTTTTTATCACCTTTCCTTATACCAACAAATGCCTGAAGATGATCTAAATTACTAGATCGAAACACTGCAGAATTGGCCAATAAACTCACCACTCAACTTATTTAAACCTGTGTTTTTTTCAATTTTCTTAATATACTACATACCGTCAGATTCACTTCCATCTCTTCACACACCACAACACACACACACACACACACACACATATATATATATATATATATATATATATATTGCCGGTTAAGACAGATGTGTTCTTTTTCTAATTAATGGATTTTTATTGGGGAGTGATTTAGAAAATTATTTACTAAGGAGGATTACTAAGGGATTTAATATTTTAACTAAAATTGAATTGGATAATAATGTTCATACAATGACTGCTATTTACACAGTAGCATTGCAACCAACAAAGCCTTCATCAGATGATGACTCTGGGTTCAGGCATGGTTTCGGGGCCGAAGCATCATTACCACTAACACAGAGTGCATAAGCAGTATCTCACGATACCACCAGACTTTGTCAGTTTGATGTCACAATATAGGACTGCCATATCCACGCTGATGCGGTTAGAGCTTTCTCCTGGATCTTTTTTATGTATTTCCTCTTGTCTGATGGAGAAAGTACAAGTTTCAACAAAAATGCCGAGGTTGAGTTGGTAATAAATCCCCGGCATCCGACTTCGATGGGAAATACATTTGTTATCCATCCGTTTTTGACGCATTGTTCACGTAGGTCTTCATATTTTTCCAACTTACTCTGGTGGGCCCAATCAAGATTTTCTTCAAATGGAACTTAAATTGTGGAGAGTTGTAGGTAAATTGAATTGTGTAATTTATTTTTTGGGGGGAAGGGGTCTTGCAGGTCGATTTCGGGGGTATCTTGTTTCAATTGTATTTACCTACACTTTTTTGACAATTAGAAATAGTATATGGTACAAGTTGTGTTTTATGTAGGATTCGTTCCAGTAGAGCCTTAATCAGTTAATGACCATGAGGTCGTACGTGGTTTGGAAGCCATAGCATTATTACCATTACCCAAGGTACCCCTACCGGTTTAAGATTTGCCACCAGGCTTATGGGATTGGGGCGGGAAACTACGACGTAAGGCTTGCTTGTTTGTGAATTCTAAAGAATAAATGATTGATACTTTCGTATCTAAGCGCGAATATATATATATATATATATATATATATATATATATATAAAGTCGACGGGGCGGCCTAAAGTCGGTATCAGCCAGTCAGCGAGGGAGTCTATCCCCTTTTCAATAGCGCTAGACCAAGGAGATTGTTTTAGCATCTGAGTGGAGCGCCACACCTACCATCAGCTCCTTACTTTACCGCACAGATCCCTGTGCTACTCATACGCTGAGTTGGCGGGGACCGGTATATATATATATATATATATATATATATATTGTTGAATTGTGCAGCCATTATCTCTCTGGAGATCTTATTCATGGTCTTTTCGAGTTGCCGGAATTATGTAACTATATCAGGCGGAAATTGGCTGGTGTATTTGCCATAGCTTATTATTTCCCGAGTAATTTCTGCCCCGACATTGGCTATCTAATAATTAGAATGAAATAAAATAAACAAATAACAAAATACAAGCCCTATATAAATAGAATACAATCTTAATGGAACAACCCGTTGTAGTATTGTTCGTGCACTACCCCTGAAGATGGCCCGTGATAAGCTATGGCTAATACATCAGCTAATTTCCGCCTGATATAGTTACATCAATCTGGCAACTCGAAAGGACCATGGACAAGATTTGCAGACAGAAAATTATGGCTAACTATATATATATATATATATATATATATATATATATATATATATATGAAGGCTTCGCCATTGCCCAACCAAATGAAAATCAGCTGATAAACCAGAGACAACGTCGAGATTTTCATACGCCGCATTTCGAGAAAAGTGAAAAGTGTAAAAATATTGTCTCCTCTTTATTCTGGTATATAAAACACAAGGTTTTGGCCGCTGAACCCTCCGGCCTTCTTCGGATGTTCCCTGTCTATCCGAGCATAGCAATGATCCAACCTGGGAATATTTTGAATAGCCAAACAAGAACTTTTGAAGATCTCATTCAAATGATGACGTCATTGTTTTGGGGTGTCTATCAATCCGAAAAACGTTACGAGAAGTGTCACAATCATTTAAAAAATGTTTTTGGTTATTGGTGATTTTGTGCACAAATCCAATGGCATCGGTTAAACCAAGGCTTGTCAAAGGGCGGATGAATCCTTTTGTAGGGTCAACAGTAGTATAACCCACATGTGCTGTGATATGCAAAAAGGGCAAAAAGAGAAAATTCATTAAATGTTTCCACTTCCGCATGTGTTATTTTGTCTGAAGAGATTAAACTCAGTGATAATCACACAATCAGCTGACATAGCTGCTAATCAACTTCCTAATGCTTGTCATTGGGCGACACTTATTGATATATATATATATATATATCTAAAAGAGAGACAGAACAGGAGAGAGAGAGAAAGAAAGAGAGAGAGAGAAAGAGGAAGAGAGAGAGAGAAGAGAGAGAGAGAGAGAGTGAGGGAAGGAGAGAAGAGAAAGAGAGAGACAGAGACAGAGACAGAGAGACAGAGAAATGTGTGAAATATTGTCGTATATATTTGCTTATCATTGGGCGACAATGATTGATATATATATATATCTAAAAGAGAGACAGAACAGGAGAGAGAGAGAGAGAGAGAAGAAAGAGAGAGAGAGAGAGAGAGAGAGAGAGAGAGAAAGATAGAGAAAGAGAGAGAGAGGAGGAGAGAGAAAGAAAGAGTGAGAGAGTGTGTGTGTGAGAGAGAGAGAGAAAGAATAGAAAAATATGTAAAACAGAGGGAAAAGAGTATAGAACAATATAAAAGCATTATGAGGAAAGGAGAAATACAGAGAGAGTGTGTGTGAAAGAGGGAATAAGAGAGAGAGAGAGAGAGAGAGAGAGAGAGAGAGAATAGAAAGAGAGGAAAGGAGTTCAGAATAATATGAGGAAAAGAGAGAAAGAGAGGGAGAGAGAGATAGGATGGAATGATATAAAAGCATTATAAGAGAGCGAGCGGAGAAAAGAGAGAGAGAGATAGAAAAGAGAGAGAGAAAAAATGAGAGAGAGAGAGAGAGAGAGAAGACAGAGAGAGAGGGAGAGAAAAGAGAGAGAGAGAAAAAAAGAGAGAAGGAGAGAGAGAAATTAATGTACGGAGAGATAGCTGGACATGGAGAAAAAGAAAGAGATTATAGAGATTAAACTCCAAAAGAGAGGTAGAAAAATGAAGAGAGTGAAAAAAGAACCAATTGTAGAAGTGCAAAATGAGAGAGAGAGAGAGAGAGAGAGAGAAAGGGAGAGAGAGAGAAAGAAAGAGAGAGAGAAAGAAAGAGAGGGGGGAGAGAAAGAGAGGAGAGAAAGAGAGAGTGAGTGAAATAGAGAGAGAGAGAGGGGGGAGAAAGAGAAAGAGAGAAAGAGAGAGAGAAAGAGAAGAGAGAGAGTAAGAGAGAGAAAGAAAGAGAAGAGAGGAGAGAGAAAGAAAGAGAGAGAGAGGGAGAAAGAGAAAGAGTGAGAGAGAGAGAGAAAGAGAGAGTGAGAGAGAGAGTGAAGAGAGAAAAAGAGAGAGAGAGAGAAAGAAGAAAGAGAGAGAGAAAGAAGAGAGAGAGAGTGAAAGAAGAAAGAGAGAGTGAGAGAGAGAGAGAGAGAGAGAGGGTGAGAAAGAGAAAAGTGAGAGAGAGAGAAAGAGAAGAGAGAGAGTGAGAGAGAGATAGAGTGAGAGATAGAGAGAGAAAGAGAAAGAGTGAGAGAGAGAGAGTGAGAGAAAGAGTGAGAGATAGAGAAGAGAGAGAGAAGAGAGAGAGAAAGAGAGAGAGATGGAGAGAAAGAGAGAGTGAGAAAGAGAGAGTGAGAGAGAGAGAGAAAGAGAGAGCGTATATGTGTGTAATATTGTCGTATATATTTGCATAGATCTATAACCATTTATCGTTATTCTTGTAGAAATTGGACAAATACGCTCAGTGATTCGCTGAATTATCCGTTTTTCTTTTCTTTCTTTTTCTCTTTCTTTTTCTCTTCCCTTTGTTTTTATTGTTGTTGTGTCTATTTGTCTTATTTAGGAATTCGTCACTGAAAACATTTAGACCCCCCCAACCCAATCCCTAACCCCCAACCCCCACTTCTCGCCAATCTACGCCAGGAATATCACAGAGGCGTCAGGTTATCTGGACGTTGGTAAAATGCATTTGGCTTGGTTCTACAACCAGGGAAAACATTTTTGCTTGTTGTGGTGGAGGCCTTGGTGGTGGTATTCTTATTGTGTATGGGGTGGTGGTGGTAGTCATGGGGGATAGGGAGGTGAGGGTTATATTCTGATAAAATATTTCTCAACCAAATTTAACATGTATGTTAAATATCCATGAGCATCTTTTGCATTTTGCAAAATGGGGGCGGTCGGGGGGTCAAGGAAAAAGAATCACGTAATCCCCATAGCTTCTCGAGGGTGGTACACCTACAAAGAAACCAATTGGACACATAGCGTAGTGGTTAAAGGAGTTAAGTTAAGCCAGTTCTAAGTGACAGTTATCTCTAGACTGCAGGTTCAATCCTGGTCAGGGGGCAGCAGCAACATAGAATAATAATTAAACACAGCTTAACACCTGTACCCCAGCTATGGTTAGCAGAATGAGAACAGGATACCCCCGTGGATTGAATAAAGGGTTAGGATCAAAGTTCCGTGATGGCTCCTGATTACGACAAGGTTCCCGAGTTCGGAAATAAGGTTCCCGAGTCCGAGATGGTTCGACAAGAAATATCTGAAGAAGGTTGGAGGACCCGGGAACTTTCTTGTAATTGGGAACCTTCTTGTCGTAATCGGAAGCCATCATGGAACTTTGAACCTAACCCTTTATTCAGTTCAGAGGGATATTCTGTTCTCATTCCGCTAACCATAGCTGGGGAACAGGTGTTAAGCTGTGTTAATTATTATTCTATGTTACTGCTGCTCCTGACCAAGATTGAACCTGCAGTCTAGAGATAACTGTCACTTACCCTAATTTCCTTATCCACTAGCCTATGTGTCAAAGTTTCCGAATACGAAAAGAAGGTTCCCGAGTCCGAGATGGTTCCCAAATTCGACAAGAAATACCTGAAGAAGGCCGGAGGGCACATCGGCCGAATATTTGTACAGATAACAATGAAGATGAGGACAATAGTCCGAATAGTACAAATAATACTAATTATCAAGCCTCATCTAAAAAATTCTGAGAAATAGTAAATATCATAGTTCAATAATTAATAATTAATCGATTTATTGAACTCTTCATAAATAAGTACAAAAAGCATGGGAAAAAATTACATGAATTTAACAGGCAATTACGAACTAAATTTAAATCTTTATCATAGGTATAAATTTTAGGAAAATGAAATCATGTTTCAAAATACTCACGAGTTTAAGGTTACATTTTGTTAAACAATTCAGAGAAATAAAAATAAACCATTGTCAATTACTGTCTTAAACATCGATATCATCATTATCATCATCATGTTGCGCCAGTAGCACGGATATCCATGACAATCTCTCGACAACCGTCCCTATTATTCAAATTGGGACTTCAAAATATTGTTGTCGAATATCTTATTCTAATGATTACTTGCCATAGGTAAACCTCCTGTCTTCTTCAAACTGGGAAAATTATTGAGCCCAGTTTCAGGGGTTCTACCCCCCCACTCCCAGGCTGTACCTCTCTTTAAACTAGCATTAAATTAAAGAAATTTGAATAAATATCTCTTGTTTTAGGCCTAGGGAAATTTTTTCCCTGAGACTTCATAGAAAGGAGAGAGAGAGAGAGAGAGAGAGAGAGGAGAGAGAGAGAGAGAGAGAGAGAGAGAGGAGAGAGGGGGTAGGATTACCAGAGTGGCAGTGGAGCTGTGAGACAGAACACGTTTTTTCCGGGGACGGTAACACAAAGATCCCACTTAAAAATCAATTTGTATAGCCACATTTTAGTGTGTTGCATATTTCCCAGCAATCACCTTTCCCACCCAATCATATATTCTTGTTATGGTAGTATCCTGCATTCTGTTATCATGTGATTAACTCTTTAATCTCTGTCACCACATAAACTACACTTGCTATTCCTTTTTTTTGTAGGCATCCCTCCGTCTACTAAAGACGATGTCGTAGTGTCCACTATGTTTTTATCTGCAACTGCGTGAATGGCTGAACAGACCAATCTTTGAATGGCAATCTCTGGTGCAGTGACTGTAAACAAACAGTGATGCTTGCTAGGTTGCTGTTGTCTCTCCTTCCTTCTGGCTCTCTTTCCTGTGGCGGCTTCTTTCTTTCTTTTTTTTACTCCTTTTCGTCCCTTGTTTGACGAGGAGGCGACAGGTCGCTCGGTCTTTTGCACAAGCCTCCCATGTGTTGGTGTTGATGTGGCATGTCTTCATGTCCATCCTGCAGACTTCTTTAAATTCTAATTTAAATCTTATTCTTATTATCTAAATGCTATTCTTCTTCTCTTCTCATTATTATTATTATTATTATTATTATTATTATTATTATTATAGTTTTTCATACCTGTCGTAGCCGATGGTTCACTGGAGGCTGAATGACAGCAAGTCTCCTCAGGTCTCCAAGACTCTTCTGCGTATTCTAGCCGATCTTAACAGTGCTGTAGTTTGGATGGTCTCTTCCTCTGATTTTCAATTCCCCCAAATTCTTTTCCAGAGCTTTGGGAACCGTTCCAAGGGCACCAATTACAATTGGTAGATTCTTCACTTTCATTTTCCACATTTTTCCCAGTTCTCTGGCAAGGTCCAAGTATTTGTTCTATCTTTTTGCTTTCTTTCATTTTCACTCGGTGGTCAGACGGTGGCAGAATCTGCGAGATGACAGGTGCTCTTCTTGTCGATAATACTTGATCCGGTCTCCTGGCCGGAATTTGGTGATCCGTCTGTACCTCGAAGCCCCAGAGAATTTATGCGTTTCCTTCTCCAGGACAGGTTCATATACCATTTCGTAGTATGGTGAAAATTGAATTTCTTGCATAATTACCAGTGGATTACCTTTCCCACTGAGTCGTGCTTAGTCTTGTACTCTCTTTGTGCTAGTTTGCTGCATTCGCTTATTATGTGATTAACTGTTTTTCGTCTCTGTCTCCACACATTCTGCATTTGCTCTTCTGCTGCGTCTTATCTATTTTTGACTTTATATAATTTGTTCTTATGGCATTGTCTTGTGCTGCGATTATAAGCGCTTCGGTTTCCTTTCCTTAGCCATGTCCACGTCTTCTGATGTGATATCTCTTGAGTTTGACGCTTTAAGTAGTAGTAGTGGTGGTGGTATTATTAATATGTTTAAGTATTTATCGTTCGTGTGTGTCACACTCCATTATAAGTCTCCGTGTGTTTTTGGTGAAAAGTCTTTAACAAAATCTAACAGGGTAAGTACAGAGAGAGAGAGAGAGAGAGAGAGAAGAGAGAGGAGAGAGAGAGAGAGAGAGAGAGAGAGAGAGAGAAGGTGAGTAGAAGAGAGAAGAGAGAAAGACAATAGTGGACGAGTGAAAAGGGGGTAGAGGAAATTGCTCAAGGAGAAGGTATATTTAAATATGTTACGCAAAAGTTATCTAACGCTAAGATTTTTTTTCTATTATTCAACCTGATATTTATCTCTGTCTGTCTCTGTTCGTTAATACAATTTTCTTGCTGTAAGCAAAGTAATCATAAACTATGTTAATACCAGACAAGTTAGTTTCTTTTCTTAAAAGAAATACAGTGTGAGTTAAAAAATATTGTTTGGTTGCTTGGTTGGTTAATTTTATGGCATTTAGGTTAAATCGAAATTAACGGACCTAAATTCCACCATCGTATCTCATCCCGCCGAAAGAAAAAAATACCAAAAATCAGGGAATTAACACAGTTTAATGAAATTTTCAGTGCTGATATATTAATAAATCAAAGATATGATACAACAGTTATTTCATTGAAAAACTTTTAAATTTTTTCAGGTTAGTTAACTTTGAACCACGTATCTTTTGAGGCGTAACACAGATTCTCAAAGATACGTGGTTCAAAGTTAACTGAGCAGAAAAATGTAAAAGTTTTTAAATAAAATAACTGGTGCATTATATTTTTTATTCATTTATATATCAACACTGAAAATTTCATTAAATTGGGTTAATTCCATGATATTTTGGAATTTTTTTCTTTCGGCGGGGTAACATACGATGGTGGAATTAATTAACACAGCTTAACACTTGTACCCTGCTATGGTTAACGGAATGAGAACAGGATACCCCCGTGGATTGAATAAAGGGTTGGGTTCAAAGTTCCATGATAGCTCCCGATTACGACAAGAAGGTTCCCGATTAGGACAAGAAGGTTCCCGAGTTCGAAAAAAAGTTTCCAGAGTCCGACAAGAAGTAACTGAAGAAGTTCGGAGGACACATTGGCCGAAACTTTATACGGATAACAATAAAGGACAATAGTCCGATTAATCCAAATAATACCGTCTAGACATCATTATTTTATTATATAACTTGTCCAGTTGTGCACATGTCTTACTTATTATTTTTCCAGCAAGAAAATACTGAACAATGGGTAAGCAACACATTTTTCACAAACTGACTAAAACTGATTCTCGAACCTTTAAAATGAGGAAAAAAAAATCTTACGAATATCATGTAACTATGTAACATTATTGTTATATCCCAAGATCTAGGAATAACAAAAGATAACAAAAACAGAGAAATTTAACATGTAACAATATTTGTTTTATTTTTCTCACCGACCCTCAGCTACTACCTTCAAGCTCATGATAAATATGTTAGGGCTTGTTATAAGGGCAATATCGTAGGGAGAACCATATAGGTAGGGCTTGACGTGACGAGCCGCTTAATCGGCGGTGTCTTTTCCGACCGCCCATCTAGCCTAAGAGCCAAAAGGGGACAGACACTAAATGTGGTCTGCCCTCCGAGGCCATTTAACTTGGAACTGAAAAATAAAGAGCTCTTAAAAAACAGCATCAAGTTCGTTATTAAAAAACTTCCAACGGACACAAAGGAGTAAAGATCCGAGATGGAATGCTGCATGTCATGGACTGCTCAGAGAAAATAGAAAAAATATATAAGCAAGAGAGAGAGGGAAAGAGACAGACAGATAGACAGATAGACCCAACAAAAAATAACAAAAACAATGAAATATGTTTAACATGTAACAATATTTGTTTTATTTTTCTCACCGACCGGGAATACAGTAGGATGTGTTGGATAAAGAGTTCAACTATATACCATGTGGTGTGTTCATCAAGCACGTTCTTGTGTTATCTGTCTGTGCTCTGCGAGACAGTGAGTGTCCTGTGTCCAGTTCGTTAGGGGAGATAACTTTTCCTAACATTAACAGAATGGAAAAAGCCAGCAATTCAAGAGATTACGTGAAAGTTTTTTTTTTTAGGATGGGTCAGTACAACACTTATGGTCAAGATATGTCACGTGGCGAAGTGTAGAAAGTTTTTTTTTTTTTTAGGATGGGTCAGTAAACTTATGGTCAAGATATGTCACGTGGCGAAGTGTAGAAAAGTGGTGGTGAGAGGAGAGAATGAAAGGTCAGATTGGAACGAAACAGTGGCTGGGTGAGACGCAAGAATACGTCTTTGTCACCTCAAGGCGTTTTGACTTAGAGATAAAATAAAATATGTCATGAGAAAAATATTTAAAAAAAGTCTTGTGTTATCATAAAGAACTATAAATAGAACAAGGCAAGCAGTCCTCAATCCCAAATTGTTTACAGACTCAAAAGAGCAAAAATGCCAGCCAACTCAACTTCAGATCCAACAACCAGATTCCAGCCTCTCTCGAAGAAAAACAAGAATAGAGATAATTATTGCACCATTAATATTATTAATATGTCATCAGTTCCTCTCAAAATGTGCATGTTAAGTTACAATGAGCCCTACTTGGGTTTTGACTGGTATCGTCGTTTTAACTAAGGAAGACCATCTGTTATTGACCTGTTAATCATAACTATAACGGTTACGCTAATTTTCCATTCACCCCCCTCTCCGATTCAATTCAAATTATCTACACTACTTAGATAATTCAATTGAATTGTGTAACAAGTTGAGGAGATTTGCTATCACTTGGATTTCAATAAAAAAATTCCTGTCACCACTGTAGTAAAAAAAAACTCTTAAAGTGAAAAATAATAATACGTGGAAGTACTGAGACCGGTCAGACGAAAGTACTATTGAGATTGACTTGAATTCTAAGAAAAGTCCTGGTGTGCTGAGAAGACTTGTTTTACGGCATATCAACCCCGGTGGGTCATTTAATGCCAACAAAGTTTTGAAATAAATTAATTCTTGAAGTATCTGTTTCCCATATTTGTGTGTTTAGTGATCTCAACGGGGTCTGTGGGATCTGAACCTGAGGTCAATTACTAAATTTGTTTGTTTTGTTTTACGGCATATCAACCCTGGTGGGTCATTTAATGCCGACAAAGTTTTGAAATAAATTCATTCTTCAATGGAGTCCCTTCACAAGCAGTAATGTCGAAACAGTTGAGATGCGCTCCGCGGTAGGATAAAGGCGGATAGATAATTCTGATGGGGATTTTTGTTAGGTTATGCCATGTTGTCCTTACGGTACCTGGAAGTTTACCTGGAAGTAATGGTAATTAAGGATTACTCTTAATCTCTACTGAGCTCCAGAATTGGAACCTCACCACTTTTAATTTTCTTTAATGTCATTCACTTGTCAGTTAATTTTAATTTTGTTTAACTTCATACCCAGAACACTGAAGTCCAACTGACAGCAAGTCTTTTCAACTCTCCATGACTTTTCTAAGTATTCTAGCTCAGTAGGGTTGCGGTTTTGGCAGTTTCTCTGATTTTTAGTTCCCTCATACCCTGCTCCAGGTTTTTGAGAATTATTATTATCCTTATTATTTAAACCTGTTTTTGCTATATCTGTTAATAATGGAGATTCATTTCCGGTTTTTGTTGTAACAAAAACTACGTCACTGTTTACGTCACATTACCCAAAATCGTCAAAACATAGAATAAATACACTCAAAATTTGAACATGAAACATTAGACAGTCCTCATTGTTTTTTTTAAACAAGTTTTAATAAATACATAACCGGTATCATATATTTATATAGAGTTTGTTTTATTTTAATAGATATTCAAAGTTAATAGAATAGATTTCAAATTGTTTTATCATCATAACATACACTCTAAATGTGAACATGCAACATTAGACAGTCCTCATATTTTTTTTTTATAAAACAAGTTTTAATAAATACATGACTGGTATTATATATCTATATATAGTTTGTTTTATTTTAATACATATTTAAAGTTTACATTTCAAATTGTTTTATTTTTTAACCCTTTAATGAATTTGATGATTTTACTTACTTAGGGTACAAACTCGCTGACATTGATTTTTTTACTTCCACCCCCTCAGGCAATATGTTTCAAAAATCTTTTTACATCGCCCGGAGGGTGTTTTTTATTTTGCTATATCCTTCTTAAATGTCTTTCTGACAGTATATATATATATTTTTTTTTTTATAAACATATGTTGGTAGTAGGGGTTATTAGTGGTCGGTCCCGGCTTAGGCTTGGTGGTTAGGACTGGCCATTTTGTAGAGACAAGTCGGATCACTGATGATAGCGACGGTGACACTGATGCGAATGGAACTACTACTTTTATTTCCTCTTTTTTGTTTGTTTGTTTATTTGTTTTCTTTTTTCCCGCCGATGTTTCTGATTGGCTCACATAATGGCCCTAATCATTTTATGATTTCACCAAATGTACCCCACACCCTCTCCCCGCTCTAACTTTCAATTCCAACCGGGGATACGTTGGGATAATTACACTTTTTAAATTTCCATATTCGGTGGGTAATTTTAGAAAACTCCTGCCTGCTGCCAACGAGGAGTGTTATGAGGGAATTATGGGAGGTTTTCCACCTTCCGGTCGGCAAATCCTAGGATTTTAATCACAGAATGCTGGGCCCACTGGGACGAGTTTAGAGACGACAAAACTGAGTAGATGACCATGATTTCGCGGGTGATCGCTCATGAAGAATTAATGATTATATATATTATATATATATATATATATATATATATATATATATATATTCACAGAGAGAGACAGAGAGAGACAGAGAGAGTGAGAATAAAAGACTATGTGAGAGCGAAAGGGAGCCAGAGTGTGTGAGAGAGAGAGGGGGAGAGAGAAAAACAAGAGGGGAGAATGAGAGAGAGTGTTTGAGGAGAGAGAGAGAGAAAGAAAGAGAGAGAGAAGAGAGAAGAGAGAGAGAAAGCGAGAGAGAGAGAGAGAGAGAAAGCGAGAGAGAGAGAGAGGAGAGGGGGGGAAGAGAGAGTATTTTTATATTCATGTATATGAATAAAGTTTGGAATTAAATACGACGGAATTAGAAAGAAAAAAGTTTTGAAAATGAGATTAACATTTTTGATGGAAGTCGACAGTCGCAACAACAAAAACAAAAACAAACAAAACAAACACAAAAAAAAACAACAAAAGAAAACAGAAAAAAACTATTTACAGATGATGACGCTAGGGTTATGCTAAATATGTCAATCTAATTTTTCAAACTGACATCCCTCATATATATATATATATATATATATATATATATATATATATATATATACTAGCAAATATATGCACCCTCCGGGTGCAAGTATTTAAGTTTAATATAAAATATCATATTGAATTAGAAAGGTTAATGAAACTAAATAAGAATGCAGATAAAAAGATTTGGAACAGAGGGTATGATTGAAAAACAGAACAACTTTGAAACTAACTGTTCCATTATTTTCCCTTACTCCCGTCTTTCATTGGTAAATGTTCATAGTTTGACTATTTAGTTAAAATAGGAAGTAAAGAATAATATTACAGTTATTTCTTTTTGTTAAGGGATATCTTTTAAGATTTATTGAAGAGAATTTTGCTCATATTCAATAAGATAAAACTAAACAATTAGAAATCAATAATATTAAGCACATATTTATTAAAATCACATTTTTTAAGATCAATATGCAAATTAGCCTTCCCATTCACACTGTAAACCGCTGTTTTGTTGTATATATAAATACAACTGCATGTTATTTGTATGTAGATATGGTCAACAGTCTTAATGATGTAAACCAATTTTATTAATAATTGAGGTTTAAATAAAAATAAAATCATGGAGAATGGGATGCAGATAACAAAGGGAATTGTGATTTGTATAGTAATATAGTTTCGGTTACAGACAGAAAAACATACAATCTCCATTATAATAAGATATATAAGGGTTTTGTAATTTGCTTGGAGCATTGTGTTTATATTG
>CM042173.1:23765015-23767515 GCA_023376005.1 Doryteuthis pealeii
AGTAGATATAACAACACAACAACTAAATTCAATTGATATTTCGCCTCATTATTGGCTGAAGTTTTTTCAAAAGTTATTGACTTAAGTACTTGTACATTCTGCTTTTATAGTGAAAAGGTAAATGGGTAAGGTGGGATAGAAAGGGAGGGTTTTGGTGTGTAGTATGGAGGAAGGAGATAGAAGTAGTGGTGGGCTTTCCTCTATTCTCATACAACATTTTGTCGGAGTTATTCAATCCTTCTCTCCTCATATGAGCATGTGTATGTGTGTGCATTTAATATACATATATGTATAAATATATATTTATGTATGTCTGTGGACATTAGAATATATAATGTATATATGAACATATATATATATATAGATATGCATATATAATATATATATATATATATATATATTTCCGTGTGTACCATTGGACATTACTATATATATCTGTATATATAACATATACATTTATATACACTCCCCCATGTGCATAAGATATATGTATATATATACATCCTATACATATATGTATGTATCATACATATATATATATCACATGTATGTTTGTATATATATAAATATAGATATAGATTCTTGCCCTGATGAGCTACTAAGCACAATTATTTGTAGGTATATCTGACTCATTAGGTTTAACTTTATTATTTGCTCTACTTAGGTATTGAGAACTTTTTACTTTTTAGCTTTAGATAATCCTAGCGGTTTATACATATATATATATATATATATATATATATATATATATATATATATATATATATATTCTTTTGGCCAAGTGTTATAGAATTAATCGATTGTTTTCGGTTGGTACGACCACTTGGTCTTTTATTTTTTTCATTTTTCCGCCAGGAGAAGTTTAGTAGTATATTTTTACTATCAAACTCTTTGCCAATTTTTTCTTATCGCAAGAGTTTACCAATAGGTTTAGTATATTATATATACATATATATCGCATGTATGTTTGTGTGTGTGTGTGTGTGTGTGTGTGTGTGTCTCTCTCTCTCTCTCTCTCTCTCTCTCTCTCTATATATATATATATATATATATTGCCTGTATGTTTGTCTATCTATCTATCTATCTATCTATCTATCTATCTATATATATATATAATATATAATGAATAGTGAATGAATTGAAAAGTATTTGCATGGAAGGTGCTCAATGCTAATAAAGCAGAGCAGTTTTTATAATTAATGTGTTGATATTTATGATTTTCACACTCATAACTTCAAGTTTCTTGGTAGTCCAATCATCAGATGAGAAGTGGTTGAGATGTAAAAAACCAGTCGTGAAATGGTAAAAATCAAATTTTGTAGCGTTTATATGCAGCGTTTTTCACGCGATGGGAAATGCAAAGCTAAAAATTGTTTTTTTTTTTTTTTTTTTAAACTGTGGCTTGTTTAACGTTTATGTGACGTGGATTGTATTCACGTGATGTAATGTCATGGACGTTAAATTTGTATTTAAAAAACATTATAATCAAACAAACTTGCATTGGTGTTAATGCACGCGGTGTTCAGATGAATTTTTTTTTTTTTTTTTTTTTTTTTTTTTTTTTAAATAAAATAATAATAAATAAATAAAAAAAAAAAATAAAAAAAAGGAGAGCGAAAATTCAGGGATCAATTAGGGTCAGGTGGTAAGTGACACAGTAAAAAATTTGTTTAAATGCCTACATTTCGAAACGAGTTCACTTCTCTTATTCAACAAGTTATTGCTTGCATTTTGTAGTATGCACAACTTTTCTTCTAAGCTAGAATTGAAATCCGTTCGGTTCAGCATCAATCGAACAGCTTAACGCTAGGCAATCGTCACCCACAAATTCGAAGGGGATTTTAACTGTTTTTATACACACATCTCTATTTATGTAAGGCCGCCATATAGTGGTCCATCCCTTTTATAGGAGAGCGTTGCGTTTACGCTTTAGTTGGCGGTTGTCAGCGATATCCCCCAAAGTGCTAAACACGGGGGGGGGGAGCATATATAGTCATTCACAGACACATTTTTCGACTTATCAACTCTCTCCTCTCTCTCTCTCTCTCTCTCTCTCTCTCTATATATATATATATATATATATATATATATATATATAATAATATATATATTGAATACCCACACCAAAGGTCTCAACAGCGACACAGGAACACTAAAAGCTTACAATTATTTCCAAAATACCCCCACCACCAATAGCAACACCATGACCCCCAGCAGAATACAAGGGACACAGAGTACAAACTCATAAATTACCAACTGACCAATCAGCACCAAGTACACCACAACTACACACCAAGTACACATGACAACTTACACTACCACATGAAGCAGATGCCCCCACTAGAAGAAAAGACCAGCAGCCGGCAACACTACTGTCCTTACACAGTCTGAGGAAAGGAGCCATAAAACCTGAAAATTTACTATTACTAAATAAACAAAACTCTACTAAAAAACAACCGAGTTTCTAATATCTATTAGTTTAATGCTTCATACAAATGCC
>CM042173.1:23772515-23790015 GCA_023376005.1 Doryteuthis pealeii
TGTTGCTTTTTAAAACCGTTGAGAGGAAGGCCCCGAAACGGTTGCACACATATATATATATATATAATCTTAAAATATTAATTAGGAATATAATGCTACTTCCAGCGTAATTTGCGAGCGAATAATAGTTTCTGTGAGTCTAAAGTGGCTTTAAAATTGAGATAAGGAATTACCATTTCGAATCATATACTCTTTTCTAAATACAGCAGCAATACTATAATCTTTACAGATCATTGCCGTCCCTCACAATTCTATAACTCCACCATCAGAACCTTTCCTCTCATGAGCCCTCGAATGATTCATCAAACCCGCTGCAAATACACAAAGCTTGATGCAAATATGACATAGGAAGGACGTCCTTCCCGTTGAATCAGATGATGAAATTTGATGTTTATGCACCACCATATGTCTCTTAAGACCAGAAGCTGATTTACAGAGTTTGTTACAGATTGCAAAAGACACATTGTTTGTTCCTTGAGTGTGCATGAATTGTCCCTGATGAGATTTCCTATGATTGACATATCCAGCATTAGAAAGCACATGTCTGACATTTCCAACCCTCCATGTTCTCACCAATATGACAGGTGTATCCTTCCTAAATAGAAACATAAGTATATTCATGTAGCTCACTTATATCAAGAATCGAACGGATTTACGCTTCGTTTACTATGTACGTATGTAGGTATTGATTTAACTTACCGCGAGCAGAAAATGTGACAAATAGACTGTTTAGACAGAGTATTTCACAGTGGAATCCATAGTTACTCGGGGTGTGGATTACAATTGCTTAGTTCCGTCGGCATTCACCTTCAGTGTTGCCTCAGGTGTCAAATAATAAACTCAGATCTTAGCACATTTCCTTGAGTCGGGTCGCAGCCGCCTGAGGAGAAGACCCCTTTTGTAAAAAAACTGGTTCACCTGTTTCTCTCTCTTTGTCTCTTTTTTATATATATATATATATACATATATATTAATAAGTCATCCACAGACACGTGTTTCGGCATATCATGCCTCTTCAGTGTGGCTAGACACAACTATCCTTGGGTAGGGTTCGAACTCAGACTGACCGCATGGTAGTCCGATATCTTATCCCCTCGCCCACTGACAGCTGATGCGGGGACTGGTGTTTTTAAACTATTAAATACATACGAATGTATGTATCATTCGGTCACTGAGAGATCAAATTTCCGGAGAAATGATCATTGCTTATATATGTATATATTAATTCATACCGTCGGATTCACTTCCATTTACTTCATATTGTCTATTGAAAAAACAAAATCTGTATTTTTTAACATCATCACAGGAGGATAAATTTTCGAATATGATAAGGACTGCAACACTATGAATTTGTCAACATTAAAAGTTTCCGAAATGTTCAATCTTCCTCAATTGTGCTGTGGACTTTTTAAACTTGCTTTTTGTAGGTGGAATACATCCTGAACATTTTGTTTTTATTTCAAACCCTTTTGAGTTTTTCTCATAGATAATAATGCTTCTGATTTTTTTAAATAGAATTTATTTTATTATTAACACAGAATATGCATTTTCAAAAAAAAAAAAAAAAAAATTAAATTCCGGCCCTGGACGTAAGAGTTCGTTTGTACCCTCCTGATTAACGGTTTATTTATTCCTTCTTTCCTTCATAAATATAGTTGCTCTTGATGAAGACTGCTTTATTAAAAGGTCGAAACAGATCTGTCAGCAAACTAATAACATCATTTGATTTTCTAAAAATTTTCAATTCATACTGTCGGATTCACTTCCATTTACTTCATATATATATATATATATATATATATATATATATATATATATATATGTGAGAATGTGGTTGAGAATAGAGGAAAAAGTAGATATAACAACACAACAACTAAATTCAATTGATATTTCGTCTCATTATTGGCTGAAGCTTTTTCAAAAGTTATTGACTTAAGTACTTGTACATTCTGCTTTTATAGTGAAAAGGTAAATGGGTAAGGTGGGATAGAAAGGGAGGGTTTTGGTGCGTAGTATGGAGGAAGGAGATAGAAGTAGTGGTGGGCTTTCCTCTATTCTCATACAACATTTTGTCGGAGTTATTCAATCCTTCACTCCTCATAGGAGCATGTGTATGTGTGTGCATTTAATATACATATATGTATAAATATATATTTATGTATGTCTGTTGACATTAGAATATATAATGTATATATATGCATATATAGAGAGATATGCATATATAATATATATATACGTATATACTTGCGTGTATGCCATTGGACATTACTATATATCATATATATCTGTATATATAACATATACATTTATACACACACCCCATGTGCATAAGATATATGTATATATATATATACATCCTATACATATATGTATGTATCATATGTATATATCGCATGTATGTTTGCGTGTCTCTCTCTATATATAAGTATATCACATGTATGTTTGTGTGTCTATATATATATAGAGAGAGATTCTTGCTCTGATGAGCTACTAAGCGAAATTATTTGTAGGTATATCTGACTCATTAGGTTTAACTTTATTATTTGCTCTACTTAGGTATTGAGTACTTTTTACTTTTTAGCTTTAGATAACCCTGGTAGTTTATATATATATATATATATATATATATATATATATATATATATATATATATATATATATATATTCATTTGGCCAAGTGTTATAGAATTAATCGATTGTTTTCGGTTGGTACGACTCTCTTGGTCTTTTTTCTTTTTCATTTTTCCCCAGGTGAAGTTTAGTAGTATATTTTTACTATCAAACTTTTTGCCGGGTTTTTTTCTTATCGTAAGAGTTTACCAATAGGTTTAGTATATTATATATACATATATATCGCATGTATGTTTGTGTGTCTATATATATATATATATATATATATATATTGCCTGTATGTTTGTCTATCTATCTATATATATATATATATATTATTGCTGTATGTTTGTCTATCTATCTATCTATCTATATATATATATATATATATATACATATCGCATGTATGTTATCTATATATACATATATATATCGCATGTATGCTTCTCTCCTCTCTCTCTCTTCTCTCTCTCTATAAAATATATATATATATATATATATATATGTTGGTGTGTCTATATATATGGTATGTATGTTCATATATATATATATATATATATATATATATATATATATATATATATATATATCGCACGTATGTTTGTGTGTCTATATATATGGCATGTATATATATATATATATATATCGCATCTATGTTCGTGTGTGTGTGTGTGTGTGTGTCTCTCTCTCTCTCTCTCTCTCTCTCTCTATATATTATATATATATATATATATTATATATTACTTGTGTGCGTGTCAGTTGACATTCGCACATATCATAGTCATATGTAACGATGAGTCCACATCTCTTAAATATATTTATAAATCCAAATAAAGAAATGAAAAAAAAAATATTCGAAATAAAAAAAAATATAATCGCGTATCAACAAACAGCAAAAAAAAGCACAAACAAAAAAAAATCAAAAAACAAACAAAAAAATAAATAGAATAATAAAAGGAAGAAAATAAAAAGGAGAAAAAAAAAAAAGAGTACGAATTATCCAAACTTTCTAATGAATTCATGCCGAAGGGTTTTTACCGTCTTGTAATTTGGGGGAAAAAACAAAAAGAAATAAAAAATGGAGAAAAAAAAAAAAATGAAGAAAAAAAAAAAAAATTCCTATGACACAGTCAGATTTGCAGTAATGTGTTTCACAAAATGGCTGCCCTTCTAAAATCAGGTCTGATAATGTATAATTTGTGATTATTACGATATTTTCTTACCTTGCAAGTAATTTCTTCTGAGCATCTAATTCGCCGTAATGAAATAGCAACCAGGCGGCTGATGAGTTAGGCGCCGAGTCAGTAAATTATATCAAGAAATGAGAGTGAAACTGGGGAGGGTATGTGTGTGTGTGAAGGCAACGACAAAGAATCGTACAACAAGAGACGACTATTATCAAATACCGCATATAGAAAAATGGCGGCCAGTTTCTTAGCGCTCTGTATTCTTGGCGCGAAAACAGAAGATTTATCCTTAACATATATGAGCGGATATAGGCCTGGGTGTTTACGTTAGGACTTTTTAGCCGTATCGATGTCGACGTTTTCATTATTTATTGTATTTGTTTCATTGTCATTTATTTTGTTCCGTTAGATTGGTTTAGATTTTTGAAATTTTTTTGTTATATTAACGCTGGCAATACTAAAAATAACGGCATTTAAAATAATAGGAGGAATAAAAAGGAAGAAAGTAAAAATAAAATAGTTATGTTAATTATAGCCAGTGTTAGATCGGACATCATCGCCACCATTATTCCAATGGAAACTGTCTGCGTTCGCTCTGACTTAAAAACTAGGAATAAAAATAATAAAAATAATAAAAATAATGAAAATAATAAATCTAATGAATAAAATAATAAAAAAAATTCATCACAGAAAAGAAGAAAAATGCAGAATGAGAATACAGTCTTTCAAATACTCTCAATTGATTTAATAATAATAATAATAATAATAATAATAATAATAATAATAATAATAATATCATCGTCTCTACTAAGACGATTAGAATAACTTCTTTCTGAATTCCACTTTACTTGGTAATATTATTATTATTATTATTTTATTATTATTATTATTATTATTATTATTATTATTATTATATTATTATTAATAATAATAATAATAATAATAATAATAATAATAATAATAATAATAATAATAGAACGAATTGAGACCATCCAGACAACTGCATTGTTTCAATCGCCCAGAATACTCAGAATAATCCTGGAGACCTGAGGATAGTTGTTGTCACTCAGACTCCAGCGAAAGACGATCACTTAACTCTGGTGTGAAAAACTCACGATAATAATAATAATAATAATAATAATAATAATAATAATATTTTGTTGTCACTCAGACTGCTGTGAAATACCATCAGCTAACGCTGGTGTGAAAAAAATTATAATGATAAAACAAAACAAGTATTCTCGTTGATTTTGCCTTCCCGGTGGATCACCGTATGAAAGTGAAGGAAAACAAAAAGGTTGACAAGTACTTGGACCTAGCCAGAGAACTGAGAAAACTACAGAACATGAAGGTAAAGGTCGTACCAATAGTGATTGATGCCCTAGGAACAGTTAACAAGAGTCAGGAAAAGAGCTTGGATGTACTGGAAATTAGAGGAAGTACTGAGACCATCCAAAATACAGCATTGTTAAGATCGTCTGGAATACTCAGAAGTGTCCTGGAGATCTGAGGAGATTTGTTTTCACACAGCCTCCAATGAACTACCGGCCAAAGTGGGTTGGAAAAACTCGAATAATAATAGTGCACTTGGAATGGTCCCAAGAAACTTGGAAAAAGGACTGCGGGAACTAGAAATCAAAGGAAGAATTGAGACCATACAGACAACTGAATTACTGCAATTGGCTAGAATACTCACAAGAGTCCGAGAGACCAGACGAGATTGGTCACTGGGACTCCAGTGAAAGACCATCAGCTAACGCTGGTGTGAAAAGCTCACAATGAGTTAAATCTTATTATAATGGAGATTGTGTGTTTTTCTGTCTGTAACCGAAACTATATTACTAATCGAGTCACAATTAGCATAGTTATTTACATCACATTCTCCATGATTTTATTTATATTTAAACCTCAATTATTAATAAAATTGTTTTACATTATTAATACTGTTGGTAATATCTACATACTAATAACATGCAATTGTATTTATATATACAAAAAATAGCGGTTTGCAGTGTGAATGGGAAGGCTAATTTGCATATTGATATTAAAAATGTGATTTTATTAAATATGTGCTTAGTATTATTGATTTCTAACTGTTTGTTTTTATTTTAATGAATATAAGCAAAAATCTCTTCAATGAATCTTGAATGAAATCCATTAACAAGAAAAAATAACTGTCATTTTATTCTTTATTCCCTAATTTAACTAAATAGTTAAATAAGTAAAATTCAGCAATGAAAGACGGGAGTGGTGGAAGAGTAAGTTTCATTTCTATTTTCCTATTATACCCCCATTCTGTTACATATCTTTTTGTCTGCCTCTAATTTAATACGATATTTCATTACATTAAAACTTAAATACTTGCACCCGGAGGGTGCATATATTTGCTAGTAATAATAATAATAATAATAATAATAATAATAATAATAATAATAATAATAATAATCAAAACTCTCAAGGTGTGAAATTATAATGTCCCTGAAATTAAATGGTTAATACGATAGTAGGCATGATTGGGTGGGAAAGGTTATTAACAGGTAATTGTCATAGAGACAAAAATTTGACCATAATGACAATTGGTATACACTCAAACCCAGACAATCACAATGTGAAACATGTCAAACACCTTTGACTGTTAAACACTTATTCATGGAATGCAGGTTTTTTGCTCTCATCAGAAACCGTTATTTTAAAGCAAACAATATGAAAGATCTATTTGAAAATGTCAACATGGAGGACATTCTGTCCTTTTTGAAGGAAATAAAATTATACCATAAAATATTGACATGAACATAATCAATACCATACAACATGATCTCGAATGGTGCTAACACATTGTTAGAAGGCTCCCGTGTCCGACAAGAAATACCTGAAGAAGACCGGAGGGCAAATCGTCTTAAACCTTGTTCAGATAACAATAAAGATGAGGACAATAATCCGAATAATCCAAATAATACTAATTATCAAGCCTCATCTAAAAAATTCAGAGAAATAGTGTAGATAACAATAAAGATGAGGACAATAATCCGAATAATACAAATAATACTAATTATCAAGCCTCATCTCAAAAATTCAGAGAAATAGTGTAGATAACAATAAAGATGAGGACAATAATCCGAATAATACAAATAATACTAATTATCAAGCCTCATCTAAAAAAATCAGAGAAATAGTGTAGATAACAATAAAGATGAGGACAATAGTCCGAATAATACAAATAATAATAATTATCAAGCCTCATCTAAAAAATTCAGAGAAATAGTGTAGATAACAATAAAGACGAGGACAACAATCCGAATAATACAAATAATACTAATTATCAAGCCTTATTTAAACAATTCAGAGAAATAGTGCAGATAACAATAAAGATGAGGACAATATTCCGAATAATACAAATAATACTAATTATCAAGCCTCATCTCAAAAATTCAGAGAAATAATGTAGATAACAATAAAGATGAGGACAATAGTCCAAATAATCCAAATAATACTAATTATCAAGCCTTATCTAAAAAAAACCAAAAAAACAGAGAAACAATATTTACCCAACTTGTTCGCCACGGGGATGACGTGACACAAGGTCACATGTATGGGGCATTCAGTGAGGATCTGACTCGCTATTCAGTAGTATGAGATCTGAAAAATGCTTATTAACCATTGCTCCAGTACGGGGTGCCTTGTCCCCTCTTTTGGGGAGAGGGTATTCTCTATGACCATGTGCAAAATAACACTTAAGAAACAACTACACTGAAATGTAAATATGAATGTACAATCAATTTGATTCTCTAATCTCTAGGCATAAATTAATCCTGGGTGGGTTGACATGCCTTTAAAAACAATTAATCAAATCAGACTAAATTCAGAATACTGTTAATTTTTAATGGTAATCAGGAATGTTTTATTTGTTATCGAAAAAGAGAAACCAATTTTCGGTTAAATCGAACTTAACTCACTTAAATTCCACCATCGTATGTCACCCAGCCGAAATAAAATAAAATACAAAAATCAGGGAATTAACCGAATTTAATGAAATTTTCAGTGTTGATATATTAATGAATAAAATATGTAATTCAGCAGTTATTTTATTTACAAACTTTTACATTTTTTCAGGTCAGTTAACTTTGAACCACGTATCTTTGAGAATCTATGTTACGTCTCAAAGATATGTGGTTCAAAGTTAACTGACTTGAAAAAATGTTAATTTTTAAAAAATAAAATAACTAGTGTATTATATATTTTATTCATTAATATATCAACACTTAAAATTTCATTAAATTCGGTTAATTCCCTGATTTTTTATTAGGCGGGGGAGACATACGATGGTGGAATTTAGGTCCGTTAAGTTCGATTTAACCAAATTTTCTTAAATGTCTCGTGAAAATATGTCAGATAAATTTAGAAAGGTTTTTGAACCATATCATCATGATGTTGAAGAAGAAGAAGAAGAAGAAGAAGAAGAAGAAGAAGAAGAAGAAGAAGAAGAAGAAGAAGAAGAAGAAGAAGAAGACGGGACAGTCTTTATCGTTTTCTTCACCGCAAAAGATGTTCAAAAGAAGAAGAAGAAGAAGACTACCGAATGAAAATGAAAGAAAGCGAAAAGATAGACAAATACTTGGACCTTGCCAGAGAACGGAGGAAACCACGGAGCATGAAGCTTAAGGTCGTATTAATTGTAACTGGTGCCCTTGGAACGGTCCCCAAAGCTCTGGAAAAATATTTAGGTGAATCAGAAATCAGAGGAAGAATCAAGACCACCGAAACAACAGCACTTTTAAGATAGGCTAGAATACTCAGAAGAGACGTGGAGACCTGAGGAGACTTGCTGTCACTCAGCCTCCAGTGAGCCACCGGCTGCGGCAGGTGAAAACCTTAATAATAATAAACGTGACACTCATTAATGTTTTCTTCGTCACCAATGAATTTTTGCAATTTCATTCACGTCTTCATCTTATGAGCGACATTCAAAAAAGAAGAAATAGACGAAAAAATAGGCATGATAATCTTCATAATCTTCTTCATCACCTACAGATGTTAAATAATAATGATAACAATGATAATAATAATTATAATAATAATAGAAGAAAAAGAAGAAGAAGAAAAAGAAGAAGAAAAAAAGAAGAAGGAGAGAGAGAGAGAGAGAGAGTGAGAGAGAGAGAGAAAAATCTTCATAATTTTCTTCATCACCTACAGATGTTAAATAATAATAATAACAATGATAATAATAATTATAATAATAATAGAAGAAAAAGAAGAAGAAGAAAAGAAGAAGAAAAAAAAAGAAGAAGCAGAGAGAGAGAGAGAGAGAGAGAGAGAGAGAGAGAGGAGAGAGAGAGAGAGAGAGAGAGAGAGAAATCTTCATAATTTTCTTCATCACTACAGACGTTAAATAATAATAATAAATGATAATAATAATTATAATGATAATAGAAGAAAAGAAGAAGAAGAAAGAAGAAGAAAAAAAAGAAGAAGGAGAGACAGAGAGAGAGAGAGAGAGAGAGAGAGAGAGAGAGAGGAGAGAGGAGAGAGAGAGAGAGAGAAGAGAAGAGAGAATCTTCATAATTTTCTTCATCATCTACAGACGGTAAATAATAATGATAACAATGATAACAAAGATAATAATAATAATAATAATAATAATAATAGAAAGAAGAAGAAGAAGAAGAAGAAAAGAAGAAGAGAGAGAGAGAGAGAGAGAGAGAGAGAGAGAGAGAGAGAGAGAGAGAATCTTTATCGTTTTCTTTATCACTTATAAATTTCTGCAATTGCATTCACGTCTCCATCTTATTAGCGCCGTCCAGTTCTGTTTTTTCCCGCCGTTAACAAGACAGAGGACATTAAACGCCAACCGCGTTCTTGTCTCATAATCCAGTTTATTTCACCGAAGCGTCGAAGGAGAGCCACAACAGACACCATTGTTCAATGGAATTTAAAAGCATTGAAAATCACGATCACTTTCCATTCGTCGCAAAATTTTTAATTCGACTATAACAAGACGCAGACATAATAACCTGAGTTTGCATGCGGTATGAAAGGCACATGCGTAGAAAGACGAACTGCCATTGTAAAATTACGTCGAGTTTCTTGTAATTGGAGAAACATTTCCAAACCAATTTGTGACGGCACCACCTGATGTTTGCAGCATTTGTAATGGCGATTTTTGAAGACGATAGGAATAGGTAAAAGCAGTTAAAAAGTGTGTGCATATTCGGTTTGGATTATTCGGACTATTGTCCTCATCTTCATTGTTATCTGTACACCGTTTCGGTCGATGCCCTCCGGCCTTCTTCGGGTATTATCTTGTCATCTTCTGAGCCATCACAGAATTTTGAACCTAACTCTTTATTCAGTCCACAGGGGTATTCTGTTCTCATTCCGCTAACCATAGCTGGGGTACAGGTGTTAAGCTGTATTAATTATTATTCTATGTTACTGCTGCTCGTGGCCAGGATTGAACCTGCAGTCTAGAGATAACTGTCACTTAACCTAATTTATTTATCCACTAGGCTAGGTGTCAAAGTTCCGTGATGGTTCCCGAGTTCGAATAGAAGGTTCCCGAGTCCGACAAGAAATACCCGAAGAAGGCCGAAACGTTGTACAGATAACAATGAAGATGAGGACAATAGTCGGAATAATACAACTAATACTAATTATCAAGTCTTATCTAATAAAATCCGAGAAATCGGTTAGGTTTGTTTGTTTAACGGCATGTCAATTATTTATGGGTTATTAAATTCCGAAACTTATATGTGCTAGAAGGCGGTGGCTGAGGGTCTTTACGTCCTGGAAACGACGTTAAACTCTATCAGATGGTGAAGTTCCAAATCTGGAGGTCTGGGGAATATGGAGTACCCCCTACATCCCCATTGTTCCCAGGTCTACTCTGACCCGGAGTGGTAGTACTTTTTAGAGACCCATCTATGAGTTAGATAAAAAATATATAAAGAGATGTGTTTAAATTTTAGATTTTATTATCACTGCGAATCTTTCAAAACTTTTGCCGGCATTAAATGACCCATCGTGATTGATATGCCGTAAAACAAAAACAGACAAACAATTCCGATACTTGATTCATCTCTAAATGTTTGATTATAAACATTACCACTTATATTTTCGACATACTTTTTAAAATCATTCATAAAAATGAATGGAATCCAACGTGGTCAAAAATGGGGGATCAATTCACAACTTAGTTATAACACTAAATTGATAGCTCACTTTACAAACACACAGTCTACCCCGTGCATTGAATAAAGGACTCGGTTCGAAGTTCCGTGAACGCTCCCGATTACGACCTAAAGGTTCCCGAGTTGGAAGAGAAGCTTTCCGAGTCAAGAAACACCTGAAGAAGACTATGTGGCACAAATAATACAAATTATCAAGCCTCATCTAAAAAATTCAGAGAAATATAAAAAAATTATTTTTAAAAATGTGTTTAAAAAATTGAGTATCGATCAAGAATGAAAAAAAAAAACAACGTCTTCGGCATAAAATAACCTAGGAAGTGTTTATATGCCGTACAATCCAATAAGCTGACTTAGGAACTCAGAAGCCGTCTTTAAACGGTACCTCGTAATTTATATAAGTTATGTTGAATCTGTCAAGAATGGAAATAAAAGAAGAAAAAAAGTCTTCTGCATAAAATAACCCAGCAGGTGTTTATATGCCGTAAAATCCAATAAGCATACTTGGGAACTCGGAATCTGTCTTGAAACGGTACCTCCCCATTTATCTAAGTAATGTTGAGTCGGAGTTCAAGTAACGAATTATTTTTAAACAAATATTCATGTGTATTAAAAGGTCCTTGCTTTTATTTTTCATTCGGAATTATAGAAAATAAATTAGGTGTATATAAAGTGCTCCCAAGAGATATATCGATATTTTCTAAGTGAGAATTGACCCGCCTAAGAATAGGGCATTTCTTGCAGCTTTTTTTTTTTTTCTTTATTTGTTCCCTTTTATTCCTTTTCTTATTGGTAGAAATTTGAAATGTTTCAAGAAGTAATATTAAATGTGGCTAATGTCTAATTAGGCCCAGGGCGAAATGTTATTCGAAACTAAGATGTTAGAAAATAAAAATAAAAATAAAAATAAAAATAAAAATAAAAATAAAAATAAAAACCAAACAAGGTAAATTTAAGATAAATATATCAGCCAATGCAAACAAAAATGGCGGCTGGACTTTCCGTCATATTAAGAAGTTGGCGCCCTTTTCGGAGCTGGATTTGTTGAGTGCCGGAAAAAGGGAATGATTCTTCTTAGCTGTAAATACACTGGGGGGCACAGAGGTGTAGGGGTCGGGGGGTTGGGATAGGACGAGGGCGCAAATGCCTAAGTGTTGGTTATATAATGGATGAAGGAAAAGATTCCATTTATTTCTTGGTGCGATCGGCTGTATTTTACAGTGTTTTTCGGATTCGTGCTTTATTTATAAATATATACTTCCCCTTACACACACGCGTGTGCGGAAGACACACACGGACATACACACATAAACATACGCGGACATGAGGAACAGCTACACACAGACACACACATTATATATATATATATATATATATATATATATATATATATATATAAACACACAAAAGTACTCGCTTATGTCAATATGCACCTTTCTGCGACCAAGAATATTTGCATCCGTACCTTCCCCCTCCCCCCTCTCTCTCTCTCTCTCTCTCTATATATATATATATATATATATATATTATATACATATATATATATATATATATATATATATATATATATATATATATATAATATATATAATGGTAGGCACCTTATGTAGCCTAATGGTTAAGCAAGTTTACCAGACCATTGTTAGTGAGTTCGGTATTCACTGGGCGCCCCATACTTCTGGCCTTTTGCCACATCTAAGCTAAGCTTATTAAATAATTATATATATTATTATAAATATTTAACACTACAATTCCTTTAATTAGTGGATTACCATCTCACACTTGACGATCGTAACCGTGAAACACAGCGTTTCATGAGTTTTTTCCCAGCCTTACTTTAACATTTTGTAGATCTTATAGATCTTTTTTATAATAAATTTTTAATAATAATAATAATAATTTTTTTGCTAGATCAAACTTAACGGACCTAAATTCCACTAGCATATGTGACCCCGCCGAAAAGAAAATACCAAAAATCAGGGAATTAATCGAATTTGATGAAATTTTCAGTGTTGATATATTAATGAATAAAATATATAATGCACCAGTTATTTTATTTCAAAGCTTTATACAATTATTCAGGTCAGTTAACTTTGAACAACGTATCTTTGAGTCGTAACACGGATTCTTAAAGATACGTGGCTTTTATTCATTAATATATCAGCACTAAAAATTTCATTAAATTCGGTTAATCCTCTGATTTTTGGTATTTTTTTCATTCGGCAGGGTAACATACGATGGTGGAATTTAGGTCCGTTAAGTTCGATTTAACCTCTTTTTTATAATAAATACCTAATATATATATATATATATATATATATATATATATATATATATATATATATATATACAAGTTTTATTGAACTGTACAGACAATTCTTGTCGGACAAGTTTTTGGTTGATCCTTTCTAATTTTCGGGCCATCTTTTTGGTGTCGGGGTGTAACTGGTGTAACAGTCCCCGAGTACTTTCGGCACTTCGAAGTGCCATCATCAGGTGTGATGTATTCCAGTTTAAAAAAAAATTATATTAATGTGGAGGCTGGAAGGAGAATAAAACAATACAAACCATCCTTAAACAAAATTAATTTCCAATACAGTACACACATTTTAAAATGCCTATAACACCTTTCTCACCAATTCTTCTCCTTCCAGCCTCCACATTAATATAATAAAAAAAAACTGGAATACATCACCCCTGATGATGGCACTTCGAAGTGCTGAAAGTACTCGGGAACTGAACTTTGGTGGACTTATCCACCAATTCCACCCAAACATTTAAAAGTTGCCAGAAAATTAGAAAAGATAAAAATAAATTTGTTAAACAGGAGATGTGCCTTTTGTTTAATTCTACATGTATAAATGAAAGAATGCTGTCCAAACACACACACACACACACACACACACACACATATATATATATATATATATATATATATATATAATATATATATATATATACCCATGTTAACCCTATAGCCAGAGCTTAGAATATGCCGACCGTAACGCTTGAATAGGGGTAACACGAAACTGCACTCAGAGATGAGGTCTTATTATTAAAGTTATAGAAAGTGTGGAGTAATCCTTTCTTGTCATTATAACCCACCAGGTCCACCTTGACTCAGAGAGGTCGAACCTGTTTGTTCATATCTTTGGCTCAAATAGAGCTGTTTTGAAATTATTCCTATTATATAGTAATAATTGACACTATATAACAGTGCAAATTATGTGCAAAACATGGAAGCGCGTGGTGTAATGGTTAAAGTCATGGGAAATGGACTCGTCGCCCAGAGTTCAAATCCTGGATGTGGTAATTGCATTTCACTTAGCGCTAATATCCTTGGGAAAGCTATGAATCATACTCTCCCTCCGGCTATGGATAAATAGTAGGGCAGACTGGGCTCTTTAACCTTAGTTAGGCAACCGGTCTAGGAGAAGGAAAACTTTAAATTAAACCTGTTGATTCCGCTTAAGAAATAGACCTTGTGTACACATTCTGCTCGTGTGGAGGGGTTGGTTAATATATATAACAGTGCAAATTATTGAGACATTAATATTATTTACTTAATCCCCCCCACCAGAAAATGAGTTTAAAAGGATTTGAGTTAGATAGGAATACTTTTAACAATACAAGAGAGAGAGAGAGTGAAGGAGAACTAGTGTTTATATATATATATATATATATATATATATATATATATATAAAGGGAATGACTTACCGGTAAAAAATATTGGATTAATCTCAATATTTGGTTGATAAAAGTATTAACCGAATAAGTCAGTGTTAATAACAGATATAAAGTGCTCAATACGTTAGTAGAGCGGATTTAGTATTACAAGGTGTATAGAAATAACCTACTCGAGTTTCACTATAAGGATCTTCAGGGTTAAATCCACTGAATTAATAAAGACATTGATTAATTACAGTTAACTGCGGAAGTCAATCCTTATGGCGAACCCCGAGTAGGTTAATTCTATACACAATGCAATACTATATATATATATATATATATATATATATATATATATATATATATATATATATATATATATATATATATATATATATATATATATATATATATATATATATATATATATATATAGTGGGTTTAGATTGGTCGGTAGAGCACCCGGCAATGAATCGCTAGGTTCCTGGTTCGATACCAGTCCCAGCGAACTTAGCGTATGAGTAGTCCAGATTGGCTTATCTGATCTGAACGGTAAAGTGGAGAGATGACGGTAGGTGTGGCGCTTCACCTCAGCAAAAACAATTTCCTAGTCGAGCGCTATCGAAAAGGGGATATACTCCCTCGCTTTGCGATTGATACCATCAATAGCCCACTCTGAAATTTTCATAATAAATATTTGTATGTTTTTATCATCACTAGATACCCGTATTTTTTATATCTCTATTTATTTATCTATCTATGTATCTATCTGGGTCTGATCGCGTTTATATAGAAATAGAAATAGATATGGATATTATTGATAAAGAAACAAATAAGATTTTAATTCTATCTACGAAAATGACAATGATGGTGAAATACGCCCGGAGGCAAAATTTCGGACAATCTTTAAATAAAATTGAGCCCAATTTAAGATATTAAGACGACAAGAAAAACAACCATACAAAATATGCTTAAAAAAATATTACTCGCGTTTTCGACGAAAATTTTAAAGAGACATATATACTCACGCACACGCAAAAACCTTTTAGAACTAAAAAAAACGGATAAAGGAGTTAGGTTAAGACAGTTCTAAGCGACAGTTATCTATAGACTGCAGGTTCAATCCTGGTCAGGGTAGCAGTAACATAGAATAAAAATTAACACAGCTTAACACCTGTACCCCAGCTATGGTTAGCGGAATGAGAATAGGATACCTCCGTGGACTGAATAAAGGGCTAGGTTCAAAGTTCCGTGATGGCTCCCGATTACGAAAAGAAGGTTCCTGATTACACCAAGTTCCGAGAAAGTTCCTGAGTCCGACAAGAAATACCTGAAGAAGACCGGTTGGCACATCGGCCGAAACGTTGTACAGATAACAATGAAGATGAGGACAATAGTCCGAATAATACAAATAATACTAACTAATTTATCTAGAATTTTATACTTCATAATTTGTATTGTATTTAATATTATTTAAGCGCTCATTGCGTTATAGTCATCTTCGTAAGAAATAGATACGGTGACTCGAGTTCAAATCCTGGATGAAGCTGTTTGTATTACACATAACGTTAATATTCTTGGGAAAGGTATGTCCAACTATTCTCTCTTCAGCTGTGGGTAAATTGGTATGACAATCGATCTAGGAGAAGAAAAACTCTGAATTAACCAGTTAAATTCAGCTTAAAAATTGATTTTGTGTCACATCCTGCTCGTGTGAAGGGGATGCGCACACACACACACATATACATACTTATATATCATTTGCTTTTAATGTATATGTTATTTTTTGTCTAATCGATAAGACAAAAATAACATCTTTTTGTTTTTCTTTTTATACGCATTGTATTGCCTTCAAATCATTAATATATTATAACATACTTAACAATGCTTCAAGCAAATTACCAATTACTTATATATTATATATATATATATATATATATATATATATATATATATATATATATATATATAGGATGTTCAGGATGAATTTGACAGTTTCATAAGTAAAAAAAAAAAACTAACTAGAGAATTTAATGGATTGTAAGAAATTCAACAGGCACGGAAATTGTGTAATTGTAAACACATTTCACTCAAAATAACCACCATTAGCGTCGATCACAGCCTCAATCCTGTTCCGAAACCTGGAGGAAGCTGATGTTACAGTTTCCTTGGGAAAGGTCTGGAAAATTACCTTAATTCTCTCGATTAATTGGGCTTTTGTAGTACTGTCACGGCGATTGATGTCTTTCTCAACAGCGCCACATACATAATAATCCATGAAGTTAAGATCTGGGGAGTTTGGAGGTCAAACATTGGGACTGGTGTAGTCGTAAAAATTCGCCGACAACCATTTTTGACTTTTACCAGAGTTGTGGCTACCCTTGTTATCCAGGGCTTGACTACAGTGTTTAGCAACTACACGTAGACATCTGAGGGTCCTTAAACATTTTTCTTCATATTTTTTTATGAATTCTGTATGGACGCAATCAGATCGTCTGTTATTTTGCTTTCTAGTCACAGCTTAGTAGTCTCCATTGCAATTCTCCAGTTCATGCCTGGTGTTTTTACAGTGTTCTGGGAGCATTGGGCAGCAACCATAATCTCCTTATTTTGATGGCCAGCGCAAGTCATCATGATACAAGTTATTCTCTTCCATGATTCAGGTGGATTTCAGTCATCCATTCTATCTGTCATCACATATATGAATGAAGAAGGGACCAAGCTTTTAAATGATGCGTAGTGTGCGTTAATACCTCCAGCACACGGAAAAAAATAACCAAATATGAATATGTCAAATTTATCGCAAACACCCTGTATCTGACTTTGAACTTATTTGACACAGGTTTATTTGT
>CM042173.1:23795015-23797515 GCA_023376005.1 Doryteuthis pealeii
TTTTACTCCCACCCCTCAGGCAATATGTTTCAAAAATCTGTTTTTACATCGCCCGGAGGGTGTTTTTTTATTTTGTACTAGTATAATAAATATGCATATATCTTTTAGTAGATATGATTACATTATGATGAAACATTGTATTACATCTGTAAAAATTAATTTTCAAATATCTGCTCTCATATGACTAAATAAATTTTCTGCTGAGATAAAAACTTACGTTCCATACCGAGTTCTTTTCGAGATGGGTGTTGCATGAAGCATGACTCATCAGGCGGGTCTGACTACTAAAAAATCCAAAGTAAGTTTAATCTGAGGGTATGTCAATTAGTTATACTACAGAAGACCATACACTCAAGCATTTGTCTTAGAAATAAGGAAAATTGTTTTTTTTCCTCTTTTTGGTAAAAACTATTTTCTATAAAAAAATGAAGTATTAAGTGGGCCATTCAAAAAATACCGGGTGCTGCATGGGGACAATTATAAATCCAGGAAATAATCCTGCTGATAGGCTATGAGTATAAAAAAATCCGAGGGAGATTGAGAAACAGGATAAGAGATATGTTACGATTTTATGGGCCATCCTTTAGGCTTCAAGCACGAGCGCTTGTCCAGTGGAAATCCTTGGTAAAGAATCCTTTGGTTGTTCCTTGGTGCTCCTCAGTATTGCAAGTGTCTCCAGCAATGATTGCAAATGGATGTCTCTCTGTATTAGTGATTAAATAGTCAAACCCAGCCACGCAGTCGGGCTGTTGATTGGCTGAGGTTTAAACCATGTGACCTAGCTTAGTCTATAAATTTAAGGGGTGTATTGTAGCACACCTTATATAAGAAAATAATCCAACAAGATGAGTTTATTGGTTTGATTCTGGCGTCTGCATCCCAACTGCTCCTTCGTGTTCAGTTGGTAGAGTAGCTGTTGCATTTAGCTAGGTTTCCTAAAAGCAAAAGAGATGTGAGTTCAAGCCTCACTAAGAGCTTATCCTTCATTATAATTTCTAATCCGCACTCTTCCTCAATGTTAGAGAAATGACAAGTGAATTAGAAAAAAAAAGGAGGAATTGAGACCATCCAAATTGCAGCATTGTTGGGATCAGCTAGAATACTCAGAAGAATCCTGCAGACCTGTGTACAGACAAGTTATTATTATCAAATGTGTTACTTTAAACCTTATAAATTATTAGTATTAGATTGGAATACTTGAAACTATAAATCATTTGTATTAGATTGAAATATTTTAGATATTTGGGGAATATTTGGACCAAGTATCTAATAGGCACCCCAGCTGGGAGCTGTTTTGAAAAGAACACCTTTTGGTTTTCACCGTACACTCACAGTTGCGGTACGAAAGGCGCATGAAAAATAAACTTTATAAATTGTATGATACCATTTCCGAACAACATCCTTTTATCTAAATAAATATAAAATATTTTGTAAATAAAAACTATTTTCATTTAAATAAACATATCTGCATTTCTTCTTAATTAAATAAAAACTACTTTAATATAAAAACGTGTCTTTCGTTTAAATTTTTATAATTGAAAAAAAAAAAAAGATCCTATTGAATTAACAACTATGAAATAATTTATTTTTTTAAAATCAAAATCGAAAACTATTTTAGTATAAAAACGTGCCTTTGGGTTGTAAATATACATGAACAAACTTTAAAAAAATTGTCTGTTGTTTGTAAACAAATAACCGGGAATTTACGGTGAAATTCAAAACAGCTCCCAGCCGGGGTGCTTATTGGATACTTGGTCCGAATATTTGACATTATATAACAGGATGAAAACAAATCATCATCATCATCATCATCATCATCAAGTCACGCTGACAGCACGGATTCTCATCATTCTCTCTTGCGAAGTAAAAAGTAAAGTCGTCGGGGTGGCCTAACATCAATATCAGCCAGACAGCGAGTGAGTCTATCCTCTTTTCAATAGCGCTAGACCAAGGAGATTGTTTTTTGGCGTCTGGGTGGGCGCCACAACTACCATCAGCTCCTCACTTTACCGCACAGATCCCTGAGTTATTCATACGCTGAGTTGACGAGTATTGAACCAGGAACCTTGTGGGTCCTAGGCGGACGCTCTACCAACTAAGCTAAACCGGTTCTATCGTATAGTTTGGTATTATCCGCGGTTTCCGACATGTATTCAGTTATTTGAACATACCTACCGCGGATAAGAGAATACTGCCGTATTATTATCTAACGTCCACCCGTTGTTAATAGAAATATAACAATTATTGCTTTGCGGATTCGTCATTTTACGTTAAATTGACACGTCCGACCTTTTAGCCTTTTTCTCCATGTTGCTACCCCGTCACCCTTCAAATCACACACACAGCGTCGAAATCAATGGAAATTTTAAGTCGACTACATAATTAATAGGTCTATCTCGAATTTATCTCGTTAGGAGATCATTTGAACACAATAATGAGCCCTTTATCCATCTTCTCTTTTAAGTTTCAGACGAGATAAGTCTTTTGTTTTTCGCCGAAC
>CM042173.1:23802515-23822515 GCA_023376005.1 Doryteuthis pealeii
CCTTCAACTTCACCCTGTGATCTGCTGGGACCGCAAAATTCATCAGTTGACACGTTCTCTTTTTTGTTAATCAACACTAGGTCTGGTCTCCTGGCTGAGATAGAGTGATCCGTCTTTATCTCGAAGTTCCAGAGAATCTTATGCGTTTCATATTCAAGAACAGATTCTGGTTTATGCATATAGCATTTTGTTGTATGGTTAAAATTTAATTTTTTGCATACTTCCCAGTAGATCACCTTCCCAACCCACTCATGCGTAGCTTTATATTCCCGTTGTGCTAGTTTGCTACATTCGCTTAATACTTATTATTATTATTATTATTATTATTATTATTATTATTATTATTATTATATCACTCCTTGTGAGATTTTCACACCAGCGTTAACTGGTGGTATTACACTTGAGTCTAAGTGACAACAAGTTTCCTCGGTTCTCCAGAACTCTTGAGTATTCTAGCTGTTTTGTGGTCTAGATAGTCTCGATTTACTCTCTGATTTTCAATTCCTCCAGTCTCCTTCCAAAATCGTTCCAAGAGCACTGACTGCAATTGGTATCAGCTTCACCTTATTCCACCGTTTCTTTTTAGTTCCCTGGTAAAATCCAAGTATATATCTATCTTTCCACTTTCTTTCATTTTGGAACGGCAAAATCCACTAGATGACAATTTATTTATTTTATTTTTTATTAATACTAGGTGATTCTTTTGTATTTCAAAATCCCAGTGAAATGTATGCGTCTCGTTCTCTTGAACGGATACTTGGAAATATGGTCAGATTTGTATCTCTTGAAGAATTCACAGTGGATCACCTTTCCCACCCGGTCGTGCATAGTCATTTGTGCTAATTTACCGCATTCGCTTATTATTTTATTATCTTTTTCATCTCTAACTCCACACAAATTACACTTACATATTTTATATTTTCATTTTGATATGGTTAGTCCTCATGACTTTATTCTCTAAAAGAAATTAGGTTTTTCTCTTGAGGTTTCCCTTTCTTAGCCATGTCCAGATCTTCTCACTTTCAATCTCTCCAGTTTGTCGCTTGAAGTTTCCATATAGGCGTTTTTCCCCCATTTGTGTTTACCCTTTCTTGAGCTAGACGGGCAGTCGTAAGAGGCTCTCTCCGATCAATCGGCTGGTCATGTCAAGCCTTAGCACATATATGATTTTCCCAACCCTATTGCCCTTATGACAAGCCCAAAACCCGTTTTATCATATAGGTACTAAAAGACGGAGGCTGGGAGTCTACATATCCTGGGAATAAAATTAAACTATCTGATGGCCAGATTCCATTTCTGGAGGTTTGGGGAATGTGGAGCACTCCTTCATCACCATTACTCCCTGGTCCACTCTGACCCGGAGTGGTAGTACCTGTTAGAGTCCCATCTATGGCTTAAATAGAAAAATGAATTTATAAAAAAATTGTGTATCCATTAAGAATTAATTTATTTCAAAACTTTTATCGGCATTAAATGACCCACCGAGGTTGATATGCCGTAAACCAAACCAAACCAAACCATTTGTGTTTGCTAGTTTTTGCTGTTTTTCTATTTGTCCATATGCTGCAATTGCTGTTACTTGTTGCTGTAATTAGTCTTTCTTAGCTCTTTTTAGTGTATTCTTCGAGTCCTTGAATTGCCTCATCTACACAATCCTCAATGTTGGCGAGTCATCTTCGTTTCTTGACACATAGAGACCGTCTATGTCATCATAAGGATATGTGCATCGTCATCTATATTATTGTACTTTTGTCCATCTGAAAAAGATCCTCTCTTGTCCATTTTAAGAATTTTTGAGAGATTCTTACAAGAGGTGTTTATTTCCTTGACGAGATTTCTGCTGCAGACATTACTAAATTGAGTAAATGAATCAGCTTTTTCAGATAATTTAACACAATCAAATTTCCATGAAGTTAAGTGGGCTTTTTATAGTCTATTTATTTGATCTGGCTTGGAATATACTAACAATGTCATCTATGAGAGTTTGTTTGAGAAAAGTCATTAACTTCCGAAATTCAAACAAACGATTTTTATTTTTTGTATGTTCTAATCGTGTACATTTAAGAAAGAAACATCGTTTGTAGCAGAAACCATATTACTCTATGGACTAAGTTTGGTTTTGGAAATTAAATAATAATGTCAGTATAGTATTTCTCTGAATGTTTGAGATGAAGCTTGAAGATTAGTATTATCTGCGTTATTCGGACTATTATCCCCATCTTCATTGTTATTTGTACAACGTTTCGGCCGATATGCACCCCCGGCCTTCTTCAGGTATTTCTTGTCGGACTAGGGAACCTTCTTTTCGAACTCGGGAACTTTCTTGTCGTAATCGGGAGACCATCACGGAACTTTGAACCTAACCCTTTATTTATTCCACGGGTGTATCCTGTTCTCATTCCGCTAACCATAGCGGGGGTAGGAGTTGTGTTAATTATTTTTCTAACTGCCTCTACTCAGGATTGAACTCGGTATCCAGAGATAACTGTCACTTAGAACTGTCTTAACCTAACTACCTTATCCACTAGGCCATGTGTCCAAATAGAAAATACCTGAAGAAGGCCGCAGCGTTGTACAAATAACAATGAAGATGGGGACAATAGTCCGAATAACGCAGATAATACTATGTCAGTACAGGTTCTTTATTTTTAAATTCATTTCCCCTCTGTACATTTTCTAAGTATTTAATTGAGTTGATATTATTGCTATAATAAATTGAAGTGACGAGAGTGAGTCTCCATGGGAGATTACTCTTTGGATCTTCTCCCCATACTGAGTTGTTACAAAGAAAAACCGTTAATTCAAAGATCAATTGGGGAAAAATTACTCAGCGTTAGCTTGAAAAATAAGTAAAACAGACCGTTTTTTTACAACAGGGTCAATTTTTTTAATGATATCTTTTAGCAGAATTCTGTATTCCTTGTTCTTTTACTAAAAAAAACAAACTCCAGTATAGAAACTTGCAATAATCTTCTGATATAATTATTCAGACTCTTATTTTTTATGGAAAAATCGTTTTTGTCGTTTCCTTTTTTCATATTTCATAAAATAGGGGGGGGGTAGACCTGGTAAAAAACATATTTCCCCTGATATATTCTATGAAAAAAACTATTTCGGACATATTTGCATCAAAAGGTAAGTAATTATGGAATTTTTTGTGAAAATCGGACTATTAATTGATTTTTCATAGAATTTAAAAAGAAAGCCTCTACTCATAACTTGTTTTTGGCTACGTTAAATTTCAATTGATTTAACGCTGCAAAAATGTAAACATTGTTTTTTGTTCATAATTTTCATTATTTCCGTAAGCTGAAAAAGCTTTTAAAAATCATCAGGAGTTTTTTATAATGTTTCTTCTTTCGAATGGACAAACAAATTTCAAGATAATATTAACCTTTATGCAAGTTTCATAGTGTTAAATATAGTGGTGGTGGGTAAATTTCACAGGGAAAATTGGTGGTACGTATCGTTTAAACTTTGATAAATTTCTCATTATTGTTATTAATATTAATATTATTATTATCATTTTTTTATTATTATTAACTAGCAAATATATGCACCCTCCGGGTGCAAGTATTTAAGTTTTAATGTAATGAAATATCGTATTAAATTAGAAAGGCTAATGAAATTAAATAAGAATGCAGATAAAATATTTGAAACAGAGGGGGATATAATCGAAAAGTAGAACAACTGAAACTTACTCTTCCATCACTCTCGTCTTCTCATTATTATTTTTTCTAATTTAAGTATTTAGTCAAATTAGGAAGTAAAGAATAAAATGACAGTTATCTTTTCTTGTTAATGGATTTCATTTAAGATTCATTGAAGAGATTTTTGCTTATATTCATTAAAATAAAACCAAACAGTTAGAAACCAATAATACTAAGCATATATTTATTAAAATTACATTTTAATATCAATATGCAAATCAGCCTTTCAGTTCACACTGTAAACCACTATTTTGTTGTATATATAAATACAATTGCATGTTGTTAGTATGTAGATATGGTTAACAGTATTAATAATGTAAAACAATTTTATTAATAATTGAGGTTAAAATAAGGATAAATTCATGGTGAATGTGACGTCAATAACTAAGGGAATTGTGACTGGAGTAGTTATTTAGTTTTCGATTACAGACAGAAAACACACAATCTCCATTATAATAAGATATTATTATTAATATCATTTTTCTTAATAATATCAATATTATTATTAATATCATTTTTCTTAATAATATCAATATTATTATTATTATTATTATTATTATTATTATTATTATTATTATTATCATCATCATTTTTCCTCTCATTATTATTAATATCCCTTTCTTCTTATTATTATTATCATTATTATCATCCTTTTATTATCATTATTATTATTATCATTTTATTATTATCATTATCATTATTATTATTATATTATTATTATTATTATCATTATTTTTATTATTATTATTATCATTTATTATTATTATTTTATCATTATTATCATTATTATCATTTTATTTTATTATTATTATTATCATTATTATCATTTTTATTATTATTATTATTATTTTATTATCATTATTATCATTATTTCATTATTATCATTATTATTATCATTATTATCATTATCATTTTATTATTGTTATTATTATTATTATTATTATTATCATTATTATTATTATTATCATCCTTCTTCTTATTATTGAATTTCTTATATTCCTAATGTTTTAATATTCTTAAAAAAGCTCTTAATTATTAGTCCTATCAAATGATTCCCGTAAACTAGTATCATCGTCCTTTTTATTTTTTGTTGTTCTTTTTTTATCTCAACCGATCTGCTTCCCGACCTTCAACAGGTGTCAGTCTCATATATTCTACGGTAAATTAATTTATTAGTAAGATATCCAAATTTCCTAATTATTTCATTAATTATTTTTGGCATATTCTTGATTAGTTTTCAACACCTTCATCATCAACTGAAACGATCGCTTAACTTATTTGTTGTTTTTTAGTTTTTAAGTAAAATATTTGTTTTTGATATATGGCTTAAAGTTGGCATATTTTGGGGAATTTTAAATCGGACTTTTTATTTCTTCTCTGTACGTTGGTGTTGTGTCTGGTCCTGTGTCTATGGATAAGAACTTTAGATCGCCGAAAAGGGCAGACTACTGGGCTCTTTAACCTTGGGGTAACCAGTCTATGAGGTGGAAAACTGAATTCAAACCTGTTAAACTCAATAAATTCGTGTCAATTGTAATTGGGGTCCTTGGAACAGTCCCAAGGAGTCCGGAAAAGAGTCTGGAGGAACTAGAAATCAGAGGAAGAATCGAGATCATCCAGACTACAGCATTGTTGAGATCAGCTAGAATACTTAGAAGAGTCCTGACGGCCCGAGGAGACTTGCTGTCACTCTGCCACCAGCAAACCAACGGCTAAGGAGGATGTGAAAAACTCTAATGGATAATAATGTTAAAATTAGACAATCCCCAAAATTTGAGCTTCCAATTCTAAAAAATTGTGGAGTTATGTCGATTTTTAGCTCTCCAAATTTTGTAGGGGTTTGCAAAAAAAAAACAAAAAAAAACATCAGTTAGAATTTTGCAAATCAGAAATCATTATTAACTTAAAATTGGTTGACTTTGGTAGCATTTTTGGATTCCTTTAGATTGATTGATCAATTGATTTTAACAGAATGTCAAGCATCTAATGCCATTTTATGCCTGAAAGTTAAATAATCGCGTTCATTATATGGTCATATTCATATTTTTATGTAGTGGTTTCTTAAGAGTTTCTTTTTTTTTGCTTTGTTTTACGGCATATCAACTTCAGTAGGTCATTTACTGCCGACAAGATTTTGAAATAAATTAATTCTCAATGGATACTCAATTTTTTATAAGTACATTTTTCTATTTATCCTATAGATGTGACCCTAACTGCTACTGCCACTCCGGGTCAGAGTAGATCTGGGAGCAATGGGTATGAAGAGGTGCGCCACATTCCTCAAATCTCCAGAACTGGAACCTCACCATCAGATAGAGTTTAACGTCATTCCCAGGACATGTAGACCCTCAACCACCGACTTCTAACACCCATATGATAAAAAAAAGGTTGAGGCTTGCCATAAGGGTAATAGGGTTGAGGCAATCATATGTGCTAGGCTTGACGTGACCAGCCGATTGCCGAAGGCCCTTCCGACCGCCCGTCTAGTCTAAGTATGGGTCTAAGTGGAGTGTTGCATGGACTGCTCATCCACCAGGATTCCATCCTTAAGCACCATGGGTCGTCAACAGAGGCCAACAGGTGGCCCCAATGGGGGAGTATTACCATTCTGCAGAGGTGTGGTCGGTGTATTCTAACGCCCCAGACGACGGGGCGGTTTTTTGTTTTGAAATTTATTTGACCATTAGATGGGACTATAACGAACATAGCCAACACCCCCCATCCGACGTAAACGGCAAAGAATCGCTTGTGCCGTGCACAAGAGACCCGGATGGGACGAGACGTAATTTGCATGAAAGGTGGGAGAGCCGTAATAAAATCAGACGGTCGCTGACACTGGCAGAAGGATCGAAGTAAGGGACGGTGAGATTGCTGAAATTCGGACGACTACTGTGATTGTTGCGAGAGAAGGAAGGTCATGGAAAGATTACTGTGGTGGCAGACAGATTGTTGCAAGAAAGGGATTACTGTTAATTGAACAGACTCCAGTTCAAACATTTTTTAAACAGCATTCTAGTTCAGAGATTACGTGGGATTAATAGCGACATATCTATGTATCAAGGATATTCTTTAAGAGTAGGAGAAAATTGCACTAAAAACCTTCTTATTGTAACGAAATATGGCATGTTTACCTGTTTAAAATGAGTTAGCTTTATTAATACATTATTTCTTGAAACACTTGATATTGCTATTTGATAGGAACAGTTAATAGGAAATATATAATTACTACGAACAAAACCTGTTATTGTCTATATAGAGAAAATACGACGTATGTATGTATGTTTGTGTATTTGTTTGTGTGTACATTAGGGTAAGTCGATTTTAGATCTAGCACTTGATATCATCTCTGAAAAGAAGCACAAAAAATGATCATCTTCTCAGACTCGCTCTCAGTCCTACTATCATTAAGAAATTTAAAAAAAAACTGGAACACCCTCTCATCATTAAACTTCTGAATAGATTAGACTTGATGTCTAACTCTAAGGAGATTATGATATGCTGGATCCCAAGTCATATAGGAGTGAGAAGGAATGAAAGAGCTGACTCTGTAGCTAAATCGGCTCTAGACTTAATCCCCGACAAGTTCAAGATTTGACTGGTAAACACTTATTCATGGAATGCAAGTTTTTTGCTCACATCAGAAACCATTATTTTAATGCAAACAATCTGAAAGATCTATTTGAAAATGTCAACACGGAGGATATTCTGTCCTTTTTGGGGGAAATAAAATTATACCATAGAATATAGACATGAACTTAATCAATACCATACAACATGATTCCTAATGGTGCTAACTTAAAATCAATTAACCAACCAACCATCAACATCTGCCGTTGCCGAAAATTGCAAATTAACATAAAAAATTACCAAACAAGATATTTTTTTCAAAACCTTGCCGTCGTTTTAAAGTGTTATCACGTTTACCACTTAATTATTGTGTAAAAAACAGCATATTGGAGGTGTCGGTGGTGATGGGGATCATATTTTAAATTTGAATTCTCGTTATAATATTTCATTAATTTCGTTTAAAATTACACTTTTTCTCTTTTAGATATTGAAATTGCTAAATTTTCTAACCAATTTCTAGGCTAAATTTTGCGAAAACGGCGATTTTTGGTGCAGTTTAGTAGACAATCGTTGATGCTATTTCCTCAAACAATGGTACAAAGAAGAACACACAACTTTAGCGCAAATCTGAAATTTTAAAAAGTGAAAAATCAACCTACCTTAATATACACCTTTTTCAGTTGTGCCGCTACAAAACTGAAATATGGTTTACATATACACCTTGGTAAAACACACAAAGTGATGTCGAAGGGTACGCCGGTGTTGATCTAGGTGCAGACCGAGAAGAGCATGCATATACTCTGCCCAGTTCTATGTAGCGTAATTATTATGGTCTACGGAGGATTTGGGGATTGAAAAGGAAAACGGTAATCGGATTTTCTGGAGAAAGCGAAGAAAAAGAAATAAGAACAAAAAGAGGTTAAAGTTTGGAAGGGTAAACACTCAACGGGTGTCAGCCATTGACCGACCAATGATCCCACATCTAAATTTAAAAATAAAAACGGAAGTTCCAGGTTTTGAACGGAAGCGGATGTGACCTTTCCCCACTCCCGGGACCACAAACGGAAGTAAAGAAAATTCGGTCTCTCTTTCGCTGGACCCGAGAAGGGTCGGACGTGTTTGTCGGCGCTCCGTCGTGACATGTCTAGGGTAGCAATGAACAGCGCGCATAAATGTGATAGAACAGCTTGATCTTATTCTCTCTCTCTCTCTCTCTCTCTCTCTCTCTCTCTCTCTCTCTCTCTCAAAAATAACCCACGAGCCTAGACATAAATAAACAACCCCGTTTTGACTATGCGACTTTCGTTGTTGTTCCTTTCAGTTAACGACGACTACTACTACTAACAACTACTACTTCAACCCGACTGGCCCCATTGCAACATCTATAGGCTAACTAGAATAACTCCGATGAATTTGCCCACCCTGTCGGCTGGGGCGTTAGAATGCACCGACTGCACCTCTGCAGAGGGATAAGACTCCCCCAATGGGGCCACCTGTTGCCGTGGTGGCGACCCGTGATGCTTAAGGATAGAGCCCAGGTGGGTGAGCAGTTCATGACTTGCAATACTCCACTTTGGACCAATCTTGGGATAGACGGGCGGTCGGAGAGGCCCCCTCCGATCAATCGGCTGGTCACGTCAAGCCCTAGCACCTATATGATTTTCCCAACCCTATTGCCCTTATGGCAAGCCCCACCCCTTTTTTATCATATGTGTGCTAGAAGGCGGTGGCTCAGGGTCTACATGTCCTGAGAATGACGTTAAAATCTATCTGATGGTGAGGTTCCAGTTTTGGAGGTTTAGGGAATGTGGAGCACCCCTTCATCACCATTGCTCCCTGGTCCACTCTGACCCGGAGTGGTAGTCTCTGTTAGGGTCCCATTTATGGGTTAAATAGAAAAATGTATTTATAAAAAAATTGTATTATCCATTAAGAATTATTTATTTCAAAACTTTATAGGCAGTAAATGACCCACTGAGGTTGATATGCCGTAAAACAAAACAAGCAAACTAAATCCGATGAATTTGCAAATTTAATGAATTTCCATATGGAGGATTCTGTTCATTTGAACAACTCGAATTGATGATAACTCTATTGATATTATGTCTCACTCCCTTTCAAAAAGTATTATTATTACGATATTGGTAAATGGCATATTACACTTAACACATGATCTGCTCAAGGCGGAGGTGAATAAATAATACTCTGCATCTGACGCCGTCTAGGTCATTGTCAGGTCACCACACACAATATACGTGAGAATACAACATAGCTGTTATCTATTACATAACACACATTTTGTTCAGGTAATTTAATATATATACATTGGGTAGCAATTTTGAGTTAAACATCTGCTTGCACAATTGTTGCATAATTCGTGGGTAGCATACGAATTATGTATGTAAGTGTAGTTAAAAGTTTAAATAACGGAAAATGGAAAATTATCATTAACCGTTGAAAGAAAGTTATTGACGGCAGTTTAAACTTCTCTGACCTGAAAGCTTATTGGCTAAAGGAAAGCGTGAGAAGGGAAATTAGAATTAGTTAGATGCTGGCCGTTAGCTGAGGGAAGCAGACGTAGGGGTCCTTTATCCCAAGATGCCAGCTCCTCACCGCGGTAGAAAAACACTTTGGGGCTTGGGGTTTTTGTAATAAAGAAAAGACGTCTTAAAAAACAACAACAAAGACTTGCTTATTTATTACAAGTCATACAATACATCTTGTGGATGGGTACAGGGTGGTCGTCAGTGATGCACTAACTTCATCGCCGATTACGGGTTCTTGTGTATCATATCGGCTCCGATAGCAACCCCAACTTGAATCTGGCATCTTCAAGTTGCCACCCTGTAAGCTACATGCTGCTAACATTGATATTTTGCTTCAAATAAACTACACAAGAATTCTAACTCTTAAATCAGGAAACCACGATCAGTGTGAGCCAATGAAAAAGTCTACCACCCCCTACCACAAATATATAATGGAATCTTCTGTTCATCCCGGTTTCAGTCTAATTTACTCTCCACGGATTCCGCTTGCAGTAAGTTCGCCCCCTTCTATAAACTTAATTGATTTTATCTATTCTATTTTTCTATTTTTGAATCTATTTTTTAATGTTTTCCTACGAAATGAATGATATGGATTGAAAAACTATGTTATGAGAAATGAGTACAAACAATCTAGCTCAAAAGAAGTGAAAATTCGGGATCGCGTAAGTAACAAATGAAATGCCCACATGCACGAAGTTTTGTAACCTACCTACAATAGTCAAGTCCATGAGGATTTAGTAAGCTTAACATGATATTTAAATTTAAATGGTATGTTTTAACAAATAATTTCAAATACCGTCCGCGGGCCTGTTAAAATGCCTTCTGGGGCCGGATCCGGTCTGCGGGCTATAGTTTGGTGACCCCTGTTTTGTATCTTTTATGTATAACTGTTTGTTGGAATATTTGTTGATATAGTAATTTACTAAGCGTAGCTCAGATGCGAGCCAAAGCCAGAAGTATGGGCACCCAGTGAGAATTGAACACGCTAACAATGATCTGCAAATCTAGTTTGCTAACCATTACACCACATTTTTGTGATATAAGCCGTGATGCAGACCCCCACTTCAATTTATAGACTAAGCGAAGGCACATGGTTTAAACCTCAGCCAATCAACTGCCAGAATACGTGGTTGCTTAAGTACTTAATCGCTGATACTGACAGACGTCCATTTGCAATCATTGACGAAGGACCTACAAGACTGAAGAACACCAAGGCACAACCAAAGGATCATACCCAATATTAAGAAACACTAAGGAGCAACCAAAGTATTATACTCTAAGTATCGCGCTCTGCTTAACTCAAAGGATATCCGCTTGACAGCGCTCTTGCTTGAAGCCTAAAAGGTGACCATTAAAATCGTAACAGGTTATGCACCTAGGAACGCAAGATCTTCTTCGATGGCGACGAAGCTATGTATGAACTCTGGGATGTCAATTTTATCGGGTATTTAAGGACCCTTCCACTACACAATATAATATATGCACCATCTGACCAAAGCGAGAACCCAGATTTTGCAGAAAAGAATGCGACAATATATACTGAATTGATTCAATGTTTAGACGATCGAAGTTAATCATTGGTAATGAGTGTTGCATAGCACCTTCTTCACTGGCACTAAATAATTATAATGTTATATATCTCTTTCTTTCTTCTATATCTGGTCGTATTTTCTTCTGGTCGGCTTTGCTTCTGATCGTCTTTGGTATGTCTTCTATCATCTTGACTTGGTCTGGTCTAGCATCTTGGATCTGCTATCTTCTAAGGTCTTGCGTCGACTTGGGGACCTCGGTCTGGTTTTCTGTTAGGGATTTCTCTCTATCAGAAGCCCTGTGTCATTGTTAGTTTTTAGATAATAAACACAAGACTTCGATTTACTTTGATATTACTTTATTTTCAATCCCCGACCCAGACATCAGCTAACTAACATAGCGTGCGTGAGTTCCAGTTTTAGGCAGGACCTAAAATGGTCGACTGCTCTGCCTGACGTCAAACTGCAAAGAGGGACTCAAAAAGGTCCCACGCGACTTCACATATTTGGCGGGCTTCTGTAATTTTCCATGGAAGGACCCGGCCATGATATGAAAAGGGTCATCCCCTCAGAATTACATGGGATTGACAATAATCTTATGCAACCCGCATAGATTATGTAACAATGAGGAGCACCTAGGAACAGCGTTCTTGCTTGAAGCCTAAAGGATGGTCACAAAAATCGTAGCACTGCTTACCCTGTCGTTTTGTTGAGCATATCCCGAGGTGCATATTTGGAAACCCGGCCCAAAACTAGCATGAAACTGTGTAACTAATCTTTCTGGACGGCGGCAGATGTGTAGGTCTGATCAAGATTACCAGGATCCAGTTCTTTAGAATCGGCGTGGACTTCAATCAGACATAAAGGTGTGACTTCAAACGGCAGCAAGGGTTGTGTTTATCAAAGAAAGATTTTTTGTTTGGAAGGGTGCAGCACCTGTAAAACGCCTGGATTTTAGTCGTCAGATGGATTTGAAACAACATCAGAGGGCGAATGACTATACATAAAACATATCTTTCTCTAACACTAACCCTAACCCCTCTCTCTCTATGTAATATATATATATATATATATATATATATATAGTAAATGAATAAAAAGTCTAAACTTGTTTCATTATAATAATTTATTTCAACCGTATTAATACGGCATCTTCAGGTAATCACAAGAACATGACTCTTATGGAAAGACCCTAACTACAGAAATATATATATTTAAACAAAAGGCACATCTCCTGTTAAACAATTTTATTGATGATCTTTTCAAGCTTTCTAGCCAACTTTTTAAATATTTGGATGAAATTCGTGGATTAGTACACTGAAGTTTATATCCTGAGTACTTTCGGCACTTCGAAATATAAAAAAGTTGGCCAGAAAGCTTGAAAAGATCATCAATAAAATCGTTAAATAGGAGACATCTGTTTTGTTTAATTCTACATGTATAAATAAAAGAATGCTTCCCAAATACACACACATTATATATATATATATATATATATATATATATATGGAATGACTTACCGGTAAAAATATTGAGTTAATCCCAATATTTGGTTGATATAAGTATTCATGATACAACAACATTGTGTTTGACATCCAACTTTCAAAATGACGCAACAACCTTCATGAACTGCAATATTTATTTCCGCAATTAACTGTAATTATTCAATATCTTGATTAATTCAGTTGAATTTAACCCTGAGGATCATTATGACGAAACTCGAGTAGGTTATTTCTGTACAAACTGTAATATTATATATATGTAAGTAAGTAAAGTCGTCGGGGCGGCCTAATGTCGGTATCAGCCAGACAGCGAGGGAGTCTATCCCCGTTTACCTAGCGCTAGATCAAGGATATTATTTTAACGTCTGAGGTAGAGCACCACGCCTACCATCAGTTCCTCACTTTACCGCACAGATCGCTGTGCTACTCATACGCTGAGTTGGTGAGTGCCGGTATCGAACCAGGAACCTTGTGATTCCTAGCCGAACGCTCTACCGACTAACCTATATATATATATATAGCCACACTGAAGAAGCATGATATGCCGAAACACGTGTCTGTGGATGACTATATATATATATATATATATATATGAGGAAAAATTTTGTTGATCAATAATATTCATTTTTTGTAAATGCTCAATCAAATAAGGTATTTTCCATTCACGAAAATTATTTACAATAATTTTCGAAAAAAAATTACGTCACGCGGTTTAAATGGGAACGCTAACTTTATCGGCGTTTTAAATAATGTCCTTTTCACGTATATTGATATGAAAAGAAAATATTTTAAAAATATAACAAACACAGGATGTTACGATCAGGAAACAATTTTTAGTGTCAATACTTAGGCATTTCGGTATTTTATACCATCTTCAGGACACTGTTAGGTGAGGAACAAAATGAAAGATGTTAAGTGTATAGTGGTTATGTGAATCTGATGCTGTTAACCGTTAATTTTCATATGCGCGTTTGTTTACGAAAAGCAAATGACGTGATCAATGCATGTGCAAAAATGGTATATTGATATCAACAAAAGCTGCCACATACAAAAAAAAACAGAGGCTCACTGACTTTTGTTCACTAATAATTTCTTTTTCTTTAAAAATCGAAGGCTCTGACGAAGGTTTGTCAAACAAACCGAAACGCTGCAGCGTCGGCTTATTAAAGATCACTCATCAATGAAACTTGATTTTTTTTAAAAAATTTTCATAAAATTATATATATATATATATATATATATATATATATATATATATATATAAGAATGGAAATGAGTAACCTACTCGAGTTTCATGAAAATCGAGTAGGTTACTCATTTCCATTCTTAAATAAATTTATGCTCTACATTGTATTGAGCACTTTGTATTTGTTTTTTCTCAACCTTAACCTCTGGATATTGTGCGCTTCCAACGATCGTTCTTATACCCACCGGTAAGTTAATACTTATACATATACAAATATATATATATATATATATATATATATATATATATATATATATATATGACACAAAATTGAACAAGTTTTGAATAACTGTCAGGTTCATTTTTTTAAATGACTAGCAAATATATGCACCCTCCGAGTGAAAGTATTTAGGTTTTAATGTAATAAAATATATCAAATTAGAAAACTAATGAAACTAAACGAGAATGCAGATAAATAGAGCTTCGCCCAGGATTCGAACTCCGGTTGCCGAATCCATTTCCCACGACAATAATCATTACACCACACGCCTACTTAAGATCTAGACATATAGTTATTTATTAAGATTAGCTAAGATGTCGCATAGGGCCAGCAATATAGGGCATCCAGTGAGAATTGAACTCACTACCAATGGTTTGCTAATTCTAGATCTCTAACTATTGCCCCACGTCTGGTCTCTAAGATTTAGACATTTACGTAACTCATTAATATAACAAGAAAATATATGCATCCTCCGAGTGCATATATTTAAGTTTTAATGTAATAAGATATTATATCAAATTAGAAAGGCTAACGAAACTAAATAAGAATGCAGATAAAAAGATTTGAAACTGAGGTGGGTATAATCGAAAAATAAAACAAATAAAACTCACTTATCACTCCCGTCTTTCATTGCTAAATTTTCCTAATTTAACTATTTAGTTTAAATAAAAAGGAAAGAATAACATTACAGTTACTTCTTTTTATTAATTGATTTCTTTTAAGATTTATCCCCGAGATTTTTGCTCATATTCATTAAGATAAAGCCAAACAATTAGAAATCAATAATACTAAGCATATATTTATTCAAATCAAATTTGTAATATCAACATGCAAATTACCCTTCTCGTTAATACTGTAAACCGCCATTTTGTTGTATATATAAATACAATTGCATGTTATTCGTATGTAGATATGGTCAACAGTATTTATAATCTAACACAATTTTTTAATAATTGAGGTTTAAATGAAAATAAAATCATTGTGAATGTGACGTAAATAAGTAAGGGAATTGTGACTTGAGTACTGATATAGTTTCGGTTACAGATAGACAAATACACACTCACACTCACTCACTCTCTCTCTCTCTATATATATATATATATATATATATATATATATATAATATATATATATATATATATATATATATATAGGGTCCCATAATAATTTATATGCTCGTTTCTTTATTCTTTCTCTTCTATCAATCATATTTACAAGTCAAAATACATAAATTGAATAAGTTATAACGATTCAAAGAGCGTATATATTATTTTGGGACACTATATATAGACAAGTCTTGTACTATTTCAAAAATTAAATAACAAAGGTATACATTATTTTTAACTAATCGTGGCATAAAATATCTGTTATAATCTTATGGGCCATCCTATAGGCTTTAAGCAAGAGCGCTTGTCCAGTGGAATTGGGTCCTTGGTAATCCTCTGATAAAGAATCCTTTGGTTCTTCTGGTAAAAAATCCTGAGTATTGTAAGTCCCACCTCAATGTGTGCTAGTAGAACTATGGCCAGCATCAGTGTTTAAGTAGTGTATCAGCTACGCAGTATGGTTAGTGATTGGCGAAGGATAAACCACGTGACTACGGCTAGTCTATAAATCATGTGGGCAATTGGAGCACACCTTATATACAATAATAAATCCAACAATATCTCCGGCTTCTATATATATATATATATATATACACACACACACGAGAATGGGCTGAAAAGTTCATAGACTGACGAGTAAATGTGATGACGTCATATCTGTTGTTTCGACAAATGGAATCCTAGTATAGCAACACCGATGGAAGAAGTGTGTGAACTGCAAAAAGGATTATTTCTTTGAATTTTTTTTAGATAAGGCTTGATAATTAGTATTATTTTTATTATTCGTCCTCATCTTCATTATTATCTGTACAACGTTTCAGTCGATGTACCCTCCAGCCTTCTTCAGGTATTTCTTGTCGGACTCGGGAACCTTCTCGGACTCGGGAACCTTCTTTTCGAACTCGGGAACCTTCTTGTAATCGGGAGCCATCACGGAACTTTGAACCTAACCCTTTATTCAGTCCACGGAGGTATCCTGTTCTCATTCCGCTAACCATAGTTTGGGTACAGGCGTTGAGCTGTGTTAACTATTATTCTATGTTACTGCTGCTCCTGACCCGAGTCCGACAAGAAATACCTGAAGAAGGCTGGAGGGCATATCGGCCGAAACGTTGGACAGATAACAATGAAGATCAGGACAATAGTCCGAATAATACTTAGAAGGATTATGTTGGAAAAAATAAATCCCATTCGGTTGTATTCCGTGAGAGTATATTGGTTAGACAAAGAACTTTTCAGTCGACCGTCGTAGACAGGACTCTTAATACCTTAATTTGAGCAACTTATTCTATTCTATTCTGATCATATCTTTTTAATTATCCCACACCTTTCTAATTCTGATATTTTCATTGTTCACTGTTATCGATCTATGCCATTTTTATCAATGCTCCAACCGTTGATATCTATTTATCTACCTACCATAGTATCGCTAAATACGTACACTCCTAAATTTTTTTAGAGCTAATTTCTTTACAGATAAAAGATACCAGCACCTTATCATTTCTAATAATGCAATATTATATATTGAATATTCATACATAATAAAAACTGTTTTGATTGTCAAATGTAAACAATCTAGAAATAATACAAATCCAGGGCAGACACTTTCACACTTGAGTGGGTCGACTTAATCTTCGACTGACGAGTAGGGGAGGTCGATTTTTCACTTTTTAAAAATATCAAAATGCCTGAAAGACCAAAAGTTATGAATTGGTCTATTAAGAATGGATACCCAAAATTATATCTTGCTTGAATCAATTTTTGAGGAAATGGCCTCAAGGATCGTAGACAAAAATGCACTGAAAGGCCCTCGGTTTTGCAATAATTCATTTTGATAAAATAAAATGACAACATTCCCTGGTTTAAATACTTTTAATTTCATTGTTAGATTTTCTTATCAATTTTTTGGCCAAATGTTACAAAACCACGGGTTTTTCTGTGCCTTTCTCTCTCTCTCTCTCTCTCTCTCTCTCTCTCTCTCTCTCTCTTTCCCACCTCTCTCTTCTCTTCCCCTCTCTCTCTCTCTCTCTCTCTAAATATATATATATATATTATATATATATATATATATATATATATATATATATATATATTGGGGGGAGATTATGTGCTTAATTAAAGTCATACATAATTTGTTAATTAATTAATTATAATTAAATGAATTAGGCGTGCATATCGGTTTAAATGTAAAGCGTAAACAAATCGAGAAAAAGTCGATCTCTGTATGTACGACTTTTTCTCAATTTGTTTACGCTTTACATTTAAACCGATATGCACGCCTAATTCATTTAATTATAATTAATTAATTAACAAATTAGGTATGACTTTAATTAAGCACATAATCTCCCAAAAAATTGTCGGCCTTCGCCATTTCAAACACATTGTTTGACCACTTCATATATATATATAATATATATATATATATATATATATTTAGAGAGAGAGAGAGGGGGGAGAGAAAGATAGAGGGTGGGAAAGAGAGATAGAGAGAGGAGAGAGAGAGAGAGAGAGAGAGAGAGAGAGAGAGAGAGCATTATTTTTCTTATTAAATGATTCTCGTGAACTAGTATCTTCGTTCTTCTTGTTTTTTTTAGTTGTTTTATTTTTATCTCAACCGATCTGCTTCTCGACCTTCAACAGGTGTCAGTCTCATATTCTACGGTAAATTAATTTATTAGTAAGATATCCAAATTTCCTAATTATTTCATTAATTATTTTTGGCATATTCTTGATTAGTTTTCCACTACTTCATCATCAACTTTTTAATACAACTGAAACGAGCATTTAAATTATTTGTTGTTTTGTTATTTTAACTATGATATTTGTTTTTGATATATGGCAAAATTATGGCGTATTTGGGCTTTTTATATAGGACTTTCTATTTCTTCTGTGGACGTTAGCTTTATGCCTGGTCCTGCGTATCGATAATCGTGGGTTTCTATCCGGAGGATAATTACTTTACGTCGCCGAAAAGGGCAAAATGGGCTCTTTAACCTTGGCTTGGTAACCAGTCTATGAGAAGGAAAACTGAATACAAACCTGTTAGATTCAATAAATTCGTGTTTTTTCAAATAGGACTTTTCATTTCTTCTCTGTGTGTTGGCTTTGTCTGACCCTGTGCCTCTATAATCAAGGGTTTCTATCCGAAACAAACTATTGTAGCCGATATAAAAGAAAAATGCTTTGTATTATTCGGACTATTGTCCCCATCTTTATTGTTATCTACACAACGTTTCGGCCGACGTGCCTCCCGGAATCAAGAACCTTTTCTTGGAAATCGGCAGCCTTCATGTCGTAATCGGGAGCTTTCACAGAACTTCGAGCCGAACTCTTTATTCAATCCACGGGGTTAAACTGTTTTCATTCCGTTAACCATAACCAGGTACAAGTGTTAAGCTGTGTTAATTATTCTATGTTACTATCATCCTTGGCCAGGATTGAACCTGCAGCCCAGAGATGACTGTCACTTAGAAATGTAGTAACTTAGCACCTATATCGTTGCACCATGTGTCCAACTGGTTAAAAGTAAAGATGATAACAATAATTTAAATAATACAAATTATCAACCATCATCTCAAAATTTCAGAGAAATACTTCATTTATTTTATTATTATTATTATTATTAATAATAATAATAATAATAATAATAATACTGTGCGGTGACAGAGATGAGACGGTATACCACGTATTAAGCGAATATAGCAAACTATCACAACGGGAATACAAAACTAGGCACGACTGGGTTGGAAAGGTAATCCACTGGTAATTATGCAAAAAATTAAATTTTGACCATACAACAAAATGCTATATGTATAAACCAGAATCTGTTCTTGAGAATGAAACACATGAAGTTCTCTGGACTTCGAGATAAAAACGGATCACTCTATCCCAGACAGGAGACCAGACCAATTGTTGATTAACAAAAAAAAAAAGAACTTGTCAACTGGTGGACTTTGCAGTTCCAGCAGATCACAGGGTGAAATTGAAGGAAAACGAAAAGATGGATAAATACCTGGACCTTGCCAGAGAATTGAAAAAGCTGTTGAATACGAGGGTCAAAAGTGATACCAATCGTAGTTGGTGCACTCGGAAAAAAGACTGGAGGATCTGGAAATCAGAGGAAGAGTTGAGACCATTCAGACTACTGCATTGCTGCAATCAGTCAGAATAGTCATGGAGACCTGAGGAGACTTGTTGTCACTCAGACTCCAGTGAAAGACCATCAGCTAAAACTGATGTGAAAAACTCAAAAGGAGTTAAAATGATAATAATCCACTCTTTGCTAGTTTTTCACACCAGCATTAGTTGGTGGTCTTTCACTAGTGTCCGAGTGACAGCAAGTCTCTTCAGGTTTCCAGGACATTTCTGAGTATTCTAGCCGATCTTAGCAATGTTGCTGATTGGATGGTCTCGTTTCATTTTCTGATTTTCCCAGCCTCGTTTCTCATTTTCAGATCCTCTGCGCAACATATAGTATCCATACAGAGCTGGTTGATGTAAGTCTTTGCTGGACGGTTCGCTCCGGTGTTACCATGTGTTGTCTTCCACAGGAGAATGTCGCATATGAGTTGGTC
>CM042173.1:23835015-23842515 GCA_023376005.1 Doryteuthis pealeii
TAAAATACACGCGTGCAATCGGCTGTAATTAATCAATATCTTGATTAATTCAGTGGATTTAACCCTGAATATCCTTATGGTGAAACTCGAGTAGGTTATTCCTGTGTATACCATTATAATAATAAATTTGCTCTACTCACGTATTGAGCGCTTTATATTTGTTATATCGCTGTCTTATCATTGTGAAACTTGTATCAACTAACCATTGTGACCAATTTCACATGTAAGTCACCTTTTTCATGTAAAATCATATATATATATATATATATGAGGTAACATAAGGAATGAAAGAACAAAACTCAGACAAAAATGTGTAGTATATTTCGCTGGAGTACTGAACTCAGCTTCTGCTTTTATTGAATTATTAGGATCATACAAGTGTACACTTTAAACACTTGTATGATCCTAATAATTCAATAAAAGCAGAAGCCGAGTTCAGACTCCAGCGAAATATACTACACATTTTTGACCTGAGTTTTGTTCTTTCATTCCTTATTTTACCTCATTCTGTCGGATTCCTTCCAACCACCTTTTCCTTATATATATATATATATATATATATATATATATATATATATATATATATATACATACACATTAATGGTAATGTATAAATTTCATATATTTCCTTTTTTTGTATTGGTATACAATTTACAGTCTGTCCGTCTCTCTTCTCTGTATCACTTTCTGTCTCTGCCCATCTTTTCTCTCTCTTCGTCACTTGTCTATACAATGGCCACACGAATCGTAGCACATTAATTACTCTATATATTGATACTCGTGTTCATTAATAGTACGACCGTTATCATCCTGCAACACCCTCTAGTTAAAAATGAGACCGTTCAAACCGTCTAATATGAAATGCAAAAAATGTAAATCCTGATTATCTGGTGTTGCTTATCCGCCGAATTCTTATTTCTTAGGAGTGCCATCACAAAAGCTAAATATTGCACGATTCCGTCTTTATTATGAAGGGAACAAAAAGGAGATGATATAGAGAAAAAATATTAGAAAGAAAGAAAAAAAAAGAAAGTGGGGAAAGATAGAGAGAGGGGGTGAGCACCCGGAAGCGATAACACTGATCTGTTTCAATCGAACATAATGAAAAGATGAAAATAAAGAAAAAGTGAGAGAGAGTTAAATCAAAATTATAATACTTTTTACTTATTGAACTATTTGGCAATAGCTCTTAAGTAAACATATCAAACATTGTAATAATTAAATTATTATGCTGTGGTATATCCACATGCCCTGCAAGTAAAACTAATTCCATATATAATTATCGTTGTAATTTGGTTCTGGAATTTAAAAAAACCCCGGAAGTATCAGTTCCGCCATTGTATAAGGAAAACGGAAGTATCACCTGCGTCATTGTTGTTCGTCAATAAAAGGTGGTAAAAATCTGCATAAAATTGTTTTTTTGTTTGTTTTACGGCATATCAACCTTGGTGGGTTATTTAATGCCGATAAAGTTTTGAAATAAAGTCATTCTTAATTTTGTTACTCAATTTTTTTATAAATACATTTTTCTATTTAACCCATTGATGGGACACTAACAGGTACTACCACTCTGGGTCAGAGTGGACCAGGGAGCCATTGTGATGAAGGAGTCCTCCACATTCCCCATACCTCAAAAACTGGAACCTCACCATCAGATAGAGTTTAACGTTATTCCCAGAATATGTAGACCCTCAGCCACCACCTTCTAGCACCCATATGATAAAAAGGGGTTGGGGCTTGCCATAAGAGCAATAGTGCTGGAGCAATCATATAAGTGCTAGCGTTTGACGTGACCAGCCGATTTGTCGGAGGAGGCCCTTCTAGCCCAAGTAAGGGTCTAAGTGGAGTGTTGCATGTCATGCATTGCTCATCTACCTGGGTTCCATCCTTAAGCATCATGGGTCGCCACACACGATCACCGAAGTTAAGCAGCGACAAACCTGCACAATACTTAGATAATGCGGGTCTTGATTTAAAGGGGCAGGGTTGGATTTATTGCCCAGTGCCTGAGGCGCCCCGACGGGATCTATGCATTTTTATGCCTACCACACATGAGCTTCGGTTTGTTGGTGGGTCCCCACATAGAAATGTCCTTGTGTCACACCCTCATAGGTGGGCTGAAAGGCAAATTGCCTTAGATAATGCTGGTTGGATTTTACAGCCTGTCAACTCTTAGGTTAGTTTAGGCTGGGTATTTATTTAAATTAATTTTTAAACTCATTTAAAAAATCTATTTAACCCATAGATGGGACCTTGATAGGTACGACCACTCTGGGCCAGGGTGGACCTGGGAGTAATGGTGATTGAAACTTTACTACTAGATGCAATTCAACGTCACATTGAGAACAGTAAGACTCATATCCACCGCTCTTTCTCTCTTAACCTCTCTTTATTTGTTTTCTGCCTTTCTAAACTTCTCTCTCTCTCTCTCTCCACTTTTATATTCCCCCTCTCTCCCTCTCTCTCTTTCTCTCTTAACCTCTCTTTATTTGTTTTCTGCCTTTCTACACTTCTCTCTCGCCTTCTCTCTCCACTTTTATCTCCCCCTCTCCCTCTCTCTCATTTGTTTTCTTCTGTCTTTCTACACCTTTCTGTCTATCTCTCTCTGTCTATCTGCGTCTCTCTCTATCTCTCTCTCTCTCTCTCTCTCTCTAATTTGTTTTCTTCTGTCTTTCTACACCTTTCTGTCTATCTCTCTGTCTTTCTGCGTCTCTCTCTCTCTCTGCGTCTCTCTCTCTATCTCTCTATCTCTCTCTCTAATTTGTTTTCTTCTGTCTTTCTACACCTTTCTGTCTATCTCTCTGTCTATCTGCGTCTCTCTCTATCTCTCTCTCTCTCTCTCTCTATTTGTTTTCGTCTTTCTTTCTACACCTTTCTGTCTATCTCTCTGTCTTTCTGCGTCTCTCTCTCTCTCTCTGCGTCTCTCTCTCTATCTCTCTATCTCTCTCTCTAATTTGTTTTCTTCTGTCTTTCTACACCTTTCTGTCTATCTCTCTGTCTTTCTGCGTCTCTCTCTCTCTCTGCGTCTCTCTCTCTATCTCTCTATCTCTCTCTCTAATTTGTTTTCTTCTGTCTTTCTACACCTTTCTGTCTATCTCTCTGTCTATCTGCGTCTCTCTCTATCTCTCTCTCTCTCTCTATCTCTGTCTTTCTGCGTCTCTCTCTCTCTCTCTCTCTGCGTCTCTCTCTCTCTAATTTGTTTTCTTCTGTCTTTCTACACCTTTCTGTCTATCTCTCTATCTGCGTCTCTCTCTATCTCTCTCTCTCTCTCTATCTCTGTCTTTCTGCGTCTCTCTCTCTCTCTCTGCGTCTCTCTCTCTCTAATTTGTTTTCTTCTGTCTTTCTACACCTTTCTGTCTATCTCTCTGTCTATCTGCACATACGATAAATAGAACAATAAGGTCGAGATAATCATATAGATGCAAGGTTTTGTTAAAAAAACCTGCCGGTTGATCAGAAGAAACCTCTCCGTCCGCCTAACCGAAGTAAGGACTGAAGTGGAGTGTTGAGTTACAGAGACTGCTCAGCGCCCAGGATTCCGTCTTTAAGAATAACCAGTCGCCGTCTACGGTCAACAGGTGGCACATAGGGAATGTGGAGTCCCCCTTTATCGCCATTACCCTGACCCGGAATGGTAATACTTGTTAGGGCCCCATCTATGAGTTAAATAAATAAAATTGAGCATTAAAACGCGTTTAAAAAAATTGAGTTTGACAAAGGAATTGAATATCCTGCAAAAATAAATAAAACAAAATGTCTTCGGCATAAAGTAAAAGTTAATTCGTCGGGGTGGCCTAAAGTGGTATCAGTCAGACAGCACGGGAGTCTATCCCCTTTTCACTAGCGCTAGACCAAGGAGATTGTTTTTGTGTCTTTTTGGAGCGCCTCACTTTACTGCACAGATCCCTGTGCTACTCATACGATGAATTGGCGAGGGCCGGTATCGAACTCGGAACCTTGCGCTTCCTAGTCGGACGCTCTACCGACTGAGCTAAACCGGCAAAATAACCCAGCAAGAGTTGACATGCCGTAAAATCAAACCAACCAACCATATCTCTAAAATATATAAATAAAATAACGTATTAAAAAATGGAAATGAGTTAAGATTTTTATAGGCAAGAAGTTCTAAATAGTATAAATTCAAATCTAGTTATCATGGCATTCTATTTTTGTACGGAGATTGTTTTCAGCAATACAAGTCTGTTACAGAAGAAGAAAGAAAGAAAAAATGCAAAGAAAAGAGTAAAGTATGAACGTAAGACAAAAAAATTATAAAAAAGACAACAACAACAACAAAAAGAATGTAAAGAGGGTTGGGACTCTAGAGAGACGATGTATTAAGCGTTGAAAAAAAGGGGGTAAAAAAAATAAAAAGAGGGAGAAAAAAACAACAGCAACAAAAAGAATGTAAAGAGGGTTGGGATTCTATAGAGACGATGTATTAACCGTTGAAAAAAAAAAGGGTAAAAAAGAAGAAAACGAAGGAGAGAAAAAAAACACTCGAAGAATCAAAAGTCCGTAAACAACCAGGCTCTATTTTCACCTGACTTATATTTCTCGTCGAATGTCAAAATATACCCCCACTTCTAAATCAACACGCGTTTCTCAGAAGAAGAACCCTTTGATGTTACCGGCATGAAACTAACAGTATGTTTGGCATCGCCACACGTGGAATCCTCAGATTCTGCCGTAGGGAAGGGACAGATTCTACAGACTCTCTGTCCCTCTCTCTTTCCCACCACTCTCTCTCTCTCTCTCTATCTCATGAGGGTTTGTCGGGGTGGGGAGTGAAGGTTTATGGATGAGTGAATTCCAAGGACAGATAACTCTGCATGACCCGTTATCGAACAAACTAATCTGCTCAATTGAAGACAGCAGTGAGCACTGAAATGCAAGTAAACAAAGCTTTAAATATGGAGCGTGGGTGTGGGGTCTGCCTCAAAAAGAAAGTCTCTTACTTATAAAACGATGGCTATCAGCTATCGGTGTCCGAGCTCTGATAAAAATCAAAATGATTATTTTAAAATCGAAAGGACTGGCGCTACACAATCTTCTAGCAAATAATTATTTTCTTTCTTTTTTCTTTCAATTTAAGTGATTTCTTAATTTCTTTACTCTTTCTTTCATTCAATCATTCATTTTTTTTCATTCAATTTAGGTGATTTCTTTTTTCTTTCTTTCTTTTAATTTAAGTGATTTCTTTCTTTTTTACTTTTCTTCTTTCTATACACGTGCTTCTTTCTTTCTTTTTTTTCTTCTTTCTTTCCTTTCTTTCTACCTTTCTTTTTCTTTTTCTTCGTTCTTCTGGCTTTTTTTCCTCATCTTTTTTCTTCTCTTCGTTTCAGAGAAGTGCTTTCTTGTTTTTTCTTTCTATCAATCCAGTGATTTCTTTCTTTCTACCTTTCCGCATTCTGTAGTTAAATGATCAAAATCTATGCAATTATAATATAAGAAAGAAATTTTAAAAAATGAATTGAAAGAGAGAAAGAAGATAAAAATAATAATAAATTAAAAGAAAGAAAGAAAGAATAATAAATTGAAAGAAAGAAAGAAAGAAGAATGAATAATAATAAATTGAAAGAAAGAAAGAAATAAGAATGAATGAAAGAAAATATAAAGAAATTAAAAATCATTTAAATTAAAAGAAAGAAAGGAAGAAAGAAAGAAAAAAAATTAATGAATTAATGAAAAATGAGTAAAGAAATTAATAATAATAATAATAATAATAATAATAATAATAATAAGGCTAAAATAATCAGATGAGTCCTGGAGATCTGATAAGACTTGCTATCACTCAATCTCCAGTGAAAGACCGACCGTTAAAGTTGGCGTGAAATACTCATAAACAGTGGAATAATAATAATAATGGTAAGAACCTGGAGATATTGGGGAAAAAAACTACAAGTAGCGGGAAATATTCAAAGAGAACACCATGAAGCAAACATAGATGAAAGAGAAAAAAAAAAGGAATACTTCAGAAGATCGAAAAAGCTTTTCAAAACCAAACTCCGCAGCAGAAATCTCATCAAAGGAATAAGTCTCTAGGCAGTCCCTCTTGTAAGATAATCCAAACTATTCTTCAAATGGACAAGGGTGGAATTCAGACCAATGAACCAGAAGATTGATGACGATGTATAAAGCCTTAACACCGGGAGATGGCATATACAGACTCTATGTAGCAAGAAAAGAAGGAGGAGAATCTGACAGCATTAAGGATTGCGTAGATGCAACAATTCAAGAACTCGAGACTCCGCAACGTACTGCACTCTATATATTCTATATAACCCCACTTATTGAGTTTATTATTTATCAACGGTCGAATTTGTGATTAACTAGATATTATATTCCCCGGTAAGTCACCCTCTTTACAGACACACACACATTATATATACTAGCAAATATATGCACCCTCCGGGTGCAAGTATTTAAGTTTTAATGTAATAAAATATTGTATTAAATTAGAAAGGCTAATGAAACTAAATAAGAATACAGATAAAAAGATTTGAAACAGAGGGGGGTATGATAAAAGATTTGAAACAGAGGGAGTATAATAAAAATAGAACAACTGAAACTTACTCTTCCATCACTCTCGTCTTTCATTGTTATTTTTTTCTAATTTAAGTATTTAGTTATGAGAGGAAGTAAAGAATAAAATGACAGTTATTTTATCTTGTTAATGGATTTCATTTAAGATTTATTGAAGAGACTTTTTCTTATATTCATTAAAATAAAACAAAACAGTTAGAAATCAATAATACTAAGCACATATTTATTAAATTCGATTTTTTAATATTAATATGCAAATTAGCCTTCCCGTTCACAACTGTAAAGCGCTATTTTGTTGTATATATAAATATAATTGCATGTTGTCAGTATGTAGACATAGTTAACAGTATTAATAATGTAAGACAATTTTTATTAATAATCAGGTTTAGATAAAAAAATAAAATCATGGAGAATGTGATGTCAATAACTAAGAGAATTGTGACTTGAGTAGGAATATAGTTTCGGTTACAGACAGAAAAACACACAATCTCCATTATAATAAGATATATATATATATATATATATATATATATATATATATATATATATAATCAAATATTATGGATTTAATATCCCGCAACTAAAGTTTCATGCTTACTTGCAATCACCAGACAGTCAAAATGTTAAAATAAAAACCGTGGCTTGTCAGGCTCCTCCGATCAATCGGCTGGTCACGTCAAGCCCTAACACCTATGTGATTGTCCCAAACTCTATCATATATGTCCTAGAAGGCGGTTACTGAGGGTCTTACATTCCTTGGTATGACGTTAAACTCTATCCGATGGTGAAGTTTCAGTTTTGGAGCTCTGAGGAATGTGGAGTACCCCTTCACCACCAAAATTACTCCCAGGTTCACTCTGACTCGAAGTGGTAGTACCTGTTAGGGTTCTATCTATGGGTACACTAGAAAAATGAGTTTTAGATAATGCTAAAAATACTGAGAATGAATAAAAC
>CM042173.1:23847515-23865015 GCA_023376005.1 Doryteuthis pealeii
CCATTACACCATAGGAACAAGAAGGTTCCCGAGCCCGAAAAGAATGTTCCAGAGTCTGACAAGAAATACCCGAAGAAGGCCGGAGGATACATCGGCCAAAACGTTGTACAGATAACAATGAAGATGAGGACAATAGTCCGAATAACACAGATAATACTAATCATCAAGCCTCATTTCAAACATTTAGAGAAATAGAACAAAATTAGTTTGAAAAATGTTTAAAAAAACAGAGTTCAAAAATAGATATTGAAACCCATTAAAAATGTATAAAACAAAACTGGATTTGGCCTTGAACCGATGGAGTTATCTTAACAACGTTTCGGCAAATGTGCCCACCGGCCTTCTTCAGGTATTTCTTGTTGGGAACTTTTTCGGACTTGGGAACCTTCTTTTAGTACTAATTATCAAGCCTCATCTAAAAAAATCTGAGATATTTTTTCTTTTCCTTTTTGATTTTGGAATCCACTGGAACGATGAAGTCTACTAACTACACATTCATTTCTTCTAGTTAATTATAACTAATTATAACTAATTATAACTAACTATAACTAGGCCTGGTTGGGATTAGAGGAGTTATTCTAATCTCAAAATCTTTCCTTCTCGTCTTATTATTGCAAATATTTATTCAGTTTCAATTTAAAAAATCAAATACTTGTCTCTACTTGTTATTCTGGAACAACACAATCTTTAACTTGAACCGATGTGAATTGGCCTTGAACGGGTGTGAGTTAATTTTCGTAAATATCAAAATATATATCCAGAGTGGGAAGTTCTGGGTCTGCTGACTTCCCGTTTCAGTTTCAGTTTCTGTTAGTGTTAGCCAATGAGCCCGCATATGGGCAACTACATGGCGCTGCATGTGTCTACCACCCCGTATCAGTGAGGATCTGAGAGTAATAAGAATGAATATGTACTCCATATACTCCAGAACCGGAGCCTCACCATTGGATGCAATGTAGTTCATACTCCTTTAGTGGTACGACCCAGTTTCGATTTCAAAAATCAGATACTTGTCTCTACTTGTTGTTCTGGAGCAACACAATCTTCAACTCTGTGAGATTTGGCCTTGAACCGTTGTGAGTTAATTTTCGTAAATATCAAAATGTATATCCACTTGATTAAGAGTGGGAAGTTCTGGGTCAGCTGACTTTTCGCTTCAGTTTCAGTTTCTGTTAGTGTTAGCCAATGAGCCCGCATATGGGCAACTACATGGCGCTGCATGTGGCCGTGTGCAAAATGAGTTGTTTACGAGAAGAAAGTCCACTGACAGATAAAGATTTAGCGCAGCAAGAAGGATCGGCCCTATTTGAACAGATGGGGATCTTTTTTTTTCGGGGTTGTTTTTGTTTTTAATAAAGACGAAATCCCTTACAAATTCACGCACATGCACACGCCCACAATTCCACGAATATATAATAAACACACGCCGACGCAAGCGTTTCTATTTTATCTACAGAAGCAAAATATTAACACTCCCTCTCTTTCCTCCCTCTATTTCTCCTCCTCCTTTCTCCATTATTCACCAGATTATTTCATATTCTTCAACCTCAAAGTAAACTACTTGGATCAGTAATAAATATAAGAAATATATACATATATCATTTGCATGTGCACCACTCACATTTAGGAACCTGTCTTAAGTGTGCGGCGCTTTCCTCGTTAGGCCATGGACCCTAAACCATTCGAATATGATCACATTGTTACGACAAGTTGATCCGGAAGTAATGCTCTATTCATTTTCAGCGTATCTATTATATATATATATATATATATATATATATATATATATATATATTTGAGATTTAGTGGGAAGAATCGTTAAAGTTTGAAACAAATGAGAAACTCCGTTAGATGTTATCAAATATATCTATCTATCTATCTATCATATATATATATATATATATATATATATATATATATATAATATATATATATATATATATATATATGTGTTGTGTGTGTGTGTGTGTGTGTGGAGTGATAGATTAAATAAATCGACAAAATGTGGTTGAAAATATTTTTGTTTGAATATATCTTAGAGAAATCCTTAAAGATTTTGTTGAGATACATGGATTTACACCCTGCTTTTATATTTAAAAGGTAATAGGGTAAGGGAATGGTGTATACATATATATATATATATATATATATAAAATAAATATTTAGTACTTATATATATTCATGTTTGGGCCTTTTTAATGCATATATATATATATATATATATATATATATATATATATAATATATATGTGTGTGTGTGTGTGTGTATATAAGTAAATATTTAGTACGTGTATATATTATATTTATATGCATGTATATATATATATATGTGTGTGTGTGTGTGTGACATACAAATATTTGATCTAACTGTACTCTAGAGAGCGAAAATGAAAAGTCTTTCATTTACTAATTTGTGGAGTTACCGTTCATTTTTAATTTCTCTCTCTCTCTCTCTCTCTCACTCTCTCTCTCTCTCTCTCTCTCTCTCTCTCTCTCTCACACACACACACACACACACACGTATATGTGTGTATGCATAATAAATATAATGTGCCCGTTTTACTTAGATATTTTCATTTATTTCTGCTTGTATAAATTGAGTTTAAATCCCCTTAAATGGGTAATAGTGCGTTAATTAAAACCCTATTAACGTTCACACATACACTCATAGACAGACAGACAGACAGACATTAATATACGGAGATAATAACATTCTGAGATAGATAGAAACAGACCGAAAAAGATAGGGAGAGATAAGAATATTCTATACAATGTAAGCATATAAGATAAACAGAAACATACCGAAATAGATAGATAACTAGAGAGAGAGAAACTGTCAGAGAGAGAGAAAGAGAGAGAGAGAGAGAGAGAGAGAGAGATTAGTGAAAGAAGCGGATAGAGAGATAATTTGAAGCACCGAGAAAGAAAGGGATACAAAATAGAATAATCTGAGAGAGAGAGAGAGAGAGAGAGAGAGAGAGAGAGAGAGAGAGAGAGAGAGAGAGAGAGAGAGAGAGGGGAAAAGAAGGAGAGAGCAAGACAGACAGACGAGAGATAGAGATAGAGAGGGACAACCTAATAATGAAAGAAATAGAAAAAGGGGGAAGAACAAGGATACAAAAAAGAGAGATATATATAAAAAGAGAGAAATAGAAAAAGAACAAATATATAAATAAATGAAGAATAAAAGAGGCAAAAGAAAATAATTTTATATAAATTTATATTATTACATATATTTATATATTCTATATATATTTTAAAATATTCTTATCTTTTAAATTTTTATATATCTATATATATATTATATCAATTTATATTTTTTATATATTTTAACTATATTTTTTAATTTTAAATATATATATTTTTTATATATTTATTTATACATAATATACATTTATATATTTTATATATATTTTGTATATATTCATATTATTTATTTTTATATTTTTATTTATATATGTATATTCATGTATTTTATATCCTTTTTTTAATTTTTTAAAATCTTTATATATTTATTTATAAATTATATCTATATTATATATACTAGCAAATATATGCACCCTCCGGGTGCAAGTATTTAAGTTTTAATGTAATAAAATATTGTATTAAATTAGAAAGGCAAATGAAACTAAATAAGAATACAGATAAAAAGATTTGAAACAGAGGGAGTATAATAAAAGATTTGAAATAGAGGGAGTATAATAAAAAATGGAACAACTGAAACTTACTCTTCCATCACTCTCGTCTTTCATTGTTATTTTTTTCTAATTTAAGTATTTAGTTATGAGAGGAAGTAAAGAATAAAATGACAGTTATTTTATCTTATCTAAGCACATATTTATTGAATTCGATTTTTTAATATTAATATGCAAATTAGCCTTCCCGTTCGCAATGTAAACCGCTATTTTGTTGTATATATAAATATAATTGCATGTTGTCAGTATGTAGACATAGTTAACAGTATTAATAATGTAAGACAATTTTATTAATAATTGAGGTTTAGATGAAAATAAAATCATGGAGAATGTGATGTCAATAACTAAGACAATTGTGACTTGAATAGGAATATAGTTTCGGTTACAGACAGAAAAGCACACAATCTCCATTATAATAAGATATATATATATATATATATATATATATATGTATTATTTTTTTATTTTTATATATTTATTTATATATTATATATATGTATGTATTTTATTTTTATATATTTATTTATATATGTATGTATTTTTATTTTTGTATATTCATTTATATATTATATATATGTATATATTTTTTATTTTTTATTTTTATATATTTATTTATATATTATATATATGTATTTTTATTTTTGTATATTTAATTCTATATCATATATATGTATGTATTTTCATTTTTTTAATATATTTATATATTATATATATATGTATATATTTTTATTTTTTTATATATTTATTTATATATTATATATGTATATATTTTTGTTTTTTATATATTTATTTATATATTATATATTATATATATATACATATATTTTTATATATTTATTTATATATTATACATATATACATATTTTATTTTTATATATTTATTTATATATTATACATATTTCTATATTTTTCATTTTCTTATTTTCATATATTTATTTATATATTATATATTATATATATTCATATGTTTTTATTTTTATATATTTATTTATATATCATATATATTCATATATTATATATTTATATATTTTAACAGTCGGTAGAGCGTTCGGCTAGAAACCACAAGGTTCCTAGTTCGATACCGGTCCCCGCCAACTCAGCATATGAGTAGCACAGGGATCTGTGCGGTAAAGTCAGGAGCTGATGGTAGGTGTGGCGCTCCACCTCAGATGCTAAAACAATCTCCTTGGTCTAGCGCTATTGAAAAGGGGATAGACTCCCTCGCTGACTGGCTGATACCGACTTTAGGCCGCCCCGACGACTTTACTTTACTTTTTATATATTTTATATATATTTATATGTTTTTATTTTTTTATATATCTATTTATATATTATATATATTAATATATTTTATATATACTAGCAAATATATGCACCCTCCGTGTGCAAGTATTAATGTCATAAAATATCATATTAAATTAAAAAGTCTAAATAAACTAAATAAGAATGCAGATAAAATGATTTGAAACAGAGAGGAGTATAATCGAAAAATAAAACAGCTGTAGCTTCCTTTTCCACCCCGTCTTTCCTTGCTAAACTTTTCTAATTTAACTATTTAGTTAAATTAGGAAGTAAAGAATAAAATTACAGTTATTTCTTTTTGTTAATTGATTTCTTTTAAGATTTATCTCCGAGATTTTTGCTCATATTCATTAAGATAAAATCAAATAATTAGAAATCAACAATACCAAGCACATATTTATTAAAATCAAATTTTAAATATTAATATGCAAATTAGCCTTCCCGTTCACACTGTAAACCGCTATTTGTTGTACATATAAATACAATTGCATGTTTTTAGAGCGTAGATATGGTCATCAGTATTAATAATGAAAAACAATTTTATTAATAATTGAGGCTTAAATAAAAATGATTCATGGAGAATGTGATGTATAATACCTAAATGGATAGTGACTTGAGTAGTGATATAGTTTCGGTTACAGACACACAAACACATAATCTCCATTATAATAAGATATATTTTAATTTTTAAATTTTTACATATGTATTTACATAACTATATATATTTATATATTTTATATAAAATAATAGGAAGAAAGATATAGAGACAGATACGAAGAAAGGCAAGAAGAAATAGTGTTTGAAGGGGAGGGGGGAGGAGAGAGAGAGAGAGAGAGAGAGAGAGAGAGAGAGAGAGAGAGAGAGAGAAATTCGTTATTAAATGACCTGAAAAGTGTTGATATGGCGTAGGACACCACAATCAAACAAACATTCTTAACCCGACACCACCCGAAACAATATCAATAGATGCAAATAAAATAATTTTCTACTCCTTTTCATAACAATGCATCCTCCTATAAGGGTTGATATGCCGTAAAACAAAGCAACCATCCAATATTTTAAGAGAAAAACAGAATCTCTCACAATTGCAGCTCAAAAATAATGCCATAAGAACAAATTATCTCAAAGTAGAAACAGATAAGACATAACAGAATAGTAAATTTGGGTGTGTAGAGACAGAAATGAAGCGATCAACCATGTATTAAGCGAATATAGCAAACCAGCACATCGAGAATACATGATTGGGTTGGAAAGGTGATTCAATGGGAACTGTGCGAAAAACTAAATTTTGACCTCACACCAAAAGGGTACACGCATAAACCAGAATCTGTTCTTGAGAAGACCACGCATAGAATTCTCAGGGACTTTGAGATAAAGACGGATGGCCTTATACCACCCAGAAAACCTAGAGGATCTAGAGGATCTGCAACAGTCACATTCCATTTTTACAACTAATTTTCTCTCCTTTTCTTTCTAAAACGTTCCTTGTTCGCTTAGACTGTTCCACTTCTGTGCGGATCTAGGAGCCTCTTCCTCCTCACCCGGGTTATTGTTGTGGTGACACTTGTCACAATTCTCAAAACATGTCAGTTATTTTCTGTGTGAAATATCAATCAAATGGAAACAATGGCAAAGGAGTCATCTTTGTATCTTACTTCATCCTCATTTATCTCTGTTCATATTTATCTATATATCTATCTATATCAGTATGTTCCTATATATCTATCTATCTATCTATCTATCTAATTCTGTCCTATATATCTATCTATCTACCACATCCTGTCATATCTATCTATCTATCTATCTATCTAATTCTGTTCCTATATATCTATCTATCTATCTATCTATCTATCTATCTATCCTATCTATCTATATATCTATCTATCTATCTATCTCATCTGTTCTATCTATCTATCTATCTCATTCTGTTCATATCTATCATCTATCTATCTATATCTATTCTATTCTATCAATCTATCTATCTATCTATCTATCTATCTATCTATATCTATCTATCTATCTATCGATCTATCTATCCCAGTTTGTTCATATCTATCTATCTATCTATCTATCCCAGTCTGTTCATCTATCTATCTATCTATCTATCTATCTATCCCAGTCTGTTCATATCTATCTATCTATCCCAGTCTGTCATATCTATCTATCTATCTATCTATCTATCTATCTATCTATCTATCTATCCCAGTCTGTTCATATCTATCTATCTATCCCCAGTCTGTTCATATCTATCTATCTATCTATCTATCTATCCCAGTCTGTTCATATCTATCTATCTATCTATCTATCTATCTATCTATCTATCTATCCCAGTCGTTCATATCTATCTATCTATCTATCTATCTATCTATCCCAGTCTGTTCATATCTATCTATCTATCTATCCCAGTCTGTTCATATCTATCTATATATCTATCCCAGTCATATCTATCTATCTATCTATCCCAGTCTGTTCATATCTATCTATCCCAGTCTGTTCATATCTATCTATCTATCTATTTATCTATCTATCACAGTCTGTTCATATCTATCCATCTATCAATCTCATTCTGTTTATCTATCTCATTCTGTTCATATCTATGTTTGTTTGTCTTTAGACAGATATATCAATATATAGACATATACAGTCAAACAAACTTGGATAAATAGACTGATATTAACAATTCTTAGATAGATAGATAAATATGGACCAATTAGATAGATAGATGTACATGAACAGATATATATATATATATATATATATATATATATATATTATAGATAGAGAGAGAGAGAGAGAGAGAGAGAGAGAGAGAGAGAGAGAGCGTGAAATAAATAGAAAGAGAGAAAGAATGAGGGAGATAGAGTAAAAATCAGAAGGGAGTTAGTGAAAAAGAGAAACAGTCTAAGGAAAAAGTATATTTTCACATATGCCCCACCATCTACACAGGAGGCTGTGATGTTAGTATATATATATATATAAGGAAATGACGGAGAGAGAGAGGTGTCAGATATTGAGAGAAAAAAATGTATGAGAGAGAGAGAGAGAGAGAGGGGGTTCAGTTTTAGATATGAGAGAGAGAGAGAGAGAGAAGAGAGAGAGAGAGAGAGAGAGAGATACAGGACAGACAGACAGACAGACAGACAGACAGAATTTTTAAAATACGTAATATAGATTTTAAGAAAAGAGAGGCGATCGTGACTTGTCATGGTTACTTCCTAAGAAAAAAAAAATTAAAAAAAGAATGAAAAATAAAAAATCACGAATAATTCGATGTTTTTTCCATTCAGCAAAAAAAAAAAAAAAAAAAAAAAATTCTTTACTCAGAGAATTTTTCAAGTATGAAATTAATTGATTTTTATGGATGTAAATAGAAGTCAACTGAATCAATAAAACGGTGAGATAAAAACAATTGTCACTTCATTACGGCCATGAGAGATACAAGAGTTATCTGCCCTTTGTGTTTGATCGTCTTTGATAGAATGCTATCTACTACATGAATAACAGAGTTTCAATGACGTCAGTAGAATCACAAAACAAAATATCAAATCGAAACAGATGACAGATTGACACAGTTGGTTTTATTTGTTTAACGGCATATCAACAATTTGCGGGCTATTTAATGCCGAAATTTGAGACATTTGTAAAGGTTTGATTACAATTATAACCGTATTTTTACTGTTTCATTTTCAATTTGAATTTATTGTCTATAATAATTTTGTTTGCATGCTGTATATATATATATATATATATATATATATATATATATATATATATATGATAAGTAAACACACGCGGTGTGTTTATGATATAGCTTTTTTTTTCTTTTTTTTTATATACGCTAATGAACGCTCAGTTTATGAATTTATTACCAAGCCATGACCTGCGTGCGGCTTGCGCGCAAAGATTGTGGTACGTTACGTCATTTTTTCCCTCAATTTTTGCACGCAAGTCGCACGCAAGTCACGCGCAATTCGCACGCAGGTATTGAAAACATTTTTAAAATAACGTAGCGTTAAACCGTTATTAAACAGCCATTATAATAGAAAAGTTGCAGAAACACACACAACAGATCAAATATCGGACATATTCTGCCAAAATAATAACTCAATGCCTGAAGAAGACAGATCAGAAACACGTGTCGCATATGTAACGAATTAAAACGAATTTAAAAAATTTTTCTGAGAACATAATACATTTTGCGGACCTTCTTTTTTATAAAATATTAAATTTTCTCCCGTTGGAACCAGAAGAACATTATATATACTAGCAAGTATATGCACCCTCCGGGTACAAGTATTTAAGTTTTAATGTAATAAAATATTGTATTAAATTAGAAAGGCTAATGAAAATAAATAAGAATGCAAATAAAAAGATTTGAAACAGGAGGTATAATCGAAAAATAAAACAACTGAAACTTACTCTTCCATCACTCCCGTCTTTCATTTTTATTTTTTCTAATTTAAGTATTTAGTTAAAATAGGAAGTACAGAATAAAATGACAGTTATTTTTTCTTGTTAATGGATTTCCTTTAAGATTAATTGAAGAGATTTTTGCTTATATTCATTAAAATAAAAACCAAACAGTTAGAAATCAATAACACTGAGCACATATTTATTAAATTCGATTTTTTAATATCAATATGCAAATTAACCTTCCCGTTCACACTGTAATCCGCTATTTTGTTGTATATATAAATATAATTGCATATTGTTAGTATGTAGATATGGTTAACAGTATTAATAATGTAAAACAATTTTATTAATAATTGATGTTTAAATAAAAATAAAAAACATGAAGAATGTGATGTCAATAACTAAGGGAATTGTGACTTGAGTAGTAATATAGTTTCGGTTACAGACAGAAAAACACACAATTTCCATTATAATAATATATATATATTATATATATATGATAGACTCTCCCATCGATTCCGACGTTTGAGGATCCATCAACTTACATTGCCATTTTTTGTGCCTCTCATGACACGTCAATCCAACCAGTGACTTGCAAACAATCCCGCAGCTAATGCAAAGACAAAATTATATATATATATATGACATCGAATCTCCCTTATAATAAGATATATATATATTTACCAACCTCTGCACACGAGCAGGATGTGACACAAGGTCAATTTCTAAAGCGGAGTTTAACAGGTTTGAATTCAGAGTTTTCCTTCTCCTAGACTGGTTACCGAGCAAAGGTTAAAGAGCCCAGCCTGTCCTACTATTTACCCATAGCTGGAGGGAGAGTAGTTGGATTCATACATTTCCCAATGATATTAGCACTATGTGAAATGCAAACAGCCTCATACAGGATTTGAACTCGTGTCGACGAGTCCATTTCCTACAATAGTAGCAATTACACTACCCACCTCCAACACGCTGTTGTATATGATATTAAGAAGCGTGTGGTGTAACTGTTAGAGTCGTAGGAAATACGTCGATCCGAGTTCTAATCCTGGACGAGGTTGTTTGCATTTCACATAACGCTAATACCCTTGGGAAAGGTAAGCATTTATTATCCCTCCGGCTATAGGTAAATAGCTGAGGACACTCTGTCGAGAGAGAGAGAGAGAGGGGAGAGAGAGAGAGAGAGAGAGAGGGAAAGAGAGGCAGAGAGAGAGAGAGAGGAAGAGGGAGAGAGAGAAAGGGGGTGTATGTAGTAGAAAGAAAATACGCTAGAGTTGTGTGGGGGAGAGTGAAAGAGAGAAAGAGGAGAGTGAAAGAGAGAAAGAGAGAGGAAAGAGGTTAGAGCAGTGGTTCTCAACCGGAGTCGAACGTGGACCCCCGGGGACCATATAACATTCTTTGGGACCCAAGCAAGCAAAATGTATTTAACATCGAATGGCTATGGGGGTCCACCACAGTAAAATAGGATTAAAAGGGTCCATAGGTAAAAAAGGTTGAGAACCATTGGGTTAGAGGAGGAAAATTATTCAGAGAGGTAGGAAGGAAGTGAGATAGAGAGAAAGAGGAAGAGAGATAGAGAAAAAGAGGGAAGAGAGTGAGAGAGAGTGAGTGAGAGTGGAAAGGATGTGCGTCGTAGAAAAAATGCGAGAGTTAGAAAAGTAGTGAAGAAATGGCGGATGTGTGTAGTAGAAAAATGTAAGTGAATGAGAGAGGTAGGTGTTTCCATTTTAATTTTGACGACGATTTGCAAGTTTAGCCGAGAGAGATACAGAGAGATTCAGAGAAAGAGAGGGGGAAACACTTCATACTCACTCACTCTCTCTCTCTCTCTGAGTGAGATGCAGGTATATATATATATATATATATATATATATATATATATATATATATATATATATATATACATCATTCTCTTTCTCGCAAACAACTGTTTTGACTTGCCCTCTCACTATATATATATATATATATATATAATATATATATATATATATATATATATATATATATTACATATGACCTTCCCTTACATATATCACCATCTCTCGGGTATCTCATGTGGTGTAATGGTTAGCAAGCTATATTTCGCAGGCCATTGTTAGTGAGTTCGATTCTCATCGGGCGCCTTGTGCCACAGCTAAGCTTAGTAAATAACTATACCTCCACCTCTCTCTCACTCTGGAGAGAGAGAGAGAGTATAAAGCATTTTTTCTCTTGCTATGATTTTCTCTGTATCCCTTCTCTCATTCACTTACACACACACACACATATAATATATAATATATATATATATATATATATATATATATATATATATATATATATATATATAACAGGCTGAGATAAAGCAAACCAATTTAAGAAGCCATTTGTTCCTTTTAGAACGTCCGTTAAGCCCATACAAGAAACAGGCGCTCAAAAGAAAACGAAGAGAGATTAGAAGGAAAAAGAAAATTTAAAAAATAGTAAAAAAACAACAAAAAACAAAAACAACGTGGGTGGAAAGAGAATAAGGTTGAATATTTTCAAATAGAAACAGAGATAGAAATACGAGTGGGCAGTACAGAGAGAGAGAGAGAGAGAGAGAGAGAGAGAGAGAGAGAGAGAGAGAGAGAGAGAGAGAGAGCGTGTGAAAGAAAATGTGTATGAGAGAGTGAAGAAGAAAATTTGTATGTTAGAGAGAGAGGGGAAGAGGAAGGCATGTGAGTGTAAGAACATGTGTATGAAAGAGAGAGAGAGAGAGGAGAGAGAGAGAGTGTGTTGTGTGTGTGTGTGTGGTTGTTGAAAGAAAATGTGTATGTTAGAGAGAGTGGGAGAGAGGAGGACATGTGGGTGTCAGAAAATGTGTATTAGAGAATGAGTAAGAAGTCCATATGAGAGAGAGAGAGAGAGAGAGAGAGAGAGAGAGAGAGAGAGAGAGAGAGAGAGAGAGAGAGACAGAAGAGAGACAGAGAGGAGAGAAGCGAGTATGGGAGTGTAAGAAAATGTGTATGCGAGAGTGAGAAAAAAAATTTGTATGTTAGAGAGAGGGGTGGCATGGGAGTGTCAGAAAATGTGTATTAGAGAGTGGGAAAAAAGTTCATATGAGAGAGAAGAGAGAGGGAGAGAGAAGAGAGAAGAGAGAGAGAGAGAGAGAGAGAGAGAGAGAGAGAGAGAGAAATGGGGAGCGGTAAAGTTGAATGAATGAAAGAAAAAGAGCTAAGCAACAGACACCACCATTCAGGATTTTTTTTTATGTTAGCTCTCCCTTTGATCTCAAGGCGTCAAAGGCATAGCTCTCCAGCTCCTTATTTTCAAGTCATACTCGCCTGGGTTGTACCTAGTATCTCCCTACTTTCGCACGTCAATCTATACCGACCATTTTACTTAGATGTAGAAACTTAATACTGTTGATCCCTGGCTCCGTAGTGCGAAAACGTCGACGTCATCGTACGAGGAACAGACGGTGTTGGTCCGGGCAGGGCCTTAACTTGTATATCTAACAAGCTTTCAATGCGAGCAAGTTGGCAGTATCTGTATCAGTCCGACGCGTTTGAGAAAGATTAAACCAAGGGAAGTTTTCGAGAAAGACTGTGTTGCGCCAGTGTGCTGTCCTGAAATTTCAAGATTCTGTCTTTTCCTTGAATTTAAATGCACGTTTTCACAGAAAAGGATGCAATTTTATACATTTTCGGGTAATCTGAACATTAGTTACATAAATGAGAGTAACCTCCCCTTGTTTATTTCACTTTGAAGAATCCGTCGTCGGCCATTTTCATTTCACTGTAAATCTACACTGAAAATATCATGTGTTCTTAATTGTGCTTGCGCATTACTTGAAATGAACTATTAAGAACTCGTTGTTTACAATCGTAGTACAAGTATCGTCTTCACTGGAAGTCACCATTTTTTGTTTATTTCCTAAACGTGGTTCTGATTGGTTGATTATAAAATAGCAGATAAAATCACTAATCTCATTGGTTAATCTTCATTTCGTACGTAGTTTTTATCCGTATTCTTGCGATTTAAAATTTAATTAATTAATTATCAAACCAAGAAACCTATGTGGGAAAAGTAAGTGGACACTTTTTGTGATTTTATCTTAATCATTATGTAAAAATTATTGAGCCATCCGACAGAACTGAATGTTTTTAGGCCTGGGATTGAAGCCTATTTACTAAGCTTATCTTTGATGTGGCACAAGGCCAGAAGTATGGGGGCTCCCAGTGAGAATCAAACTCACTACCAATGGTCTGCTAATCTAGCTTGCTAACCATTAAACCATACGGGGTGCCCGTTAAGTGATGATATACATTTAGTTTAGAAGTAAGTAAGTCGTCGGGGTGGCCTAAAGTCGGTATCCCTATCAGCTATCCCCTTTTCTCTAGCGCTAGACCAAGGAGTTTGGTTTTGCGTCTGAGGTGGGCACCACACCTACCATCAGCTCCTTACTTTACCGCAGAGATCCTGTGCTACTCATACGCTGAGTTGGCGAGAGCCGATATCGAACTAGGAACCTTGTGGTCTCGAGCCGGGCGCTCTACCGACTGAGCTAACCCGGCCCTAAAGTTATAAAAGATTGTGTAGCGTTTATCTTCAAAGTGTGAAAACCCTTGAAAATCAGCATCCAAACGATGAGTGCATGGGTAGACTATAACACAGTATACTACGCCAATTGAAGATCCACAGAGAGAGAAAGAGAGGAGGAGAGAGGGAGAGAAAGAGAGAGAGAGAAAGAGAGAGAGAGAGAGAGAAAGAGAGAGAGGGGAGAGTGAAAGAGAGAGGGAGAGAAAGAAAGAGAGAGGGAGAGAAAACGGAAGTAATGAGGGAGTGGTAGCAATTGTATGCTCGAAATAGGAGTGGGTTGGGGTGGGGGGCAAAACACCACATGGTTGTGGTAATAGGCAGAGAAAGTAACATGCATAACAGGTGCTCTTTCTTTTTTTTTTTAAATTCCTTTACTTTTTTTTTCTCTACCCCCCCCCCCCGCTGCTCCTTTTATTTTTCCCCCCTTCTTTTTTCTTTTTAGATTCTTTTTTAGTTTCTTCTTCTTTTCCTTTTTCTTTTCTCACTATTCACTTTTTCTTTCTTTTACGTTCTTTATTTCTTGTTTCTTCTTTTCTTTCTTTTTCTTCCACTTTATTTACTCATTCTTTCTTTTCTAGTCTTTTTTTCTTTTTTTTTTCACTTCCTCTCTATTCGCTTTTTTTCCTTTATTTTCTATTCTTTCTTTATTTTCTTCTTTATTTTTTTCTTTATTCTGTTCTTATTTTTTCGCTTCCATTCAATTCACTCTTTCTCTTTTATTCTTTCTTTTTTTCTCTCCTCTCTTTTCTGTTCTATCTTTCTTATTTTCTACTTTCCTTTGTTGTTCTTTTTTTTCGCTTTCTTTCTACGGGACTTCTTTCTTTATTTCATTATTTCTTTATTTCATTATTTCTTTCTTTCATTCATTCTTTCATTCATTCATTTTTTCATTATTTTTCTTTAATTCATTCATTATTTTCATTATTTTTTTTCATTCTTTCAATCTTTCATTAATTCATTCATTCATTCTTTAAATTTTTCATTCATTCATTATTTCTTTCTTTCATTCATTCATTATTTCTTTCATTCATTCATTCATTCATTCATTTCATTCATTCATCTTTCATTCATTCATTCATTATTTCATTCATTCATTCATTATTTCTTTCTTTTTTTCTTTCATTCATTATTTCCTTCTTTTTTCTTTCTTTCATTATTTCTTTCTTTCATTATTTCTTTCTTGTCCTCTCTATTCATTCTATTTGTCTTTCTTTTCTATTCTTTCTTTTAATTTTATGATTTAATTAATTAATTCCTAACCTGTCTTTCTTTCTTTTTCTGTCTTCCCTTCTTCCTTCTTCCCTTACTTCTTATCAGAAGAGTTCTTGTTTCCTTATATGTTGACGCTTCTTAGAATACACAGGTTGTCTCCCCTGCAGCTAGTTGATATTAGCTTAGTCTGACACAAGGTTAGAACTATGGAGCACCGTGAGAATTGAACAAATTAAAACAACACTTTTTGATTTTTGAGATGACGCTTAATAATTTGTATTATTTAGATAATTCGGACTATTCTTCATATCTTTATTGTTATCACACAACCGTTCGTAATTCCATGAAGGCTCTCGATTACGACATAAAGGCTACCGAATTCCAAGAGTAGGTTCTAGAGTTCGACAAGAAACACCGAAAGGTCGGAGAATACACCGACCGAAACGTTGTGTGGATAATCAGGATGAGGACAATCGTTCGAATAACCCAAATAGTCCAAATCAAAATACACTAATAGTCTAGCTTGTTAACCAGTACATCCTGCACGGTTAAACCTGAATTATTTTGCTAAGGTTGACCTAATTTGGTTCAAGGCCAGAACTATGGAGCATTTGTGGGGATTAAAAAATACGAAAATAAAAATAAAATAGAAATAAAATAAAATAAACAACAAGCTCCCATGGGGCCTTGACCGGAAGAACCCCTTTGCGCATGTCCGACAAAAAAGACAGACTCCTTACCCCCAAAAGGATACCACGGTCATTCGAACTGAGGCGGTAATTGGGTCTATTTGATCCTATTAGCCAGGGAGAATTTCTCTTGCTACAGGTCACTATGACCTGGTCAATAAAACCTAAGTCATAAAGCCACCTTCTGCCTTTGTTTCTTTCCTTTCTCGTTCCTTAAGTTCCATTTCAGCTTACCAGCCTAGAAGAAGAAACGGACAATATACCAGCACCAATGAACATAACACAGCCCCATACATTCATTGGGAATCAAATTCACTATAATGTAGTGAATGGTCGATTACAGATTTTGGTAAGGGGTCTTTATTAGGAGTTCAGGCACATGTGATCGGGATTAACGCTTCAAAGGTTTTGTGATGAGGCTCTAGTGATGATAAAAAATATTATACAAATATTTATTATGAAAATTTCAGATCAAAATTTTCACAATCAATATGTATGGTGTTGGCCTTAAAGCACACACACACACACACACACACACACACACATATATATACACACATATATATATATATGTATGTGTGTATGTATGTGTATATAAGGATAGTAATAACGGAATCAGGTAATAAAAAGAAAAAAAGTTTAAAAAAGTTAAGTTGTCTGGACGGCCTAAAGTCAGTATCAACCAATCAGCAAGGGAGTCTATCCCCTTTTCACTAGCGCTAGACCAAGGAGATTGTTTTGGCGTCTGAGGTGGAGCGGCACACCTACCATCAGCTCCTTACTTTACCGCACAGTCCCCTGTGCCACTCATACGCTGAGTTGGCGAGGGCCATTATTGAACTAAACTTTGATTCTAGCCGAACACTCTATCGACTGAACTAACCCGGCCATTAAAAAAAGAAATAAACGGGGGGAAAAATTTATAGAATAAGACGAAAAAAGAAAATGAGACTTTATTAAATTATTATAAATTTATTGATATTAAGTTATCAACTTTATTGGTTCGACTTTTGTCGAGTCTTTTGAGAACAAGTTGAAGAGAGAAAGATCTGTTGTCAAAATAAGAAACGATACAGAGTCAGACAGGAAGAAAATGTCTGCTTTACAAACTTAGCCATTCTGTCTCTCCCTTCTGATCTCTGTGTTGGTCTTACCAAATAAATAACGTTGTTCCTTCTTTGTTCTGTCAGTTTTCATTTAATCTACCGATGATGAGAGACCACGGTTTTAAGAATTATCTTTCAATCCAAATTCTAATCTTGAGAGAAAGAAACGTAAAATGAAATTAAAAGTTGTGTGAGTGTGAGTGTGAGTGAGTGTATATATATTTACCAACCCCTCCGCACGAGCAGGATGCGACACAAGGTCAATTTCTTGAACGGAGTTCAGCAGGTTTGAATTCAGAGTTTTCCTTCTCCTAGACCGGTTGCCTAACCAAGGTTAAAGAGCCCATTCTGCCCTACTATTTACCCATAGCTGGAGGGAGAGTAGTGAGTGAGTGTATAAGTGAACGAGTGAGTGAGTGAGTGAGTGGGCGAGCGTGTGAGTGAGTGAGTGAGAGAGAGTGAGTGAGAGAGCGTGTGAGTGAGTGAGAGAGCGTGTGAGTGAGTGAGCGAGCGTGTGTGT
>CM042173.1:23870015-23877515 GCA_023376005.1 Doryteuthis pealeii
AACCGTCAGAAGTAAAAAACAAAAAAACAAAAAAAACAAAACAAAAAAAAACAAACGTACTTACCTTTCGGCAGCTTCGGCCATGACAGTGAGGAGTAAAAAGCGCCAATCTAGTGTTAATCATATTTATTACATTTTTATTTGCATTAAAGGTCACATGTCACTCCTTGGCCAATCATATAAGAGGCTTGAGCACCTCAAGTAGTGTTATAGTTAACAAGGTAAATTTGCAGGCCATTGTTAGTGAGGCCAACCCCTCCATTTCCCTCAAATCATACGAAGCGAACTTACGCTTAAAAATCTAAATCATTCGAAAGGGTAAATTCTAAGTAGGATAAAGCCATAGAGCGGAAGCGGTATTTTGGTGCAAGTAGGCTGTGCAAGGAGAGAATGCCAGATTTATTTTTGAATGGATCAGTCGGCGAGTGAACCTAGCTAAATAGATCCATGTAGTGGTATGACCAGCTTTGTTACTCTCCCCCCCAAACTAAACCTTCCGGCTATATGCCGAGATGTGACACACTCATGTATTCACTTCTTATTTTTTGAAATAAAGAATTTGGAGTGAGTGCATGAGTGTGCTCACTTCAAATATTATTGTTAGTGAGGCCAATTCTCATAGGGTACCACCATACTTCTGGTCTTGTACCACGTCTAAGCTTAGCCTAGTAAATAATTATTCTGGTGAAAAGTGGATAAAGCTTGCGCGACCGTATAGAGTGAAGACGCTAACCTTGAGTTCACGCTTGAATTTACAGGTACCTAAGAATATTGGGTATTTGGAAGAATAATGTTGACCCATCCCAGGTAAGTTAGACTAGATGGGTCCTTTCATTTTTTATTTGGTACCCACGATTTTTCGTTTTCTTTCCTCTTCCCACCCCATTAGATGACAGAAATTCAAGTTCTCTGGGTACTTGAGCTGGAACTTTTTTTTCTTTAATTTGATCTAATTTTATATTCCCCCCTCCAAGGAATTTTCAACCGGTGAACTAGTTTTCAGCCATATTACTAAGTGAGGGGGTCAATATTAATCATTTTTATCATATTTTCTTCTTTTTTTTCTCTCACATTGTTTTCCTTTTTCCGTTTTAATTGTAAATATAAATCATCCACATTCCCTTAAGACTATGTAAATACGGGATTAGATGTAGGTTTGCCATAAAGAGACTGGTAAGTATTGGTGTTTGTAGTGTGAAGAGAATGTTGTAGTATGAATTCGATCACAAATGGAAATAGTTAAGTTAAAAGTTAGGATAGAAATGACCAGGATTCTCCCTCCTATTTTAGGCCTTGTACCAGATACCAAACCAAGGTCGCAACATCGGCAGTTTGTTGTTAGACTATTTCTGCCTACATCAACACGAGGAAAAGTGTTTTCTCTTATTTTCTTGTCTTTGTCAGTTGAGGTTGTTCGGTTTGAAATTTATTTGCCTTTTACTTTTTTTTAGTATTATCTGCGTTATTCGGACTATTGTTCTCATTTTCATTGTTATCTGTACAACGTTTCGGCCGATATGCCCTCCGGCCTTCTTTAGATATTTTTTGTCGTACTCGGGAACCTTCTTTTCGTACTCGGGAACTTTCTTTTCGAACTCGTTTCTTGTCGTAGTCGGAGCCATAAAGGTTCCCGAATCCGAGAAGGTTCCCGAGTCCAAGAAGGTTCCCGAATCCGACAAGAAATACCTGAAGAAGGTCGGAGGGCATATCGGCCGAAACGTTGTACAGATAACAATAAAGATGAGGACAATAGTCCGAATAACGCAGATAATACAAATCAAGCCTCATCTTAAACATTCAGAGAAATTTTACTTTTTTGTTACTGGGGATACCCCCCTCCGTAGCATTAATTTAATTAAGAGTTTTAATTTATGACCCCTGGTATTGATATTTTAAGCAATTTTAGATCAAAGTTCGTTGAATAAAAACCGTATATATTTGTAGACTTCAATCATATCCCCTCTTGTATGTCGATAAACCAAACTTGGTAAGTCAATGTTCCTAAGTCTTTCTTCATATGAAAGGGTTTTTAAATCATTCACTACCTTAGTAACTCTCCTCTTTCTTTCAATCCTTTAAATTCTAAAACGAGGCGGCCTCTCTTCCTGGCCAGACGTGCTGTACACGTTTCCCATTTCCGTCGTCCCAAGTTCGTCTTTTGAAAAGAACTCTCAGTGATTTGCAAGGTTTGTTTTTGATCCATATTCGTTTTTGTACAAGCCGCCAGGAAATATGAGACGACCACGACCAACATGGTCGGATGGTAAAGTTTTAAAAAAAATGGAGTACATTTTTCTTCTTGTAATGAAAATATCCATGGTTTCATGACAAAACGCAGAACGAGACTGTGGGTGGCATGTTTAACGATTCATTTTAATATTCACCCGCTTCCGGTGTCATCTTATGAGAGATTGTGTGTTTGGGTAATTCCATGTCAAATTTTCAGGGCCATGTCAACCACCACCTTTAATTTTTTCTGAAATTTTGTCAAGTTCTGGACAATTAAAGTTTGACAATTCCCAAAATTTGAGCTTCTAATTCCAAGAATTGGCAGAGTTACATCAATTTTTAGCTGTCCAAATTTGAGGGGGTTGAAAAAAATGGCGACTTTTTGTAATCTAATTTTGTCTGTAAAATGAGTTCTAAAGCTTCCCTATTACTAAAATTTTTTTCCCGGGGAATTCAAAAATGCTATTGAAAAAGTCTGAAAGTTAACCGATTTTAAGTTATTGACGATTTTTTTTCATAGCAAGATCAATATCCGAATGTGGAACTGCATCTATGAAATATTTTTTCTATATTATTTAATATCTATTGAACATTATTTGTACCAAAAAAATAGTTTGGTTTTTGCTCAGAACCGATCAATTGTACGTTTGTCTGTCTGTAACTGAAACTATATTATTATTCAAGTCACAATTCCATTAATTATTTTCATCACATTCTCCAGGATATTATTTTTATTTAACCATCAGTTATTAAAAAAATTGTTTTACATTATTAATACCGTTGACTCGCCTTCGCCATTTCAAAGACATTGTTTGTTCACTTCATACTAATTACATGTAATTGTATTTATATATAAAACAAAATAGCGGCTTAAAATTTGCATATTGATATTAAACATTTGATTTTAATAAATATTTGCTTGGCATCATTTATTTCTAATTATTTTTGTTCTATTCTAATAAAAATGGGGGGAAATCTCAAAGATAAATCTTTAAAGAAATCCATTAACAAGAAGAATGTCAATTCATTTATATCTGTACGTATTTTTTGTTGTTAGTGGGCGGAATCTTCTTATTTTCCCGCATTTTTTGGTAAATTAGTGCGTGTATCTTCGTTGTTGGGTCCATGTATTTCAGCAACCACCCTTCATATCCCAGCTTATCATGTGTCTCTCCGCGGAAAATAAGATTCTGACAACTAACAAAAAAAAAATACATGTACATATATAAATTGAGTACCCATCAAGAAAGAATTTAGTATTATTTGGATTATTCGGACTATTGTCCTCATCTTCATTGTTATCTGTACAGATAACAATAAAGATGAAACAATAGTCCGAATAATTTAAATAATACTAATTATCAAACCTCATCTCAAAAATTCCGAGAAAGAATGAGTTTATTTCAAAACTTTATCAGCATTAAATGACCCACCGAGGTTGATATGCCGTAAAGCAAGCAAACAAACAAATTTTATATTATAGACTAGCAGCGGCTACCCGCCTGGTAGAGGGGGATTTTTAAGTTAGTTCCTCCGATTCATTATTACTGAATCGTGAGTTGAATCCTCGTGGGATGTCCCATTTAAATCCCTATGTAAAAAAAATAGACCTTACATTGATCCAGCTACTCTGAAAATAAATGTTAATGTCTACTATCTAAAATATTAAATGAAAAAAAAAATCCATGCTGTTATCATTTAAATTTTATTTTTTAATTATTTTCGCAGATATAAATCAAATCTCTATTATTTTTGAAAAAAAACAAAAAAACAAGCCCTGGTGATATTTAATGTGTATATATATTTACTTTGTCGTTAATTGTTTTATTTCCGAAGTTTCCTCCGGACATACATATACACACAACTGCTAGAAAGCGCGTGGTGTAATCGTTAAAATCATGGGAAATGGACTCGTCGCCCCGAGTTCAAATCCTGGACGTGGTAATTGCATTTCACTTAGCGCTAATACCCTTAGGAAAGGTATGAATCCTACTCTCCCTCCAGCTATGTGTAAATAGTAGGACAGACTGTAGGACAGGCTCTTTAACTTTGGTTAGGCAACCGGTCTAGGAGAAGGAAAACTTTGAATTCAAACCTGTTGAACTCCGCTTAAGAAATTGACCTTGTGTCACATCCTGCTCGTGTGGAGGGTTGTTATATATATATATATATATATACTCACACAACTGCCCTTTATATATGTATAGATGTGCGATAAATTTATATTCTAAATAAGCTCTCTATTTCAATTGTCTTGTGTCAGACTTGACTTTGTAAAGGAGAATAATAGTTCTTGAAAAATGTTTAGTGAGTTTTTCATTCTTTTTTTCTGGTTTGATTTCACGTTTGTATTGTATTTTGTTCAGTTTCCCGTTTTAAAATATTTTCAGCATTTCTTTATTAATTCTAAAAGTGTATGCGAAGAATATATTGGGCTTTTATTCTCCACCCTACCCTACCCAATCCTTAAGGGAAATAATGATTTTCGTCTATAAAACTAGTACGATGGGGGATTGCCTGCAGCAAACTTTAGTGATAATATTCTTCTTTTCTTTTCTTTTTTTTTAAGGACAACAAAGACATTTGGGGAAATGGGTTTTGTCGTATCTGCTATCAGAAGGACCCTAAACACAAAAAAAGAAATCAGAGCTCTGAGAACTGAAGAAAATGCCCAAGAAAGACAGGTATGTCCTTAGCCATCTCTTAAATTTTGATTTCACAGTTTCCGCTCGAAAAATAATTTCCTTTCACCATTTTTCTTCAATTTTTTTTTTCTTACCTGATTCTCGTCATAGATTCTTATTTTGCATTTTTGCTCTCCATTATCATTGCATCCGGTTTTCTTACTCTCCTTGATTTTCGGCTCTCCTTTCTTTGTAATCTCTCTCGAATGTTTGGATGATTACTATGAAGTGATTCTTAGCAAGCATATCTCACAATCCATTCCTAGTGTGTTCTGTTTTCACAACATATCGCACCATTGTGGTTCTGATTTAACTAGGCTAAGTAATGTGAATATCTTAAGGTCGCTTACCGTAGGCTAAGGGTCTCAAACGCATAGTATTTTTCTATAGCAAATATTTTCCAAAATCTTGGTATATATATATATATATATATATTTGAGATGTATTTTAGTATTTGTATCCGTTGTTGGAAATACATATACCAGGTTTGGGCATAGGTGTGAAGCATTAACGTACTATATTATGATAACTAGCAAATATATGCACCCTCCGGGTGCAAGTATTTAAGTTTTGATATAATAAAATATCATATTAAATTAGAAAGGCTAATGAAACTGACTAAGAATGCAGATAAAAAGATCTGCAACAGAGGGGGTATAATCGAAAAATAGAACAACTTTGAAACTAACTATTCCATCATTTTCCATTACTCCCCTCTTTCATTGGTAAATTTTCCTAATTTAACTATTTAGTTAAAATAGGAAGTAAAGGATAATATTACAGTTATTTCTTCTTGTAAATAAATTTCTTTTAAGATTTATCCACGAGATTTTTGTTTATATTTCTTAAGATAAAACCAAACAATTAGAAATCAATAATACCAAGCACATATTTATTAAAATAAAATTTTAAATATCAATATGCAAATTAGCATTCTCGTTCAAACTGTAAACCGCTATTTTGTTGTATATATAAATACAATTGCATGTTATTAGTACGTAGATATCGTCAACAGTATTAATAATGTAAAACAATTTTTATTAATAACTGAAGGTTTAAAAGAATGAAATCATGGAGAATTTGACATAAATAATTAAGGGAATTGTGACTTGAGTAGTAATATAGTTTCGGTTACAGACAGAAAAATTCACAATCTCCATTATAATAAGATGTAGTTACCATAATATGTTAATCTGGGAATAAATATCAGAAAACTCGGTAGTTTTTTTTTTTTTTAGTTTCTTTTTATTTAGACGTAGTGGTAAATTTTCAGGATACCGGTCTTGAAGAAGGGATGTCACTATCCTGAAAATTTACCACTTCGTCTAAATAAAAGAAACTAAAAAAAAAAACTACCGAGTTTTCTGATATTTATTCCCAGATAAACATATTATGATAACTACATTATCATAATATAGAACTTTAATGCCCAAACCTGATATATGTACTTCCAAAAAACGGATATAGATACAAAAATATATCTCAAATAGATATACTCACTAGAAGCATACGGAGACACAAAATCAACAACACACACACACACACACACACACACACACACACACACACACATATATATATATATATATATATATATATATATATATATATTATATATGTATATTTACCAACTCCTCCACACGAGCAGGATACGACACAAGGTCAATTTCTTAAGCAGAGTTTAACAGGTTTGAATTCAGTTTTCCTTCTCCTAGACTGGTTACCTAGCCATGGTTAAAGAACCCAGTCTGCCCTGCTATTTACCCATAGCTGGAGGGAGAGTAGGATTCATACCTTTCTCAAGGGTATTAGCGCTAAGTGAAATGCAGTTACATATATATATATATATATATGTATATATATATATATATATATATAAATTTTCAAAGAAAAACTTAACAAACCGTCATTTGACTATAATAAATTTATTTCGACCAGAGTCTAATCTCATCAAATAGTCTACAAAAGAGTTTTGTAAACTTTCTCTGATGAGACTAGACTCATATAGAGTCTCTGGTCGAAATACATTTATTATAGCCAAATGACGGATTGTTAAGTTTTTCTTTTTTTAAAAAGTTAAATATTGCTGTGTATATAATTAATCTATTAGTTATCATACATTGAGCTCTCTTAGAGATTCATAAAAATCCTTGTATGGATCTAGAAGTTTGCACATACATAAGCATACAGTAGGAATGTACAGTGAGATTTCGATGATCCAAAATAGAATCATTCATTACCAGTTAATTATATTATATTACACACGTGCATATATATATATATATATATATATATATATATATATATATATATATATTATATATATATATAAATGTTTGTCTGGTTCCAACGGGAGAAATTCAATATTTTATAAAAAAGAAGGTCCGCAAAATGTATTTTGTTCTCAGAAAATTTTTTTAAATTCTTTTTGTTTTACATATGCAACACGTGTTTCAGATCTTCTGGTATCTTCTTCAGGCTGATTGATTGATAATATGAAAATGAATTCTTACATGCATATATATATATATATATATATATATATATATATATATATATATGGGAGTAAAATGAGGAAATCATTATG
>CM042173.1:23885015-23887515 GCA_023376005.1 Doryteuthis pealeii
ATAATGATACCGTTTGATCTGCTACGATCGTCGCCATCATGTCCCAGCATTCTCTGCGATCGGCATATTCAGACTTCCTGTTTCTGGCTTTGGGACGCAGGCTGAAAAAATCGACTTCAACTCTTTTTCTTTTGTTCTTATGTTTTTCTTTTTTTCGTATTGGCAACTTCCTTTTCTTTCCATTCCTAGAAAAGAAGAAAAAACATTATATAAATGTAGACCTTGTCTATATATGAATCACATCCTACTAATGCTCATTCTACTTGATTTGAGTGAAAAGGGGATAGACTCCCTGGCTGATTTGAACTGTGTTAGATTTTATATATCATTTCTATTTTCTCTATTTAATATTTTATACGCAGAGTAATGTGCCACAATGCACGTGCATGCGTCCAAGCGTATATATTGGGGAGAATATGTGCTTAATTGAAGTCGTACCTAATTTTGAAAGTTAATTAATTAATAATTAATTAATTAGGCGGGCATACCTATTTAAATGTAAGGCTAAACAAATCGAGAAAAATCAATCTCTGTATGTACATTTCGGCCTATTAGGCCTCATCAGCAGAGCTATAGATAGGAACACCGCCTCTGCTGATGAGGCCTAATAGGCCGAAATGTACATACAGAGATTGATTTTTCTCGATTTGTTTACGCCTTACATTTAAATAGGTATGCCCGCCTAATTAATTAATTATTAATTAATTAACTTTCAAAATTAGGTACGACTAAAAAGCCATATCATAAACACATCGCTGTGTACTTACTTCTCATATATATATATATATATATATATATATATAAACAAGCTCTGATGATGATTTTCATAAAATCGAAATATTGTTCAATATCAGCTATGTTATAAAATGTTTTCTCTTTAACAGGATTTTGTGGTGTTTTCATATCTTATCCTCCCTCCGCACGAGCAGGATGCGACTCAAGGTCAATTTCTTAAGCGGAGTTTAACAGGTTTGAATTCAGAGTTTTCCTTTTCTAAGACTGGTTACTTAGCAATGGTTAAAGTGCACAGCCTTCCCTTTTATTTACACATAGCTGGAGGGAGAATATATGGATTCCTACCTTTCCCAAGGATATTAGCGCTATGTGAAATGAAAACAGTCACGTCCAGAATTTTTAACTCTGGTCGACGATTCCATTTCCAGCGACTCTAACCATTTCGCCACACATAGTATATTAAAATGTATTTATGATTTTACTTATATTAGTATATTAAGATTTATTTTGGTAAAAACTGTTATGTACTCAACATATGTGTAACAACATAATCTTAGAAAAAAATAATGAAATTTAATTTTATTTCAATTATAAATTGAATAACAAAAAAAGGGGATAAAAAAAGTATATTCAAATTTGAATTTAATCGTTTAGCATAGAAATTAAACCCAGTATGGTAACCTATAACCAAAAAGGCTAGATTAGATTTAAAAAAAAAAAACACCTAATATGAGTCTAGGTAAAAAATCATACATGAGTAAATAGGTAGATATTTTAGGCTAGACAAAACATTAGGTTTATTATAAGTTCCCAAAATTCACACTGGATTGTCAAATTGGACACATGGCCTAGTGGATACAGTAGTTAGGTTAAGACAGTTCTAAGTGACGGTTATCTTAGATTTCAGGTTCAATCCTGATCAAAGAATAACATAGAATAAGAATTAACACAGCTTAACCCCTCTACCCCAGCTATGGTTAGCGGAATTAGAAGGTTCCCGAGTCCGACAAGAAATACCCGAAGAAGGATGTTAAACTCCACTTAAGAAATTGACCTTGTGTCGCATCCTGCTAGTGCGGAGGGGTTGGTAAATATGTATGTGTGTGTATTTTTATCATTTAGGTGTTAGAAAACGGTAGGCAGAAGGTCACAATCACTTTATAAATACAATTGAAGTTATTTTTATTAATTAATTAATACACATAAAGTCAATGAAAAATCTTACATAAAAAAACTTATTTCTATAATTGTCTCGTGTATAGGAGGCCCGTGGTCTAATGGTTAGAGTAATAGGAAATGGACTCATCGACCCGAGTTCAATTCTTGGGTGAAGCTGTTTGAATTTAACATAGCACTAATACCCTTGGGAAAGGTATGAATCCAATTCTCCCTAATAGCAGGGAAGACTGGGCACTTTAGCCTTGGCTAGGTAACCAGTCTAGGAGAAGGAAAACTCAGAATTCAAACCTGTTAAACTCCGCTTAAGAAATTGCTCTGCTCGTGTGGAGAGTTTGGTAAATATATATAATAGTCTCATGTATGAGTGAAACTGCATCTGGTGGTGAGGTTCCAAATTCTGGAGCTCTAGGGGTTGGGGGTGGAATACAATTCTATTGCCATTACTCCCAAGTACACTCTTGCCCGGGGTAGTAATATCTGTTAGGGACCCATCTATGGGTCAAAAATTGCAAGTAAGTTAATGAAAATTATTTCTACCAGTTTATGGATCATTTGGAATTTTCGGACTGTTGTCCTTATCTTTATT
>CM042173.1:23892515-23897515 GCA_023376005.1 Doryteuthis pealeii
CCAGAATGATCGTACCTGTGAGGGTCCCATCTATGGGTTTTAAAAAATTGATTACCCATCAAGAATAGATAAAACCAATGTCTTCAGCATAAAATGGCCCAACAGGTGTTAGCATGCCGTAAAACCAAACCAACCAGCTAAATTATCCCGATCCCTGTCAATTATTGGGATAGACTGGGCTCTTTATCTTAGCTACGGCAACTGGTAGTAATTTATTAAGTCGGTATCATCCAGACAGTGAGGGTGTCTATCCCCTTTTCACTATCGATAGACCAAGGAGATTGTTTTCGCGTCTGAGGTGGAACGCCACACCTACACCAGCTCTTTACTTTGTCGTACAGATCCCTGTGCTACTCATACGCTGAGTTGGCGAGGGTCGGTATCGAACCTTAGGAACCTTGTGGTTTCTAGCCGAACGCTGACTGAGCTAACCCGGTCTTTTCTCTCCATTCTTGTAGCATGTTCTTTTATTGCAATAAAACGGAATGGTTGTCAAAATTCAATAATATTAAATACATTAATGATCCTAGTACAAAATAAAAAAACACCCTGCGGGTGATGTAAAAATAGAGGAGTGGGAGTAAAAAATTCAATGTCAGCGAGTGTGTACCCTAAGTAAGTAAAATCATAAAATTCATTAAAGGATTAAAAAATAAAACAATTTGAAATGTAAACTTTAAATATGTATTAAAATAAAACAAACTATATAAAGATATATAATACCAGTCATGTATTTATTAAAACTTGTTTTAAAAAACAATGAGGACTGTCTAATATATATATATATATATATATATATATATATATATATATATATATATAATGTTTCTATCTAGGAAGCTAAGCAGGTCTATGTATTTATTTAAGATTTTGTTTACTTTTATTTTTCACTCTGTGGCCCGCTGGAACGGCAAAATCCGCTAGATGACGAATTATTTCTTAATGTTAACAATAGGTCTGGTCTTCTCAACAGGATTAGGTAACCACTTTGTATCTCTAGGTCCGTCACAATATTATGCGTCTCTATTTCTCTTAATCTTTTAGATGAGACTTGATAATTAGTATTATTTGTATTATTCGGACTATTGTCCTTCATCTTTATTGTTATCTGCACAACGTTCCGGCCGATATGCCCTCCGGCCTTCTTCAGGTATTTCTTGTCGGACTCTGGAACCTTCTCTTCGAACTCGGGAACCTTCTTGTCGTAATCGGGAACCATCACGGAACTTTGAACCTAACCCTTTATTCAGTCCACGGAGGTATCCTGTTCTCATTCTGCTAACCATAACTGGGGTACAGGTGTTAAGATGTGTTAATCATTATTCTATGTTACTGCTGCTCCTGACCAGGATTGAACCTGCAGTCCAGAGATAACCGTCACTTAGAACTGTCTTAACTAGCATTGTGGATAACGGTGTTATGTGTCCAATTTCCGACAAGAAATACCCGAAGAAGGCCCGAGGGCACACGTTGTACAAATAACAATGAAGATGAGGACAATAGTCCGAATAATACCAATAATACTAATTATGCTTCTCGTCTTGTATGACAGGTTCTGTTTTGTGCATATAGCAATTGTCAAAATGGTAAACTTTCTGTCTTTGGCACAATTCCAATAGATCATCTTTCACATCCAGTCATGCTCTATTTTTTTTATTCTTCGAGTCCTTCGATTGAGGCACCTACGCAATCCTCAATGTTGGCGAGACATTTCCCACTTTCTTTCTCGATACATGTAGCCTGTCCCTATCATCTTTCGAGTGTAATGCATTGTGCATTGTCATTAATTTTCTTGCCTTTTTCTCTGTCTGCTGGAGTTCCTCTCTTGCCCATTTCAAGAATACTCCAGAGTATCTTGTAATGGGAACCGCCTTGGTATTTATTCCCTTGATGAGATTTCTACTGCAGAATTTCGTTTCTAGGAGTTTTCTTGTTCTTCTGAGGTATTCTTTTTTAACTTTTTCTTTCATCTCTTGTTTGTTTGATGGTGTCCGCTTCTAAAATTCCAAAGTATTTCTAATTCTCCTTCTTTCCAAGTGTTCTTATATTTTCCTGATTTGGTAGTTTTATTTCGTCCTTTGTTTCTCTATCCCACTCTTTCTTCACTGGCATGTCACATTTTTTGATGCCGAATTCCATTCCTATATCCTGACTGTATATTCTTATTATTATTATTATTATTATTATTATTATTATTATTATTATTATTATTATTTCAATCCTTGTAGGTTTTTTACACAAGCGTTAGCTGATGGTCTTTCACTGGAGTCTAAGTGACAACAAGTCTCCTCAGGTCTCCAGGACTCTTCTGAGTATTCTGGCAGATTGCTGCAGTGCAGTGTTCTGAATGGTTTCAATCCTTCCTCTGATTTCCAAACTTTCCAGACCCTTTTCCAATCTTCTTCTTCTTCTTCTTCTTCTTCTTCTTCTTCTTCTTCTTCTTCTTCTTCTTCTTCTTCTTATTATTATTATTATTATTATTATTATTATTATCATTATCATTATCATTATCATCATCATTATTATCATTATTATTTCACTCATTGTGAGTTTTTCACACCAGCGTTAGCTGATGGTCTTTCACTGGAGTCTAAGTGACAACAAGTCTCCTCATTGCTCCAGAACTCTTCTGAGTATTTTAGCCGATTTCAACAATGCTGTTGTCTGGATGGTCTCCATTCTTCCTCTGATTTTCAGTTTCTCTAGTCACTTTTCTAAGTTTTTGGCAACCGTTCCAAGTGCACCAACTACAATTGGTATCACTTTCACTCTCATATTCCACAACTTTTTCAATTCTCTGGCAATGTCCAGCTATTTATCCATCTTTTCATTTTCCTTCAGCTTCACCCGGTGATCTGCTGGAACCGCAAAGTCCACCAGTTGACACGCTCTTTTATTTATTTATTTTGTTAATCAACACTAGAGCTGGTCTCCTGGCTGGGCTAGGGTGATCCGTCTTTATCTCAAAGTCTCAGAGAATTATTATTATTATTTAGTAGTAGTAGTATTTAGTGTGCTTTTGATTTATCATAATCCCTCACCGGTTTTAGCCGAGGCCTACGGTGATGAATGTAGTTATTATATGCATTTTATGTTGTTTTTTTTGTCTGATAACGACAATAGACAACTCCTTATACTTTACTAAGGAAGCGCGTGGTGTAATGGGTAAAGTCAAAGGAAATGGACTCGTCGTCTCGAGTTCAAATCCTGGACGTGGTAATTGCATTTCACTTAGCGCTTGGGAAAGATATAAATTCTACTCTCCCTCCAGCTATGGGTAAATAGTAGGGTAGACTGGGCTCTTTAACCTTGGTTAGGCAACCGGTCTATGAGAAGGAAAACTCTGAATTCAAACCTGTTTAACCCTGCGTAAGAAATTGACCTTGTGTCACATTCGGCTCGTGCGGAGGGGTTGGTAAATATATATACTTTACTAATAAAAATTGTTATGTTTACAAGAAAATTAAATTTATTAAAAAATTGTTAGGTATTTAATGGCGATAATCTATTATCTGTTCAGATATAGTTCGGTATATTTTGTTTAATGGCATATCAACCTTTGTGGGTTATTTAATTACAAGGACATGCTGTTTTAGAAGAACACTAGCAGCACTATTTAACCAATATCTGGAGGGTAGTGGGGTTTTATTCCTTTTCCAAGGGCATTAGTCTGAAAGTAAACGTAATAGCACAACTAAAGTTCGATCTCACCTACTATGTCAAGCACTCAAGCCTCTACGCCACAGGAACTCCCACCCTGTTCAAATATATATATATGTGTGTATATATATATATATATATATATATATATATATATATATATATATATATATTTAATCAGTCTGTTTATGTCTATCTAAGCCATGTCCCATATATCTATCTATCTGTTCATATTTACGTGCCAATGAATAATGTCTGTTCTGCCTCTCTCTCACACACACACACACACACACAATACATATATATATATATATATATATATATATATATATATATATGAGTATAAATAAAAGGATATGAAAACAACACAATATGCTGTTAAAGTGAAAACATTTTATATCATATTCATAGCTAATATTGAACAATATTTCGATTTATAAAAATCTTTTTCAGAGCTTGTTTTTTTTTACTCCAGACTCATCGAGAGCGGAGACGAAAATAATATGAATTCAAAACGAATACTTATATATACATATATATATATATATATATATATATATAGTCGTTGTGGCCTAAAGTCGGTGTCAGCCAATCAGCGAGGGAGTCTATCTCCTTTTACATAGCGCTAGACCAAGGAGATTATTTTTTTAAAAATGGAAGTGAGTCCGACAATATGTTGAAAACATAAATAAAGGAAAGAAAATGTTGAATGGATAAAATAATAATAAATAGAATACATTGTGTACAAGGACATTCTCTCGGTCGAAACACGTGTCGGCACGTCAATAAACAATTTGTATCCATTCAACATTTTTCCTTTATTAATATTTATCTTTTCAACAAACACACACACACACACACATATGTATATATGTATATTATATATATATGTATATATGTTATATTATTACATAGTATATATGTATATATATCATATGTATATATGTATATTATATACATATGTATATATGTATATTATATACATATGTATATATGTATATTATATATATATGTATATATATATATATGTGTGTGTGTGTGTTTGTTGAAAAGATAAATCTTATTATAATAGAGATTGTGTGTTTTTCTGTCTGTAACCGAAACTATATTACTATTCAAGTTACAGTTCCCTTAGTTATTTGCGTCAAATTCTACAGGATTTTATTTTTATTTAAACCTCAATTATCAATAAAATTGTTTAACATTATTAATACTGTTGACAATATCTACATATTAATAACATACAATTGTATTTATAATATACAACAAAATAGGGTTTACAGTTTGAACGAGAAGGCTAATTTGCATATTGATATTTAAAATTTTTTTTAATAAATATG
>CM042173.1:23902515-23930015 GCA_023376005.1 Doryteuthis pealeii
CGGTTTATTTTAAACCTTTATCAGGACTGAATATGAGATGAAGAAAATTAATGGATGTTTTTAAGTTTCGAGTTATTTGCATAAATAAATTCATCTTATTTTTTGGAATACTTTGTTTTTGAAATTTATTCATATTGTCAGATTTATTTGCATATTGTACGCCCATATGTATATATGTATATAAGTGTTATAGTTTTCTTTGAAGCATTGTGTGTAATGTTTGATTTGGAGATTGATAATCATAATACAAGAAAGAAAAGGTAACGAGTATGTTGTTCATTTATGTGCATATTTTAATATTCCTTAATATTTCGAGATGACATATCTCCTCTTCAGAAAACTTCGGCTCATATAAAGGGGCATTAATAGCGGTTTATATTAATCTATATTACTGTGAACGTAATAATATGTTTATTTCTGTATTTGTTTTTAACGTCTGAATGCATTGATATTCTAATGCGGCAGCGTAAATGAACAACATACTCGTTATCGTTTCTTCTGTCACATTATAATAAACCTTCAAAATCAATCTCCAAACCAAATATATAAAGAGAGATAAGAAAAAGTGATAAGATAAATAGAAATATTTATTTGTAATTATTTATTTTTATTGTTATAGAATAGTTTAAGCCATCGTCGAATTATTTGACAACCAAAAGTTCACAGAGAAAAATATACACGCACACATACATATATAAATGCATACATACATACTTAAATGCAGACATACACATACAAATTCAAACACTCACATACATATACACACACAATGTATGTATGTATGTAAGTAATGTAAGTATGTATGTAGAATGGTGACATCTAAGATATCTATTTAAAAAAATGGTAAATTTTGTTCAATTCAGGTGATTGTCAAAAACCTAAAAAAAATATATAAAATTAGCTAATTTATTTTTTTCTTCGGATAAAATATTTGAAAAGCCTCAAGAGGCAATAAGAGAATAGCCATAATTTTCAGTACCAACTATAATTTGTATTTAATAATACACTGTCTTCGAGAATTCATCGCATTGGACAGTTTTATTTTTTTCAAATTGATTTTACCAGATCAGAATCCATCTTTAAAAAAAAAAATGTTTTACAAATGTACAGAACTTTCTGGGCATTCAGGAAAAAAATTAGAATTTAGAAAAAATTAGGCAGTTAATTAAAAAGACAGGTCAGGTCAGAAGGGAATGAAATATTTATCACATGAAAAGGTATTATATATATATATATATATATATAATATATATATATATATATATATGTATATATATATACAGCTATATATATATATACATATAATTATGTGTGTATATAAATTACATATATATATATAATACTTCGGAATATGACACTGTATGCACGCATATATATATATATATATTATATATAATATATATATATATATATATATATATATATATATAATCTGAAGCAGATACGTGTATGCCTGTTAATTTGTTGCTTGAAACTTTATAGATTTGAAAAAATAAGGATTTTTCTTACGACTTTCAAGGGCAAAAAAATGTTGTTTCACTAAAGTACCCGATACACACACACAGACACACGTGCGTATATATATATGAGGATAGGAGAGTTGGAGTAAACCCGACAGAATGTGGTAAAGAATAGAGGAAAAAGTGTACAAGTAGATATACTTGTTTGTCTTGCTCTTTTTGTCCACTTTTTCCCTCTATTCTTTACCACATATATATATGTAAGTATACATACACACACACACACACACATACACACACACACACACATCATATTCACACTGTCGGATTAATTTCTATTTTATTTTCACACACACACACACACACACACACACATATATATATATATATATATATATATATATATATATATATATGATAAACTCCGAATTAAAACCTGTTAAACTCTAAGAAATTCACTTTGTGTCACATACAACTCGTGCTGGGTGTTTGATATATATATATATATATATATATATATATATATATATATATATATAAATGGACTCTCTCGTCGATTTTCGACGCATGAGTGTTCATTCGGTGAACAACCAACACTGATTTGTTTATAGTGGTGAAACTTTGATAGATTTTTAAATATTTTTTTTACATTTAAACTTGTATAAAATATTTAATTCTGTCAGAAGAGCATCCGCCTAAAAACCGCATGTTCGATACTGACCTCTGGCCAACTTAGCTCTTGAGTAGCACAGCTTGGTTTCGTGCGTAAAGTGGACAGCTGAAGGTAGGAGTGGTGCTCCTTCTCAGACGTAAAACAATATCCTAAGTCCAGTGCTAGTAAAAAGGAGTTAGACTCCCTCGCTGTCCCGCTATTTATGACAATAAGCCACTTAGCCTTATTTTCTTTTTACATTATATACACAAATGTATGTTTGTATATGTACCTGTGCATAATATATATATATATATATATATATATATATATGTATGTATATATATATATATATATATATATATATATGTATTTGTGTGTGTTTATGTGTAAGATAATCCAATTAATTGGTAAGTAAGGGAGGATTCTATTTGGGATCATCAAAATCTCACTGTACACCCGTACTGTATGCTCTTGTAGGTGCAAACTTACAGATTCATATAATGATTTATATAAATCCCTAAGACAGCTTAGTATAATAACTAATAAATTAAAATTAGAGCCTTCATAACATCCGAAAATTTGGAATGGTATTACATATCCCACGAAAGTTGATATGGCGTTAAACATAGAAACCAAACCCGAAATAAAATGAGTAATGTATTATTTATTTTGGAGGTTTCATGTATGTATTTAATTTGTTACAACCTGTCATCACCTTGGATAAATAATGGACTATTCTGTTTTGATTGCGATTGAGGGAAAAGGGAAGAAAAGGAACACACTACAAATCGGAGAGGAAAATATAATGAGAGAGAGAGAGAGAGAAAATAGAGGGATAGAGAGATATAGATAGATGGATATAGATAAAGATCTTGATGGATATAGATAGATAGATAGATAAATAGATAGATAGACAGATAGATCTATATCAGGGGTTCCCAACCTTTTTCAGCTCATGGCCCACTTTGAAACCAGAATTTTTGTGGCCCATGAAATTATTATAATAGAAAATATACTTCCAATTTATATAAGATATTTATTCAATCAAGATACCACCATGTTGATATAAAACATAATATAGGGGCGTAAATCTCTCCCCACCCCACCCCTACTGTGAATTAGTTGACATCTTACTTTCTAGGAAATATAAATTTCCAACATATATGATTGGATTTTGTATATAAAATGTATGTTCCGAAATCATATAGAATTATAATATTTCCTTGGCCCACCTCAAATTTGCAGTGGCCCATTTTGGCCATGTGGTCATAGGTTGGGAACCACTGATCTCTATGGATATAGATAGAGATCTAGATAGATTGATAGAGAGATACATAGATAGATATAGAGATAGCGGACCCCACAGTGGGGAAAAAACAAACCAAAATGGTAGACAAATACTTGGATTTTGGCAAAGAACTGAAAAAAATGTGACAGTTAATGTGGTACCAATTGTATTTGCTGCCCAGAATTTTAGAAAAGAGACTGGATGAATTGTAAATCAGAGAGATGAAAAAGCTGTAATACGAATTGTTAGGAAGAGTTATCTCCCCCTAACGATTCGAATCGGATACTCTCGGAAAAGGAGGAGGGAAAAATACTGACAGCAGACCAGACCAGAACCGAGTATGTGACACAATTGTATCCTATCATCAGCCGGACTGAATCCAAAACCATCCCACTATATTCCCTGTCAGTGAGAATAAATAAAACAAATATTGTTATTGTTAACATATTCCCTGTTTTTATTATCATTTCTGTATTTCCTACATCTCCGGATACAACACGAATTGTGTCCTGTAAAGTCTTGGAAAGGAGACTAAAAGATTTGGAGATCAGAGAAAGAATCGAGACTAGACAGAATTCAAAGACTAATTCTAACAGCTAGTTTGCATATGTATTTCAAGACTAAATGTAGCAGCTAGTTTGCACATATATTTCATTGAGTAAATTTAATGACTATTATGAATTAGAGGTAGAACTTTATTTTTCTAAACTCTAAAACTATATGTAGAGCATACAATAAATATATATAGAGAAAAACTCTACATATACTTTTTACATCATACAACGTGTAATAAATACCATGTGCAATACCCTGCCCTCATCAGCTGCTAACTAGGTGTGATAACAGAATTTTGGCAGCTAAAAGCGGGACTGCCACACCTAGTGCCGCCAAGCAGCTCTTTTGGCCATATGACAGGGTATTAGGAAAAAAAAAGAAGAAAAATACGATAAACAGATGAATAAGTAAATAAGATCCGTTCATCTTAGCAGTTGAAACTATAATTCTATTTTACACCTTTTTTTTATTCTATTAACCTCTTAACTACATGTATACAGTTGTAGTCATTTCCAGCGTTAATTTTTCTTATTAAAAATATTAAAATCCGCATTCAATTTCAACCAAATTGAATATGGAACAATTTGTAAATTGCTATTATGGAAAAAAAAATCTCAATGTTTACGACTTACATTCCTTTCTGCCTCACGTATCCAACGCGTTTTTCTTTCATAGTAACATCCCAGCTAAGCCAATGCATTTATCAAAAAGAAAATGTCTGAGTCACACGATCCTGTTTATAACAACTTCCCTTATTGATGATTGGCTGCAGAAGTGTCCAATCGGATATAAAGAGTCCGAGGTTCGCGACGTATATTTCAGTTTTCTGTTAGCGTTGCTCAAGGGTGGCGTGTTGGAGTTTGATCGTCTCCAACGGGGTCTGGCTGACTGAGGGGGGTATTATGTTGGAAGACCCGAAACCCCCCTATGAGATCAGCCTATAACATAACTGACGACGCCACCCTGCGCTAAGTCTGGCGTATTTCAAACATAAGAATTATAAGAAATAAAAATTAAAAAATATAATTATAAGAAAATGTTACAACGGAATTTGTCCATGTTACCCCGCATTTATCAATAACGCAATTGGAAAAGCAATGAAACGTAATATCAACAGTTCTGTCAGTAATGCTCGATATGAAAATTCATTAAGTTTGAAAATTTATCGAACTTAGCTTATTTTCCCTATTTTCTCATACTACATATTCTCTCGTAGGATGTTGGTTCCACTTTTGTTCAAGATTGTCCGCAACATTCTAGTGCAGTTTCCGTCAAGCTTATTCTCCAGGCGCTTCGTTAGGGTCCAAGTAGTGCAGCCGTACAGTAGCATTGATACAACTTCGGCTTGGAATAACTTTCCCTTTAGCTTATCAGTGGGATCCGACTTCAATATCGCTTACAATCTGTTTAAAGCCGCCCATACCTTTTCAAATGCGTGTATTAACGTCGTTTTATGTTAATGAGATATTACTACCTACGTGACTTGTTTCACCGAGTTTACAAGTTTACCATCGAGTGTGGAGATGTCTCCTTCATTTTTAAACACATGAACTCAGTTATACCGAAGTTCACATATAGACCGATATACCGTGCTGTCTTTTTTTCGGCTGTGTAGCAAGGATTCGGTTTGTGTAGATGTATTTTTGAGAAATGCCAGATCATCTGCATAGTCTACAATGACGTACATAGACCAACTCTGTGTGGATACTGGATGCTTCACAGAGGACTTCCCAGATAGGGACGGTTGACTAGGGATTATTATGGATATCCGTGCAACTAGCGCGACATGATGAAATATTCCGTAGTGACCCAAAATCAATTTAGTTGTAAAAATAAATATCACAACTAGATTCCTCATACAATTCAACGCGAGAAAACTTTTGTTTAATCTTAGTATAGAGTTTTATCTTTAATTGCATTTATATATACTAGCAAAAGTATGTGCTTCCTGGGTGCAAGTATTGAAGTTTTAATGTAATAAGATATATTAAATTAGAAAGACTAATGAAACTAAATAAAAGTGAATATAAAAATATTACACTTATTTTAATGTTATTTTAATTGATTTCTATAATATTATATATGGGATTGCTTTTAATGTTTGAGAATAAAATGATAGTATTATAAAATCAGTAACAGCAAATAATTATTTATCAAACCCAGTTTTGTTAAAATCATTATGCAAATTATTCTCAGTTATACTATGTAAATGTTTATTTCTAAGAGACATATAACACATATTTTAGGATTTTAAATGTATTAATAATATTGGCTGTTTTGCGGCAAATCTAACTTGGCTAAACCTTAATAGAGGCATCATTAACACAATCTCCATTGTAATAAAATTTTAAGAAGCATTTCATATCGATCAATCCCCTTTGGGGATTGTTTTTAATTACACTGTGGAATTTCCATATGTTCAAGTAGTTTATGATGGATTTATTAGCATAATTAGAACATACACACCTGCTATTGAAATTGTTGACTGAACAAAACTGATTACTTGAAAATCCTGCAGTGGTTCATTTAAAATACTTAGTAGCATCTTTGCAAAATTGTCCTCAATTCCAAGTGTAAACAAAGTATGCAACATTGACAAAAGAAATTGTATTAACGTTTAGAATTGAAGAAATTTTTCACGTGAACAGAGAAATAAAAGAAAAAGTTGGTAGATGAATCAATTAAAATAAAATCCCGCTGTCAAATGAATCTAGGGATAAACAAACTTTATGTCTGAAATATATTCTGAAGAATTCTGAAGAATTCTGACGTCTCAAGAATTCATGAGAAGAAGGAAAATTCTAAATTTGAACATCAGAGGAATGAGTGGAATAATCATTTTTTTCTTTTCTTATCTTTCTTTTCTTTTTTTCTTCTTTTCTTTTCTTTTGTCTTTCCTTTCTTTTTTCTTTCCTTTCTTTCTTTTTCTTTTCTTTTTTCTTTCTTTTTTCTTTTTTTCTTTCTTTTTTCTTTTATTCCTTTTCTTTTTTCCTTTTCTTTTTTCCTTTTCTTTTTTCCTTTTCTTTTTTCCTTTTCTTTCTTTCTTTTTTCCTTTTTTCTTTCTTTACTCCTTTCTTTCTTTACTTCTTTCTTTCTTTCTTTCTTTACTTCTTCTTTCTTTCTTCTTTCTTTCTTTCGTTATCTATTTATTTTTGTTTTCTTTATATATATATTTATTTCCTCACTTGATTCTTTCTTTCTTTTCTCTTATTTTTAAAGTTCTATACTTGTTTCGTTCTTCATTTGTTTCTTCTTCTTAAAAAAAACTTTCTTTCTTTTTTCTTTCTTTATTTCCTCTTATTTTTTATTTCTTTATTTGATTCTTCTTTCCTTCTTTTACTTTTTGAATTTCTATACTTGTTTCGGTTTTTCATTATTTCGTTTTAAAAATTCTTTCTTATTCTTTTACATTTCTTTACTTCTTACTTTCTTACTTATATATATATATATATATATATATATATATATATATATATATATATATATATGTGTGTGTGTCTTATATGCTTGATATTCTTCCATCAGCAGAAGACGATGGTGTAGTGTCCAAATATTTTTTTGAACTACGTAGCCTGTGTGGGTTGATATGGATCATGTAAGCCACTTGCCAGCGCGATAATTTTGTAACACTCTTCCTGGTCCTAGATGGGTTGATGACCCGGGCCAATTTGGGGGTTTATGTGTGTAGTAAGTACACTAATCTTACTGCTGTCAGTCGGCCACACCATTCCAACTCCTGTTATTTTTTATTCTATATTTTATTTATATATATATATATATATATTATATATATATATTAGTAGATTAGAACAAATAGAAATATTATATTATGATTAAGAATATAAAATACTTTATACTGACAATAATATCAAAGAATTAAACATTCTTGAAGCTCTGTCTATAAAGTTTAGACAACCACAATTAAAAGAAATAACTTTGAAACTAGTGACAATATTCTAAAATGTTTAAAATAGATAGAAAGCACAATTTATATTCCAAAATGCTTAAAGTGAATAGATGGAAAATATACATTCACACACACACAACACACACACACACACACACACACACACACACACACACACACACACACACCACATATATATATATATATATATATATATTATATATATATATAAGATAATCTACTGAGTCAGACGAACCTACTATTAGTTCGGCATAAAGTATTCAGGGCTAAAATCTGACTGATGTTTGGTAGTATATTTTTTACAATCAAACTCTCTGCCGGGTTTTTTCTCTCCGCAAGGATCTACCAACACGCTTGGTATATTAAATTATATATATATATATATATATATATAATATATATATATTAGTACAACAAATAAAAATATAATATTATAATAAAAAATATAAAAATACTTTATACTGACAATAATATCAAAGAATTGAATCCTTGAAGCTCAATATATAAAAATTTACACCACCCACTATTAATTTAAATTAAATTAACTTTGAAACTAGTGATGATATTCTAAAATGTTTAGAATAGATAGAATAATTTTTATTAAAAGTGAAGAAAGAAGGAAAGTAAAAGAAGAATGAGAAAGAAGGAAAGTAGAACAAGATGATAGTGGATAAACTAGAAAGAGACGTAAAACAAAAAAGAAAAAAAAGCCAATAGAGGAGTAGAGCACTCAGTGAGAATCGAACTCACTACACAACGTTAACGATATTCTGGATGAGGTCGTTAACCTTTACGTCACGGCGAAGTCTCCCGTTTATATACGATGCAGTATACGGATGAGCAATAAAAAGCCTTCTTCAAAGTTTTATCGTTTGCTCAACGCACCTGCTCTGGGGTCGGGGGGGGGTAGAGGAGCGCTCGGGGGGGGGCACTGTGATGAAGTCACCCGACCAAGAGATCAGCCTCCCTCACACAGATCCCCTCCCCCCGAAGAGCCAGACGGACGCTAAGATACAAAAGATATCGGGGGGTTGGGGAGCGAGTAGAGAAAGAGGGGGGTGAAAGTAACACCCAGATAAGTAGGATTTTCAACTTCGGTCGAAATTTTTTTTTTTCATTCGCATCAACACGTGCAGGAAATGGCGCAAAAGAACATTTCCTTCATTAGGTATCCCCCACCCACCCCAGTGTTCTTTTTTTAGGGGGGGGGTGAGTCGAGGGTCGGATCGGAAGGAGATTGCATCCCTCACATAAGAAGTGACTGACTAGTTAGTGATCGAATCGAAGTACAAAAAAAGCAAATAGATAGATGTTGATTTTCAAACTACTTTTGATAGTTTAGCCGAGCACAATCATCAGACACTCATTTCGTATACTTGTTATCGACCTATACCTACAAACAGAAGGAAAGTTTAAACATTTTCTTATGGACATCTTCACATACATCTCTCTCTCTCTCTCTCTCTCTCTCTCTCTCTCTCTTTTATATATATATATATATATATATATATATATATATATATATATATATATGTGTGTGTGTGTGTGTGTGAAGAAAGGAAGTGAATCCGACGGTATGTAGTATATTAGGAAACATGAAAAAACACAGGTTCAAATTTCCGCTGTCGTCCTTCGTAAAAAAAAAAAAATAATTCATACACACACACACAACCACACACCTAAAAAATGCACAATGTTTCCTTTCGATACACACACATACACCATCCTATACTAACGCCATAAAATAGAACATTTGACGTCACATTTCAAAACCGTTCTTCTTTCAAACTTCAAAAATTTTAAAACCGAATAACATATAACTACCACTCGCTTTTCTCGTTATTCTGTGATAAATAATTTATTATCACCTTCCATATACCAACAAATGCCCTGAAGATGATCTAATTAATAGATCGAAACACTGCAGCGTCGGCCAATAAACTTTCCACTTAAACCCATTTAAACCTGTGTTTTCATATATATATATATATATATATATATATATATATATATAATATATATATAATAGATTCAAATTTACTTAAATTATAAAATTAAAATATCTTATTATAATGGAGATTGTGTTTTTTCTGTCTGTAACCGAACTATATTACTATTCAAGTAACAATTCCATTAGTTATTTACGTCACATTCTACAGGATTTATTTTTTATTTAAACTTCAATATTAATAAAATTGTTTTACATTATTAATACTGTTGGTAATATCTACATACTAATAAATAACATGCAATTGTATTATATATAACAACAAAATAGCGGTTTACAGTGTGAATGGGAAGGCTAATTTGCATATTGATCTTAAAAATCTGATTTTAATAAATATGTGCTTAGTATTACTGATTTCTAATTGTTTGATTTTATCTTAATGAATATGAGCAAAAATCTCAGGGATAAATCTTAAAAGAAATCCATTAACAAGAAGAAATATCTGTAATTTTATTCTTTACTTCCTAATTTAACTAAATAGTTGAATTAGGAAAATTTAGCAACGAAAGACGGGAGTGAGGGAAGAGTAAGTTTCAGTTGTTCTATTTTTTTTATTATACCCTCCTCTGTTTCAAATATTTTATCTGCTTTCTTATTTAGTTTCATTAGCATTTCTAATTTGATACAATATTTTATTACATTAAAACTTAAATACTTGCACCCGGAGGGTGCATATATTTGCTAGTAATAATAATAAAAATTTAAAAAAATAAAAAAATTTTAATACATAAATTGAATATTTATAAAACAATAGATTTATAGTGTTTGTTCGTTTTTATTGGTCGGTCTAGTTCAGCTGATTTAAATGACTACTGTGGTAAGTACTATTTAATTCGTTTTGCTCCTTGTCTCTGTAGTCAGATCTTAGCCCTGAAGAGCATTAAGCCAAACTAATAGTAGGTTCGTCTGACTCATTATATTTATTTTTATTATTTGCTCTACTTAGGTATTGAGCACTTTTACTTATTAGCTTATTCTCTTAGCGGTTATATGAATATATATATATCTTATATACATATATATACATATAAATTGTTTTTTCTTTTGGCCAAATACTGTACCAATAGATTATTTTGGTTGGTACGAATATCTTGGTCTTTTCTTTTTTCCAAAAATTTTTTTCTCCCCGATTGATGTTTGGTAGTATATTTTTACAATCAAACTATTTGCTGTTTTTTTTCTCACCGCGAGGATTTACCAACATGCTTGGTATATTAAATTATATATACTAGCTAATATATGCACCCTCCGGGTGCACGTATTTAAATTTTAATGTAATAAAATATTATATTAAATTAGAAAGACTAATGAAACTAAATAAGAATGCAGATAAAACTATTTAGAACATAGGGGGCTATAATCAAAAAATAGAACAACTGAAACTTACTCTTCAATCACTCCAGCCTTTCATTGCTAAATTTTCATATTTTAACTATTTAGTTAAAATAGGAGGTAAAGAATAAAATTACAGTTAATTCTTCTCGTTAATAAATTTCTTTTAAGATTTATTGAAGAGATTGTAGCTCATATTCATTAAGATAAAACCAAACAATTAGAAATCAATAATACTAAGCACATATTTAATAAAATCAAATGTTTAAGATCAATATGCAAATTAGCCTTCCCATTCACACTGTAAACCTATATTTATCTGTATATATAAATACAACTGCATGTTATTAGTTTGTAGATATGGTCAACCGTATTAATAATGTAAAACAATTTTATTAATAATTGAGTTTTAAAAAGAAATTAAATAATGGAAAATGTGACGTAAATAACTAAGGGAATTGTGATTTGTGTAGTAATATAGTTTCGGTTACAGACAGAATACCACACAATCTCCATTATAATAAATATATATATATATATATATATATATATATATATGCTACCCATCCCCCTGGTGTTGAGCACTTTGGGGGGGATCTCGCTGACGACCGCCAACTAAAGCGTAAACGCAAAGCAGTTAAAATCCCCTTCGCATTCTGAGGGTGACGATAGCCGAGTGGTTAAGCTGTCCGACTGATGCTGAATCGATCTGGTTTCTATCCCGGTTGTAGGTAGCTTACAAAATGTCTAGCCACCCTGAAGAGACTTGATAAGTCGAAACAAGTATCTGTGTATTATTGTTACTCAATTTCGAAAGAAAATTAACAGCTAAAAACCGCCAAATCCGTTCACTTCATTCAATTACTTTTTTGCCCTTATATACAGCATTTCATTTTATTTCTCCCGACCGTCTGATAGACCTTGAAAAAGGGTGAATGTTCACCCGAAATATCGGAATAGATTAAACCAGGAACAGAACAACAGTTGAATATATAAAAATTCTGATTTTTGTTCTGTTTTTTGTTTGTTTTTGTTTTTGTTCTTATTTCCAATGCTTTAAAAAGACCAAACAAACAACGTTCACAAGAACATATATATATATATATATATATATATATATATATATATATATATATATATATTATATATATATACAATCAATCAATCAATCAAATAGATCAGACGAGTTGGTTGTGTGAATGTTTCTATTTAGGGCGATCTCAATCCTCAATACACTACACAAATGTCTCTCTCTGTCGTTGTCTCTGTCTGTCTCCCTTTCTCTCTCTCTCTCTCTCTCTCTCTGTCTGTCTGTCTGTCTCCCTTTCTCTCTCTCTTTCTCTTTCTCTCTCTCTTTCTCTTTTCTCTCTCTCTTTCTCTCTCGCTGTCTTTCTCTCTCTCACTGTCTTTCTCTCTCTCTCTCTCTCTCTCTCTCGCTGTCTTTCTCTCTCTCCCCCTCTCTCTTTCTCTCTCTCTCCCCTCTCCCTTTCTCCCTTTCTCCCCCTCTCCCTTTCTCCCCCCCTCTCTTTCTCTCTTCCCCTCTTTCTCTTTCTCTCTCTCTCTTTCACATTTTTTAAACTATAATATAAATACATGAAACATTTAATTCCTATGTTTTATCTTATACATGAAAATGAACTAATATGTCTTTTTTCACGCAGGGAATTAGTTAATTCCTAAATTTCATTAACCCCGACAGAAAAAAACAAGTGTTAAACAGAATAATTTGTTCTTTCCCAAAAGCTTCGGCTTGTGGGTGGGCCCACATTAAAACGAGGCTTTGTGCCCAGTCGATACAAGTGGGGTATGAGGCAAATATCCCTTGATAGATTAATTACACTGGGGGGCAATTTTGGACATAATTTCTGTTGAGTTTGATTTTTCATTTGATTTAGACTGATATTGGCTGATTTCAAAACTGCAGTCAGTTTTCTTCTATCACGTCAAGTTTTCTCTCTACAGCTTACTCCCAAAATAAGCAAAACTGTATCGTTTGTCTGTAAGTAATAGAACTGGTCAACTGATTGCGTTGATTGTTTTATTGAAAAGGAATGAGAATTATTCAGATCTGGTGACTAGGTTGATTCCCAGTCAAAGAACAAACATCAATACAGATGTGAAGCTTGTCTATTTTTGCATATTTTGAATTAAAACGTGTCGATTAAGACAAGTCTTAGGTCTCTTACAAGATGTGAAAGCAGTGTCTTGAGAATTTATGGATATGGATCAAGTGAACATGTGATAAGTTCGTATTTGGTATTCCTATAATTTGGAGAGAGACAAAATATCATTGCACAGACTCTTACTTCTGTCTAATGAAAACTTCACCATATAACAAGAAAAAAACTGTAAAATTGAGTATCCTAGTCTACCATCAGCTATACGTCCAGTGGCTCATTCAGCTGAAATCCCAGAGTGGGGCAGTAGAGCTTAAGAAAAGCATTGGGTGGAGAGGAATTGGCCTAAAAGATCTGACCTCAAACTTGTTGATCCCAACATTCTACATGAGCCATTTCATGACATAAGAAAATTATGCTCCCACCTCGTATATGAAACTAGGTCTCTTGAAGCAATTCATTAAAGCATTGCCAATTGAAGACAAGCGTTTGAAGTACCACATTTTGGCATTTCCTGGCATGTCAATTGAGAAAAATCAAGGCAGGAATGTTTGATGGTCTACAGATTCTGGAAGTTATCAAAGATGAACATTTTATCGGGATAATGTCAGAACACGAAAAGAATGCTTGGTTCTTAACAAGTTCTTTACCTTGTCAAGAACTTTCTTGGAAATGCATGAGCAATGAATTACACTGAAATTAGATGGCCATAAAATATTTAATTGCAACATGAGCATAAAGTTGTATTTTCTGCATAGCCATCTTGCTAACTTCTTGGAAAACCTTGATGTGGTCAGCTATGAGCAAGATGACTGATTCTACCAGGATGTGACATTCATGGAGAAATGGTATCAAAGTATATGGGATTTAAATAGGATGGCTGACTATGGAGCGTAAAGTGGGATTATCCACATATTGAACACCAGGAAAAAAACTGTAAATTTTTACCTACTTATTAACTACTTGCATACAATTTGACTTACAATAACAATATCCTTTGTAGCAAGAAAATGAATTTATACAAACATTACAGTCAATCAATCTTTTTAATCATTTTCCATTGAAAATTTTAAAAACATTCTATGAAATAATCTCAAATTTGTCACATGCAGTATTTGAATGTTTTTTTGAGACAAATTGAGGGTATCCTTTAACTTAAAACGTTGATGTAATAGAGAAAAAAATGGGGAAAGTTTTTTGGATTCAGAGTCCAAAAGTTTGTCAAAAACAAGTGTCAGATCTAACTCAACAAAATTTGTGATGCCCAATGTAATGTTTTATTATTTCTCATTATATATACATTTTTAGAACATTCCATAAAATAAGCAAACATTTGTTAGATGCTGTAGTTTTACGTTTTTTGAGAAAAATCGAGGGTATCCCATAGCTAAAAAAAGTTGTCGTCATATAGAAAAACTGGGGTCATTTTTGGATTCAGTGGCCCAAAAAAGTCAAAAACAAGTGTCAGATCCAAAACAACAAAAATTGTGTTCCTCAGTGTTTATGTAACATTTTATTCTAGAGATCTGTTAGTCCCCATTTTGGTATTAAATAAAATGTTCGTTTTTTCTTTCTTTCTTCTCAACATTTCGTCTTTCTTTCTTTCTTTCTTTCTTTCTTTCTCATCCCTCATTTAGTCGACAGGAGGTGGGGCTGAAAAATTCGACTTTTTAGTTATTTTGACATTATAATGTGGCTTCTGTTTCCGATTAGATTTTCACATCGACACTTTCGTTATTTCTTTCTTTTCTTTCTTTTCTTTCTTTTTATCACTTTCTTACTTTCTGTCTTTCTTATCAATGTTTTTTTCTTTTTTCTTCCTTTCTTTCTTTTCTTCTTTTAATCCCTTTATTTATTCATTCCTTATCATCACTTTCTTTCTTTCTTTTTATCACATTCTGATCATCAATTTCTTTCTTTCCTTCTTTTTTCTTTCGTTCTTTCTTTCTTTTTTCTCGTCCTTTTCTTTCTTTTTTCTTTCTTTTTTTTATCATCGTTTTCTTATCACTTTCTTACTGTCTTATCAATTTCTTTTTCTCTCTCTTTCTTTTTCTCTCTCTTTATTTCACTATATCTTTCTTTCTTTATATCTTTCTTTATTTCCTCCTATCTTCCCACCCTTTTCTTTCTTTCTTTCTTATCAGTTTTTTCTTTCATTTTTTCATCACTTTCTTTGCATTACTTTCTCTCTTATTTCTTTCTCTCTCTCTTTCTTTTTTCCTTCTTTCTTATCTTCTGTCTTTCTTATTTTGTTTCATTCATTTGTTCATTTATTCATTCTTTCTTTCTTTCTCTTCTTTTCTCTATATACCTATCTATCATTTTTTCTATCTATCTAATTATCTATTCGCCTTTTTATGACCCTCTTCTCTATCTGTCTCTGAAACTTACTTAGAATACAAGAAAATAGTTTAAAATTTGATTTAATTCAATCTAATTGAATATGTGTACTTAACTTATCAATTTATATAAAAAAGGGAAAGGTATGCATCCAACTAATCTCTCTCCAAATATGGATAAATAGTAGGGCAGACTGGGCTTTTTAACCTTGGATAGGTAACCAGTCTAGGGAAAGAAAACTCTGAAATCAAACCTGTTAAACTCCGCTTAAGAAATTGACCTTGTGTCGCATCCTGCTCGTGCGGAGGGTGTATATATATATATATATATATATATATATATATATATATATATATAATTCCCAATGGATATTATTTGTGGCATAAAAGTTTGATCCTTCCTTGAAGTAGAAAGATGTAGTATCCGTTTTATTCCTTGAATTCGGATAATTTGTCATCGAAGTAGTCCATCAAGCAATAAATGTTAAGATAATTTATCAAGGCCGTTAAATAGTAAATTAAATACATGTTTGGGCGTTTTTCATTGGTCAATTCAGCCACCACAACTTAGAACAGTCTATAAATATAAGTTGGTATTTTTCGCACACCTTATACCCAGGATAATCTCACGTGGTGTAATGGTTAGCAAGCTAGATTTGCAGATCATTGATAGTGAATTCGATTCTCATTAGGCGCCCCATAATTCTGGCCTTGTGCCACATCTAAGCTAAGTTTAGTAAATAAGTATACTCAGGATAATCTCACGTGGTGTAATGGTTAGCAAGCTAGATTTGAAGACCATTGATAGTGAGTTCGATTCTCATTAGAGGCCCCATAATTATGGCCTTGTGCCACATCTAAGATAAACTTAGTAATCAGTTTAGGGCACCTCACGTGGTGTAATGGTTAGCAAGGTAGATTTGCAGACCATTGATAGTGAGTACGATTCTCACTGGGTGTCCCATACTTCTGGGCCTGTGCCACATCTAAGCTCAGCTTAATAAATAACTATACTCAGGTTAATCCAACAATATATCCAGTCTTAATACCATGTCAACACACGTCGTATTATCTGTCTAGATTTCAGTGACATAGAAGGATGAACTAACAAAATATTACAAGGCATCGATAAGCGTCTAATTAATAATACTCATTAGATTGCACACAGTTGTAACAGATGAGTTAGAGTAAATAATAATAATCCTTAGTAAACAATTTATTTCAAGTAACTATTCTTAATACGAATAATTTCCAGTTATATAGTAACATGTATTCTTATCGTTTAGTTGCGAAAGAAAATCCAGAGTGATACTTTGCTTGATAACACGAAGCCTAAGTAATGAAAAATTAATATCTAAAGATAAGATATCTCGATAAGATTGATATGTTTCTTATATTTATTTCACTAGCAAATCTATGCACCCTCCGAGTGCAAGTATTTAAGTTTTAATGTAATAAAATATCATATTAAATTAGAAAGACTAAGTAAGAATGAAAAAAAAAAAAGATTTGAAACAGAGGGTGATATAATTGAAAAATAGAACAACTAAAAATTACTCTTCCATCTCTCCCGTCTTTCATTTGTAAATTTTCCTAATTTAACTATTTAGTTAAAAATAGGAAGTAAAGAATAAAATGACAGTTATTTCATCTTGTAAATAAATTTATTTTAAGCTTTATCCACGAGATTTTTGCTCATATTCATTAAGATAAAACCAAACAATTAGAAATCAATAATACCAAGCACATATTTATTAAAATAAAATTTTAAATATCAATATGCAAATTAGCCTTCTCGTTCAAACTGTAAACCGCTATTTTGTTGTATATATAAATACAAATACATGTTATTGGTACGTAGATATGGCTAACATTATTAATAATGTAAACAATCTTTATTAAGATCTGAAGGTTTAAAAGAATGAAATCATGGAAAATTTGACGTAAATAATTAAGGGAATTGTGACTTGAGTAATAATATAGTTTCGGTTACAGACAGAAAAACACACAATCTCCATTATAATAAGATGTATATTAATATTGTTAGACTTATTCCCCCATTCAGACTTTTTTTTCTCTGACCAATGCATTCAATTCCATTTATGCTGTATGATATATAACATGAGTTTTGAATTAAAATTACAAATTCGGTGTGTAATCATGAAATATTCAGCATTTAAATTTGGAGACTGAGTGCAGAAAAAGATGGAATTATTATGAATTGAATAAAGTATTATGTTCGAAATTCCCTGACTACAACAAAAGACAGTTAAACAAGGCCGGTGTATAACAATTAAGATAAGAACAATAGTCCGAATTGTGAAAATCATCATCATCACCATCATCATATCGAGCCAGTACCTTAAGTATCCATGACAATCTCTGGTCAACCATCCCTATAATTCATCGCTCTCGGAAGGTTCTCTTCGCGGCATCTGGTATCCGCGCCGAGCTTTTCTGTGAAGGTTTTTGCTAGGCGGCCTGCTCTAGCGTGCTCATGTGTTGGTTTCCATATTAGAACGTCACTTATGACTTCGTTCCCGCTTCTCCAGCTGTGCCCAGCATCTCTTGTTTACCTCACTCGGGTGGTCTATATGATGGGTGGCAAGTGGCCGTACAGCTGATTTCTTTTGGGGCGTTGTTTTCACGATTTGTTTAAGTTCGCATGCAGCATTATTGTACAACTTCCATCTAGCTTATTTTCTAGGCGCTTCGTTAAGGTCCAGGTAGTGCAGCCATACAGTAGCACTGATGCAGCTACGGCTTGGAAGAATTGTCGTTTTAACTTGTCAGCGAGATCAGATTTCCATATGAGTGATGATCTGTCTATGGTAGACCACGCTTTCCCTATATGTGCATTAACATCGCTTTCTGTGGCTGAGATATTACAGGCTAGGTACATGAATTGTGTAAATAATGTCAGTAATAACACTTTGCTTCAGATATTTAACAATATATATTATAGAAATATGTTTAAGTCAATTATTCTTAGAAATAAAAAAGGAGGAAAGAATTAACGGGAATACCTATACATATATAAAGGGCAGTTAGTGTGTATGTATGTCCGAAGGAAACTACGAAAATACAACAATTAGCGACAAAGTAAATATATATATACACATTAAATATCACCAGATATTGCTTTTTGAGCATCTGGTACATATATAAAGGGCAGTTGTGTGTATGTATGTCCGAAGGAAACTACGAAAATACAACAATTAGCGACAAAGTAAATATATAAACACATTAAATATCACGAGATCTTGCTTTTTGAGCATCTGGTACATATATAAAGGGCAGTTGTGTGTATGTATGTCCGGAGGAAATACGAAAATACAACAATTAGCGACAAAGTAAATATATATATACACATTAAATATCACCAGATTTGCTTTTTGAGCATCTGGTACATATATAAAGGGCAGTTGTGTGTATGTATGTCCGAAGGAAACTACGAAAATACAACAATTAGCGACAAAGTAAATATATAAACGCATTAAATATCACGAGATCTTGCTTTTTGAGCATCTGGTACATATATAAAGGGCAGTTGTGTGTATGTATGTCCGGAGGAAATTACGAAAATACAAACAATTAGCGACAAAGTAAATATATATATACACATTAAATATCACCAGATATTGCTTTTGAGCATCTGGTACATATATAAAGGGCAGTTGTGTGTATGTATGTCCGAAGGAAACTACGAAAATACAACAATTAGCGACAAAGTAAATATATAAACACATTAAATATCACGAGATCTTGCTTTTTGAGCATCTGGTACATATATAAAGGGCAGTTGTGTGTATGTATGTCCGGAGGAAATTACGAAAATACAACAATTAGCGACAAGTAAATATATATATACACATTAAATATCACCAGATATTGCTTTTTGAGCATCTGTACATATATAAAGGGCAGTTGTGTGTATGTATGTCCGGAGGAAACTACGAAAATACAACAATTAGCGACAAAGTAAATATATATATACACATTAAATATCACCAGATATTGCTTTTTGAGCATCTGGTACATATATAAAGGGCAGTTGTGTGTATGTATGTCCGAAGGAAACTACGAAAATACAACAATTAGCGACAAAGTAAATATATATATACACATTAAATATCACCAGATATTGCTTTTTGAGCATCTGGTACATATATAAAGGGCAATTAGTGTGTATGTATGTCCGAAGGAAACTATGAAAATACAACAATTAGCGACAAAGTAAATATATAAACACATTAAATATCACCAGATTTTGCTTTTTGAGCATCTGGTACATATATAAAGGGCAATTAGTGTGTATGTATGTCCGAAGGAAACTACGAAAATACAACAATTAGCGACAAAGTAAATATATAAACACATTAAATATCACCAGATTTTGCTTTTTGAGCATCTGGTACATATATAAAGGGCAGTTGTGTGTATGTATGTCCGAAGGAAACTATGAAAATACAACAATTAGCGACAAAGTAAATATATAAACACATTAAATATCACCAGATTTTGCTTTTTGAGCATCTGGTACATATATAAAGGGCAGTTAGTGTGTATGTATGTCCGAAGGAAACTATGAAAATACAACAATTAGCGACAAAGTAAATATATAACACATTAAAATCACCAGATTTTGCTTTTTGAGCATCTGGTACATATATAAAGGGCAATTAGTGTGTATGTATGTCCGAAGGAAACTACGAAAATACAAAATTAGCGACAAAGTAAATATATAAACACATTAAATATCACCAGATTTTGCTTTTTGAGCATCTGGTACATATATAAAGGGCAGTTGTGTGTATGTATGTCCGAAGGAAACTATGAAAATACAACAATTAGCGACAAAGTAAATATATATATACACATTAAATATCACCAGATATTGCTTTTTGAGCATCTGGTACATATATAAAGGGCAGTTGTGTGTATGTATGTCCGAAGGAAACTACGAAAATACAACAATTAGCGACAAAGTAAATATATATATACACATTAAATATCACCAGATATTGCTTTTTGAGCATCTGGTACATATATAAAGGGCAGTTGTGTGTATGTATGTCCGAAGGAAACTACGAAAATACAACAATTAGCGACAAAGTAAATATATATATACACATTAAATATCACCAGATATTGCTTTTTGAGCATCTGGTACATATATAAAGGGCAATTAGTGTGTATGTATGTCCGAAGGAAACTATGAAAATACAACAATTAGCGACAAAGTAAATATATAAACACATTAAATATCACCAGATTTTGCTTTTTGAGCATCTGGTACATATATAAAGGGCAATTAGTGTGTATGTATGTCCGAAGGAAACTACGAAAATACAACAATTAGCGACAAAGTAAATATATAAACACATTAAATATCACCAGATTTTGCTTTTGAGCATCTGGTACATATATAAAGGGCAATTAGTGTGTATGTATGTCCGAAGGAAACTATGAAAATACAACAATTAGCGACAAAGTAAATATATAAACACATTAAAATATCACCAGATTTTGCTTTTTGAGCATCTGGGTACATATATAAAGGGCAGTTGTGTGTATGTATGTCCGAAGGAAACTATGAAAATACAACAATTAGCGACAAAGTAAATATATAAACACATTAAATATCACGAGATCTTGCTTTTTGAGCATCTGGTACATATATAAAGGGCAATTAGTGTGTATGTATGTCCGAAGGAAACTACGAAAATACAACAATTAGCGACAAAGTAAATATATAAACACATTAAATATCACCAGATATTGCTTTTTGAGCATCTGGTACATATATAAAGGGCAGTTGTGTGTATGTATGTCCGAAGGAAACTACGAAAATACAACAATTAGCGACAAAGTAAATATATATATACACATTAAATATCACCAGATCTTGCTTTTTGAGCATCTGGTACATATATAAAGGGCAGTTGTGTGTATGTATGTCCGAAGGAAACTATGAAAATACAACAATTAGCGACAAAGTAAATATATAAACACATTAAATATCACCAGATTTTGCTTTTTGAGCATCTGGTACATATATAAGGGCAATTAGTGTGTATGTATGTCCGAAGGAAACTACGAAAATACAACAATTAGCGACAAAGTAATATATAAACACATTAAATATCACCAGATTTTGCTTTTGAGCATCTGGTACATATATAAAGGGCAGTTGTGTGTATGTATGTCCGAAGGAAAACTATGAAAATACAACAATTAGCGACAAAGTAAATATATAAAACATTAAATATCACGAGATCTTGCTTTTTGAGCATCTGGTACATATATAAAGGGCAATTAGTGTGTATGTATGTCCGAAGGAAACTACGAAAATACAACAATTAGCGACAAAGTAAATATATAAACACATTAAATATCACCAGATTTTGCTTTTTGAGCATCTGGTACATATATAAAGGGCAGTTGTGTGTATGTATGTCCGAAGGAAACTACGAAAATACAACAATTAGCGACAAAGTAAATATATAAACACATTAAATATCACCAGATTTTGCTTTTTGAGCATCTGGTACATATATAAAGGGCAATTAGTGTGTATGTATGTCCGAAGGAAACTATGAAAATACAACAATTAGCGACAAAGTAAAATATATAAACACATTAAATATCACCAGATTTTGCTTTTGAGCATCTGGTACATATATAAAGGGCAGTTAGTGTGTATGTATGTCCGGAAGAAACTTCTAAAATACAAACAATTAACGACAAAGTAAATATATAAAAACATTAAATATCACCAGGGCTTGGTTTTTAAATAAAAATAATGAAGATTTTATTTGTATTCATAAAGATAATTAGAAAAATAAGATTTAAAGATTTATCAGCATAGAATTTTTTTTTTGTATTCAATATTGTAAATAGTAGACATTAATTTTTTCTTTTGGAGTGGCTTGATTAACGCAAGATTTTTTTTTTTTACTTGAGGAGTTTAATGGGACATCCTGCGAGGGTCAAATTCACGATTCAGTTATAAATTATTGCTGAATCGTGAGTTGGATCCCCGCAACTTGCCCCTGGACCTACGAGACTAACTTAAAAAAAATCCATCTCTACCCAGGCGATGTAAGAAATAAAATAAAGTGCCGATTAGATGGAAATAAATAAATTGATGATGAGATAGAAAGAAAGAACGAGAGGATAAGAAGGAAAAAGAAGAAAGAAAGAAAGAAAGAAAGGGAGGATAAGAAGAAAAAAGAAAGAAAGAAAGAAAGAACTGGAGGATAAGAAGGATAAAGAAAGAAAGAAAGAAAGTAAGAGAAGATACAAAAGAATTAAGAAAAGAAATGAATAAAGAAAGAAAAATGTTATGGATAAGACAAAAGAAAGAAAGAAACAGATAAGATAGAAAGAAATGAATAAACGAAGAAAGAAAGCGAGGATAATATAGAAATAAATATAGAAATAAATAAATAAATAAATGAAGGAAGAAAGAAAGAAGGTGATAAGAAAGAAAGAAAGAAAGAAAAAGAAAGGTTAAGAGGGATAGAAATAAAGATAAGACTGAAAGAACAAGTCAAAAAAAGAAAGAAAGAAATTAACAAGAAATTGATAAGCAGAAAGTGACAAAGAGAAACAAATCTTTTTATCTGCATTCTTATTTAGTTTCACAAACCTTTCTAATTTAATATAACAGGCCCGGGACTTACTGAGTGATGTGTTAATATTTTATTACATTAAAACTTAAATACTTGCACCCGGAGGGTGCATATATTTGCTAGTCAATATAAGCATTGTACTTGTAATTGTTGTGTGTGTGTGTGTGTGTATGTATATATATATATATATATATATATATATATATATGTATATGTGTGTGTGTGAATTGGCATTCCAGTCTCGGACGTCCAATGTTCGAAAAACATTCTCGACCACAAATGTTGCATGTAAAGGCTGTCCCTGAACATGCTGCTGTGACAGTGCTTTCTTTGTGCTGCTTTTTTGGCTTCATGGTGTTGCGCCAGGGCGACTTCAGACATGAACAGTCTCCTACTCCGCTACCGAGGGCGTTCCTGAGTCAAATTTTCCCAGCTGGAAGAGGCAATGCCAAAGCACCTGAGATCATTCTTGCAGACATCCTAGAAACGCAGCTGGGGGTGACCAATCTGTCTCTTACCAGATGAAAGCTCTGCATAGGATGTGTTTCAGGATTCGTCCATCATCCATCCACCAGACATGGCCCCAGCCTTCGGAGAAATATATATATATATGCGACTTGTTTTTATACAATATAAGATCTAAGCCTACTTTCCTTCATGTTCAAACAAAACATTAGGTTGGTTTTCCAAAGAATCTAATTCCTACAACACAGCAGGGAACTGCATCAAATTGAACAGGCTAATCTATACATATATAAAGGCAGTTGTGTGTATGTATGTATGTCCGGAGTAAACTACGAAAATAAAATAATTAATAACAGTAAACATATATATACACACTAACTATCACCAGAGCTTAAGTTTTGTGAAAAAATAGTGAAGCTTTTATATATATTTGGGAAAAAACTTCCTGATGTCCTACCCGGTCTTTTTAGATGAGGATTTTTATGGGGCATTTAGTGAGGATCGAACTCATGTTAGTAATAATGAATTTGCCGGACTAACTCTTTTTTTTTAGTATTATCTGCATTATTCGGACTATTGTCCCCATCTTCATTGTTATTTGTACAACGTTTCGGTTGATGTGCCCTCCGGCCTTCTTCAGGCATTTCTTGTCGGAATTGGGAACCTACTCGGACTCGGGAACCTTCGGATACCTCCGTGGACTGAATAAAAGGGTTAAGTTCGAAGTTCAGTGATGGCTCCTGATTACGACAAGAAAGTCCCCGAGTCCGAAAAGAAGGTTCCCGAGTCCGACAAGAAATACCTGAAGAAGGCCGTAGGGCATATCGGCCGAAACGTTGTACATATAACAATGAAGTTGAGGACAATAGTCCGAATAACGCAGATAATACTAATCATCAAGCCTCATCTCAAACATTCAGAAAAATAACTTTTTTTTTTATTCTTCCCGTCTACCCAGGCGACGCCGGGTAGCCACTTCTAGTCTAAGATGAATAGCATCAAATCTCTTTGGTTTCGTGATTGAAAAAAATTTGAATTATTTAAAAAAAATGTACAATTCTTCCGAAAAACAAATATATCAGGAAATTCTCCTGAACAACAGAAATTCAAAGGTGAAATAACTAAAAAGTGGAATTAACTTAAATGAAATATTCCAAAGCATGAACGACGAAAATATTCTACCTCTGTGAACTAAATAAAAAGACCAGGTTCAACAATTCTTTGTAGATTCCGACAAAAGATGACTGAATAAGACCGGAGAGTGCAGCAACCGAAACGTTGGGAAAATAACAACCAAGATGAGAACAATCGTGTAAATAATGTCATCAATAAATCAACCTCTCAAAAATTTCAACCAACACAATTACAGAAATATTTTCAAGTCAATTATTCTCACCCCAGTTTATTTAAGCGTGTGAAAAAATCTATAAATATTATTTGAATTTATTTATTGAATTAAAAATGATTTACTGTTTTATGCGAAAAGAAAAGAAAAGAAAGTTATCAGAGAATTAATTGGCTAATATTTACATCGGTAGGATCTGCGGAACTCCGAGTTGAGTAAAATATATAAATAATAACCCGCATATATATATATATATATATATATATATATATATATATATATATATATATATAGGAGGCATAAAAATTTTAATTTTTAGACTTGAATTGCCTGAATAAATATATATATATTATATATATATATATATATATATATTATTATAATGGAGATTGTGTGTTTTTTCTGTCTGTAACCGAAACTATATTACTACTCAAGTCACAATTCCTTACATCACATTCTCCTTGATTTTATTTTTATTTAAACCTCAATTATTAATAAAATTGTTTTACATTATTAATACTGTTAACCGTATCTACATACTAATAACATGCAATTGTATTTATATATACAACAAAAGAGTGGTTTACAGTGTGAACGGGAAGGCTAATTTGCATATTGATCTTAAAAATTTGATTTTAATAAATATATGCTTAGTATTATTGATTTCTAACTGTTTGGTTTTATCTTAATGAATATGAGCAAAAATCTCTCCAATAAATCTTAAAAGAAATCCAGTAACAATAACAAATAACTGTATTTTATTCTTTAAATCTTTTAACTAAATAGTTAAATTAGAAAAAAGCACTGAAAGACGGAGTGAAGAAAAAGCAGTTGTTCCCCCCTCTGTTTCAAATCTTTTTATCGGCATCTTATTTAGTTTCATTAGGCTTTTCTAATTTAATACAATATTTTATTACATTAAAACTTAAATACTTGCCCCGGAGGGTGCATATATTTGCTAGTGTATATAATTGAGATAAAATAACGTAACGTTCAACCATTATTATCCGAAAAATATCTTTGATTTAACTAAGGAATTACACCGACTTAGTTAAACGTAGAGTAGGGACCTGATGAAATCCTTTCAATTTGATTGAAACTCTGTACAGCCTTTATTCCTCATGTATTATTATTATTATTATTATTATTATTATTATTACTGCTCTATCCTTTTAATATATTGAGTACTTTTGGATTATATACTGATGCCACTGTAACGGAAAAATTAAAGCGGCAATTGGATATTATATATATATATATATATATATATATATATATATATATATATATATAACGGGCAATTGCAAATATAAAAAGTATTTGCATATAAACGTGCCCAATGCTAAATTAGACAAGCCACTTTTCAATATTTAACTGTCTGAGGATTGTCTAATTCGCAGCAAACTTTAGTAACAGTAAATTTTTACCATAATATTCATTTATTATATAATGTTATATTGTATGTATAATATATATATATATATATCATTTGCCCCCAATTTATCGTTTACGAGAGGAGAGTCCACCATATAACATATTATGTAATATATAAATACAATTGATATATATATATATATATATATATATATATATATATATATATGTAAACAAGGTTTGTTTAGAATGGCTTTTTGCCGATAATTTTTTGGAGAATAAGTGCTTAATTGGAGTCGTACCTAATTTAGAAATTAATTAATTAATAATGAATTAGGCGGGAATACCTATTAAATGTATGGCTAAACAAATCGAGAAAAATCAATCTCTGTATGTACATTTCGGCCTATTAGGCCTCATCAGCAGAGCTATAGATCGGAAGACCGCCCTGTGCGTGATTTGAAACCGGACTGCCAAGCTGACAGGCCGATCCCATAACCTCAACACTAAACGAACTTCTTAGATTTTTATGATTTGTTTAGAGTAGGTTAACATTCCACTTCTAGTGACTTTTATGACACGACGATATGATAAGTTGTAAACAAGGTTTGTTTAGAATGGCTTTTTGCGATAATTTTTTTGGAGAATAAGGGCTTTGCTTAGTTGGAGTCGTAACCAATTTAGAAATAAATTAATTAAATAATGAATTAGGCGGGAATAACCTATTAAATGTATGGCTAAACAAATCGAGAAAAATCACTTGTTACAACTTATCATATCATATATATTATAATTATACCATAATAATATTTGAAATGTAAATTATAGAATGTTTATTATAATATAAAAGTAATATTATTACATAGTGAGAATGAGATATATATCCATGGAGACTAAATTTAAGTTCAAAATTAATATAATGTTTAATAGAATATTGTGGTTGTTGTTGCTATTCTTTATTGTTTTTTGAAAGGGATGAGAAGAAAAATATAGGTTA
>CM042173.1:23935015-23945015 GCA_023376005.1 Doryteuthis pealeii
AACAATATTTTAGAAAAAGGTTTGTTTTTTTTCTAGATTAAAAATACCAGGATTATATTATTTCTGGTGGAACATTATACAATCAAAACAAATTTTATTAAACATTTAAATTTCTTCAAAATTGTATATTTTAGTGTCCCATATATGTGGTACATAGATAAATAATTAGAATTAAAAATGTTTTTAAAAAATTGAGTTTGAAAGAATAAGAAATGAATACCCATCAAGAATGAATAAAACAAAATTTCTTCAGCATAAAATAACCCAACAAAGATTGATATGTCGTAAAATCCAACCAACCAACCTTGTATTTTTAGTTTAGAAGAAAATCAATATTTTATAAAAGATTGTTTGGTACATGCTTATTGATTGTCGATACTGAAGGAAAACTGTGAATTCCAAATACTCCACTTAAAATTGACCTTGTGTCACATTCTACCCGTGGCGGACGGGTGGCATAAATCCATACATATAAGTAAGTATACTTACATATTACTGAATATTGTATGATATTGGGAGTACAGGGTGTCCCAAAATAATATATACATTCTTTGAATCGTTATAACTTATTCAAGTTATGTATTTTGACTTGTAAATAAGATTGATATAAGAGAAAGAATCCACATTTAAAGAATTTGAGAGTAAAATATACAAAAAAACATAGCAAATTAACTTTATAAGATATCTGAAATGGAAATAAAACACGTATGAACTATTATTATTTAAAGAGTGTATACATTATTTTGAGACACCCTGTATATACAAATTAAACAGTGGGATTACCATTGATGTTCCTCTAGAAATTACAGTCAAGTCACGTTGAAAGCACCGATTCCAACTAGATCATCACAGTTAAGCAGCAATGTGCCTGTTCAATACTTAGATGAGTGATCATTTAAGAAACAGCAGGTATTGGAGGACATTGAATATCAAAATAACTTGATTCGGCATTAGATGACCGGAAAAGGGTTGATATGCCGTAAAACAAACCGACAACAGATCCTCCAGAAATTATAGAATCCAGGTATTTTGGGGTTTAGGAGTAAATTCTTTTATTTTTAAATAAAAGTTTGCTTCGGTCAAAATAATCTATTGGCAATACTATAATACTTTATAATATCGGTTTTCATTGTATAATAGGGCAGGTTGATTTTTCACTTTTTTAAAATATCAAATTCTCTCAGACAGCGAAAATTGTGTGTTGGTATAATAAATACTGATAACAAAAAACTAGATCTGAGGAAAGAGCATTAAAGATCGGCAGTAAAAATGCACTAAAAAATCCTCGTTTTTGCAAAGATTTGGCACAGAAATTGGTTTGAAAATTTAGCAATTTCAATATTTAAAATGTAAATTTATTTTACTAAGATGAAAAGAAAAATAAATTATAACTAGGATTCAAATTGAAAATATCCCCCTCGCCATAATGCCGACATCTCCGATTTATTGCTTTTTACCTCATTAATTAAATGTAACAGGGAAAACATTTTAAAAGATTGAAATCTATTTCCTCAAACAAAGGCAAAGTTTTGAAGAAAAATATTTTGTGTGATAATCTTTTATGTTAATTTGCAACTTTCGCCACAAGGGAGATGTTACAGTCCAAAATCGACCTACCTTATTGTATTCACAAAAACTAATAAAATCCTGGTAGTTTTTGTTTAGAAGTTAATTAACTTTTAATAACGATTGTTTGAGCATGCTTATTTATTGACAATATTTTAATACTTAATAAAATTTGTTTTAATTGTATAATGGTTGTATGTATATCACCACTAGATGCTGTTTAACGTCAGACACAGAACACAAACAAACAAGGATTTCATTATTTCTAGCGCAACATTATACAAAGAAAATGGATAGTGTACTCTTTTATTCATTAAGAACTTCTACAGAATTGAAACTCTGTAATTAAAAATAGGATCGGTAGCAGTCCAAAATTAAGCAATTCCCTTATTTATTGACAAAACTCCAAGACTTAAAGAACCCGATTGTATAATGGTCCACTGGAAATAATATAATCCTGGTATTTTTAATTTAGGAGAAATTTAAATGCTTAATAAAAAATTGTTTTGATGTACAATGTTCCACTAAAAATAACATAATTCTAGTATCATAAATTTAGAATAAATTTAACTTTTTCTAAAATATTGTTTGGGACATACTTATTTATTGGCAATACTATAATACTTAATAAAATTTGTTTTGGTTGTATAATATTCTACTAGAAATAATAATCCTAGTATTTTTAATTTAGAAGAAATTTAACTTTTTCTAAAATATTGTTTGGGGCATACTCATTTATTGGCAATGCTCGAATACTTAATATTTACACAATTTTATTTTTAGTGACAAGAGTGTTGCTGTTTTTCTGTTGTTTTCTTTCTTAATTTCCGTGCTGTAAAAATAATATTCTAAATAAATAGATGAACTATCTTTAAAATAAATTGAAAATAACTCATAATATTCGTTTTGGTTGTACAATGTTTCACTAGAAATAATTGAAAATAATAAAAACTTGTTAAATAACATCTAGGGGTGTAGTTATTTATAGGCGATACTCTAATACTTAATTATATTCGTTTTGATTGTAAAATGTTCCACGAGAAATAATAAAACGCCGGTTCTTTGGTTTAGAAAACAATTAACTTTTTATTGAAAAAATGTTAGAATGGTATTTATAGATGTGTGAACTTGTAAAAATTAATAATCTTTTTTCACTAGAAATAATATAATCCTGGTATCTTTAAGTTAGAAATATTTAGCTTTTTATAAAATATTGTTTGGGGTATACTTATTTATTGGAAATAATGTAATGTTTAATAATATTTGTTTTGATTGTTTTATATTCGTGAAAGAAATAGTAAAATCCTGGTATCTTAAATTTAGAAAAAAATAAATTTTTATAAAAATATTTCTTGGGCATACCTACTTATTGACATCACTGTAATACTTAATAGTATTCGTTTTGATTGTATAATATTCCACTAGCTATAATAAAATCCTGGTTATTTTGGTTTTTATAAAAGATTGTTTGAGGCATATGTTTTTATTGATAATACTCTAATACTTAATAATATACGTTTTGATTGTAAAATTTTCTTAAACACTGTGTCTTTAATTTAGAAGAAAATTAACTTTTTATTACAAAAATAGGATGGTGGAATGTACTTATTTATTGTTGTTACTACAATCCGTTTTGATTGTATAATGTTCCAGTAGATATAATAAAATTGTGGTATCTTTAGTTTAGAAGAAAATCAATTTTTTATAATATATGATATATATATATATATATATATATATATATATATATATATATATATATATATATATATATATATATATATATATATTACGAAAAATTGATTTTCTTCTAAACAAAGATACCACAATTTTATCATATCTACTGGAACATTATACAATCAAAACGAATTGTATTATATCTAACAGAACATTAAAACGAACTTCATTATATCAAACAGAACATTATACAATGAAAACGATTTCTTGTTAAATTTTTGTTAAATTGTTTGTTTTACCAACACGAGAGTTATAACATTCTGATGATGGAATTAGCCAGAAACATAAGGTAAATGTTTTCTAAAACCTCTGTATAAAAACTTATTTTTAATAAATACAGCTCTTACATTCGTAATTGAGCACTTTAATTTGTTTTATTTCAACTCTGAAATATTACAAATATATCTATAATATATATGTGCATATATAAAGGAAAAAGTATATAATCTACAGGTATTTGGAATCATCTATATATACTCTATATATTCGCAATGTATGTATATAGATTTATACAAGGATTATTTCAAATCCTAAGAGAACTCAATGTAAACTAATTAATAAATTTATTATATACAGAGACACACACATATACACATATATAGCGAAGACGAAAATAATATGAATTTAAAACAAAAACATTGATGTTGCAAAAAAGTTATGCGGAAGTTTCAAAACTTTTTTGCAACATCCATGTTTTCGTTTATTGATAATAATGTTTTCGTTTATTGATAATAATGTTTTCGCTATTGATAAGTCTGGAGTATAAACAAGCTATGAAGATGATTTTTATAAATCGAAATATTGTTCAATATTAGCTATGAATATGATATAAAATGTTTTCACTTTAACAGCATATTGTGTTGGTTTCATATCCTTTTATCTATACTCATATATATATATATATATATATATATATATATATATATATATATATATATATATATAATCAAAGATTAAATATAATGGATTTAATATCCCGGAACTATAGTTTCATGCGTACTTGCAATCATTAGACGGTCAAAATATTGAGATTTTTAAAAAATATTTAATATATGATTTTAAATCTGCTCTAATATTTTAGCTTTGAGCACCTTCATATGTTAATACTTTTCCCATTCATTCTCCATTTATCATATCATATATATATATATATATATATATATATATATATATATATATATATATATATATATACGCACACATTTGACCATATTTATATCATTTGCATTATTTTAAAAATATTTTCATTGCCTGATGACTGCTACAGAGCAAGAAACCAAGGGTAGCAAAATTGTTCCAATGATAATAAATATAAACTAAAACATTTATTTATCTATATCTATATCTATATCTATCTATATCTATATCTATATATATATATATATATATATATATATATATATGGAGTTAATTTTCCGTAACGGCATTTTCATGCATGTTATGAAATATTCGGACTGTCAAAAATATCTTAATATTTTTAATAATGTATAATATGCATTAAACTGCAGATACGGAAAATTAACACCATAATATTTCCTCTCTGATTTTAAGACTGCTCTGCTATTTTAGCATTGAGCAACCTCATATGCTAAAACTAGCATATATATTTATATATTTATTTAAAAAAAAGAAGGTCCGCGTGTTTCAGATATTCTGGTATCTTCTTCAGGCTTTGATCAATACATATATTGATATACATACATACATATATATATAATATATATATATATATATATATATATATATATATAATATATATACATAACAGAAAAATTGCAGAAACACACACAACCTATGTATATATGTATATATATATGTATATCAATATATGTATTAATCAAAGCCTGAAGAAGATACCAGAATATCTGAAACACGTGTTGCGTATATAAAATAAAAAGAATAAAACATTTTTTCTGAGAACAATACATTTTGCAGACCTTCTTTTTTTATAAAATATTAAATTTTCTCCCGTTGGAATCAGGACAACATTTTTTATATATTTATATATGTAAGTCAAAATAAAGAAGAATTGATGCCGTTATAGTAAGAGGCCTACCTTTTTGATTCTGTTATGGTATGTGGCCTACACAGTTTGAATGTGTCCTACCCCAGTAAGACTATATTTATAGATATAAGTAGTAGGCAATTTATTGAAACTAAATATTTTTCACATATATTCAATTTCAAGAAATGCAATTCAGTCATAAATTGTATATAGTAATTAAGAATAATTAAAAAAGAATTTATCCATAATTTACATGAATCAGAGATCTATTTAATTCTAAAATATTCTAAAATAGGGTTAGAGTTAGGGTTAGCAGTTATTATTATAACATTATAATATGCTTTTTATGGTAGGCCACATACTATAGGGGAGACGTGATTTTATAGGCCACATTTAAAAGGTAGGCCACATACTATAATGGTACCGAATTATTTATTCAATTCTTAAATGTAATACTCTTCAGTTGTCTGAATCTCTTCGTAAAAACATTGTCATTGTCATTAATACTATTTTGCTATTATTTTTAAATCTCATTTTTGTTGTTTGTTAACAGCTTTTAGTTGTAATAGATACAATAATTTTCAGCTTTTGTTAGATCAAGTCAAGTCTTTGTTATTATTTCAAAGATTTTTTACATTGAACATTTTGTTGATTCTTTATATATCGTACTAGTAATATATGTGATAGTTTTAAGTTGTTTGAATTTTTAGATGGAACAACTGGATTATAAAAAAATGTTTGATAACAAAAAATGCGGTCAGATGCTCGATAGAAAACCAGTATGACAACTAAAGGTTTAATCTGATGATTTTGTTTTCATTTCCACAGAAGACACGTGAAACTTATAGTTATGAAACTATAGTAACCAGGAGAGTGCGCAATTATTTTACATATAATAATGATAATGATATAATAATAATAATAATAATAATAATAGTAATGATAACAATAGAGGAAAAGAGTTAAGGGTCTATCATGGTTCCAATCCGATTGATTTCATCGGACCCTACTCTACGCTTAACTAAGTAGATGTAATTCCTTAGTTAAACTGAGATACATTTCTTTGAAATCATTTGGATTGAAGCCATGATACACCTTTAACTCTTTTCCTCTACTACTACTACTACTACTACTACTGCTATTATTATTATTATTATTATTATTATTATTATTATTATTATTATTATTACCGCTTTGTTTTTAATATATTGAGCACTTTTCGATTATGTACTGATGCCACTGCAACGAAAACGGCAATTGGATACTATATATATATATATATATATATATATATATATATATATATATATATATATATGTAATAGTAAGCCTAATGAGTCAGATACTATTTACCTAGGTTTCAACTAATGGATCATCAGGATAATTCTGACTGAAAAAGGTTGGTGCAAAATACATTTTATTGTTAAAAACTGTCACAAGGAAGCCTGAAATTAGCATACAATATTTTATTTTTTCGTCATCAATAGTGCTAATTTATGAAATCATGATATATAATATATATATATATATATATATATATATATATATATATATGTGCAATTTTAATTTTGCTCCCAGAGTTTTAATGCTGCAGAGTTTAGCAATGAACATCATATAATATCTATCTTGATTTAATAAATTTCCACTAGAAATAATAAGGACACTTCTATTTTTTATTTAAAAAAAACCTTTATTATTAAAACATTGCGGGCTGATTTATTTCTGGATAAAACTATATCTACAAAGCTAAGTCTGACAAATGGCCAATTGTTTATGGGTGATATTGCATATATGAAAAAGTCATAAAAAATTTACTAACGATAAAAGAGAATGAATTTTTGTATCCGTGAAACAATATGTTAGGTGAGAAGTAGTAGTAATATTAGTATTATTATTAGTATTATTATTATTATTATTAATTGTATTATTATTATTATTATTATTATTGTTATTATTATTGTTATTATTATTGTTATTATTATTGTTATTATTATTATTTTTATTATTAGTATTTTTATTATTAGTATTATTTTTATTATTAGTATTTTTATTATTAGTATTATTAGTATTATTATTAGTAGTAGTATTATTATTAGTCTTTCTTTCATCTTGTCTTGTTCCTTATATATACCAAGTAGTGACGATTGATGTCATAGCCTTAAGTTTATTAGAATTTTTAGACATATTAGGAATTTATATATATATATATATATATATATATATATATATATATATAGGTATATGTAAAAACAAAATTTCTTTTGCGATGAAACAAAGAAAATACAGTGCTCAATCACAGTTTGTAAGAGCTAATATTTATTTATTTTACAATGTTTTCAAACATTGTAAAATAAATAAATATATATATATATATATATATATATATATATATTTAAGAGAGTTTCATAATTTGCTTGAAGCATTGTGTATATATTGGTTAGGAGGTTGATTTAGAAGGCTATCACAATGCAGTTTGGAATAAATAAAAAATAATAATACGGTAACAATGATGTTTTGTGTCAACTTTTTAAAAAGAAATGCCATAACTAGACTGCTTCAGTTCCAGTGATCTTTTGAAAAAGAGATTTTTATCTCAAAAATTCAAGAATTAAATACAGGTTAACACACAACATCATTGGTACCGCATTATTTTTTTTCTTTACACCTGCATTGTGATAGCCTTCTAAATCAACCTCCTAACCAATATATATATATATATATATATATATATATATATAGATATATAGATATAGATATAGATAAAGATAAAAGTTGTATCAAAAGTATCTTCTATTACACCTTTACTTCAAACTTTATTGAGTTTTTCATACTGATGTTGAGAATTTTAATTTAAAAATAAAATTTACTTCATTTTTTATCCAAAATACGCATTTTTCATACAAATTTTAAAAGACATTCGGGCCCCGAACGCGAACGTTATTTGAACCTCTCGTGCCAAATGGTTAACTATTCCTCCTTCTTTCTTTCATCAATATAGTTGCTCTTGAAGAAGAACGGTTTTATAAAGCATCTTTTACAATTGTCTTCATTTCAAATGATTTCAGTTGAATTTTACTTTATAAACCACAAAGGTCGAAACAGATATCTGTCAACATACCCTCAACATTTGTTTTTCTATCTCTTTTCAATCATACTCTCGGATTTATTTATATATATATATATATATATATATATATATATATATATATATATATATATATATCTTTAAAACACTGTTATTCCATAATAAGTTTATTTCGAACGAAATTGGGGCCTTTATAAATCTAAATTGATTTAACAAAGCTCCCCAAATCAATTCTCATCAGATGGATAGTGATCAATATTTGGGGAGCTTTGTTAAATCAACTTCGATTTATAGAGGCCCCAATTTTGGTCGAAATAAATTTATTATGGAATTACGGTGTTGAGTTTTTCCTTCCTTTTAAAGATAAATATTGCTCTGTATATAATCTAAAAAAATTATTATACATTGAGCTCTCTGTAGTGACTTAAAGATTCACTGTATTTATACATACCGGATCATACAATAATAATACAGTATGTCTTTGAAATCACATATAGAATCATCCCTTACTACCAAGTGTTGGATACCTCACATCTCTCTCTCTCTCTCTCTCTCTCTATATATATATATATATATATATATATATATATATATATATATGTGTGTGTGTGTGTGTGTGTGTGTGTATGTGTGATTTTATTGGAATTACAGAGTTTTAATGCTGTAGAGTTTAGTAATAGATACTATCCTATGATAACCGTTTTGATTGAATAAAATACCAATAAAAATGATATAGATCTTTGAATCTTTGATTTAGAAAAAACTCTTGATAAAAAATTAATTTAGGATTACCTTATTTATTGTTGATACTGCACTTACAAAGCCTAGTGTGGCACGAGGTTACTGATTTATGCGTGATATTGCATATATCATTACAATTTTAAATTTTTTGAATGCGTGTATAACGGAAACACGGAAACTAATAATTAAAAACAAAACAAAATAACAAGATGATTATTAGACAATAAAACAATTTTCAATTTAATTTAATCTTAATATTATTTGTATTATTGTTGTTGTTTTGTTTTATGGCATATCAATCCTATACTGCCTCATTCCACCCGGCTGGAAGTCACATTCATTTTCCTAATCTACCCTTTGTTAAAATGTAATATTAATCATATTTAGAAGTCTTAAATTTAAGGGAAATAACAGGTAACTTTTAATGAAAAGGAAATTTTTACCCATTTTTGATAAATGGTTATAGGAATTGGGCTCTGGACTTAGAAAATTCTCAACTGGATGTTAAGAGTTAAGCAACAGTAGATACTGTATGCAACCTAAGTGCTTTGTTTATCAAAATGATTTAATTCGGTATTAAATGACCCGAAAAGTACAATTATTGAACTATTGTACTAATCTTTATTTTTATATGTACAACGTTTTGGCCAATGTGCCCTCCGGCCTTCTTCAGGTATTTCTTGTCGGTCGCGAGAACCTTCTTGGACTCGGTAACCTTATTCTCGGACACTGTAAGCTTCTTTTCGAACCAGGGAACCTTCTTGTCGTAATCGGGAGCCATCACGGAACTTTAGACCTACCCCTTTATTTTGTCTACCAGGGTATCCTGTTCTCATTCCACTAACCATAGCTGGAGTACAAGTTCC
>CM042173.1:23952515-23967515 GCA_023376005.1 Doryteuthis pealeii
AGCAAAACAAAATGTCCGACACTGAACTGGTGAACCAGTCCTCTGCATTTGATTTGCAAAAAAACGGAAATTAGTTTATTTTTCAAATAATCCCACACGAGGCGTTCAATAAAAAAAATCAGTTAGAAAAGCTAACTGAAGTTACAATAGGGTCCGCCAGGGGGAGCATGTGACACAAATTAGCAAGTATGGAGAATTTTTAAAAATGATGTTCATAATTATGTTAATATTTTTCGACTTAGACAAAAATTTGACCTTAAATAAGCGATTTAATTAATTCTAATTCGTTTTTAAAATGAAAATAATCCAACATTTTGGCAGTACCTTGTATATACACATAATTTGTAAAATAATATTTATCATTTTCTTTATATTGTTACAATGTAATCATTGCGTAATTTGAAACACGGGTTTATGTTAGTTACCGTCCCCGCAATAACTAGAGTCCCATCGTGATGTAATGGTTTGAAAGCTCGACTCGCAGATCCATTACTTTGGAATAGTGAGTTCGATCCTCACTAGATGGTCCATACTTGAAGCTTGGGCACATCCTACCCATGGCAAAAAGAAAATTGTGATCACAAAAGAAAAACCACTTCATCTGAAGATACAAATATTATAAGGAAACATTGACAACAATAATCAAGAAAAATAAGCACTTCCTAGGTGTGTCTAAACCATTGAAGTTTCATTAAAATTTGAAGCAATATTAAAAGAGGGTTCAGTTTTTTCATTGTTTTTTTTTCCACTAATACTCTATGTGTGTGCACGTGCGTATATATATATATATATATATATATAATATATATATATATATATAATTAGTAGAGGAAAAGACTTAAGGGTCTACTATGGTTTCAATCTAAATGATTTCATCAGGACCCTACCCTATGCTTAACTTGGATAATATAAACGTTTGTGTGTGTGTGTGTATGTATATATACCTATTAATACTAATACATATATGCGAATCCATGCTCATAGGCATACGAATATTTAAACATTTAAGTATGGAGAATCTAGCGAGGATCAAACACGTTATTCAGTGGTAATGAATCTGTGCGACTAGCTTGCTAACGATTAACTCACGTTTGGGACGCCCTAAGCTACTGAAGAGTATGTATTTACCCAGTAGTTTCTTCATAGATAGGATGTGACACAAGGGAGCAAGTATGGGGAATCGAGCAAGGATCGAACTCGCTATTCAGACTAGCTTGTTAACCAACACACCGCGATTGAATATCTTAAGTAACTGGGGAGAATCAGTTTACCATTTCCTGGATGTGACACGAGCATGGAACATCAAGCGAGATTCAAACGCTTTATTCAGTTGTATTATTTGTATTATTCGGACTATTGTCCTCATCTTTTATCTGTACAACGTTTCGGCCGAAATATTTATGCCATCCCTGTTGTCAGAAATTGTCACCTAAAAATAAAATACATGATAATTATATATTCTTTTAATTATAACTTTAAAATATTAACTTTAAAAAGGCTTTTAAGAAGCCAAAAACAATGTCAACCCTTGTGGGGCTATTGTAATGCTGAAATCAATCTTTTTTTCTTTTTTCATAGAAGAAAAATGGTTTGAAGTAACTAATGATAATCATTTGTAAACAATTATAACTTCATGTAACTATTCTTAATATAAATAATTTGCACACAGATAAATGGTTTCAAGTATTCCTATCTGATACTAATATTTCCAGAAGGAAAGACAACATGATTATATCGTTTCAAGTATTTATGTCTAATATTAGAATTTTGTACATGGTTATCAGGTAGGATATATATACTTGAAGTATTCTTATCTAATACTAATAATTTGTCTACATACTGCTTCTAGTAACTAATAATAATAATCCTTATAATTTGAAGTTCCTATTCTTAATACAAATAAATTTCACACATTTATAAGGCATCAAAAATCCCTATCTATCATTAATAATTCTATTTAATAATGATAATTTGATTGCACACAGTTATATGGCTCCAAGTAATTAATGATAATGATAATCCTTTGTAAACAATTATAACTTCATGTAACTATTCTTGGTATAAATAATTCATACTCACCTTTCTTTCTTTTAATTTGTATTCCCCTTCTGTCTGTCTTTCATTCTTTCTTTCTTTCTCTTCACTTTGACTTGTTGCCTTCTTTCTTTTTATCTTTCTTTCTCATTTTATTCCCATTATTTATTTATTTCAATTAGCTTTAACTTCTTTCTTTCTCTTTTTCATTCATATTCTTTCGTTCTTTTTTCCTTTTTATTTTTCTTTCTTTCTTTCTTTCAATTCACTTTCACTTATTGCCTTCTTTTTTCTTTCTTTCATTTAATTCAATTTAATTTGTTGCCTTTCTTTCTTTCTTTCTTTCTTTCTTTTCTTTCTTTCTTTCTTTCTTTCTTTCTTTCTTTTCTTTCACTTGCCTTTGTGTTGTTGCTTTCTTTCTTTCTTTCTTTCTGTCACTATTCAATAATAATAATAATAATAATAATAATAATAATAATAATAATGATGATAATAATAATAATATTATTATTATTATTATTATTATTATCATTATCATTATCATTATTATTATTATTTGCTCCTTTTGAGTTTTCACGTCGGCATTAGCTGATGGTCTTTCACTGGAGTCTGAGTGTCAGCAAGTCTCCTCAGGTCTCCAGGACTTTATCATTATTATTATTATTATTATTATTATTAGTAGTAGTAGTAGTAGTAGTGGTAGTAGTAGTAGTATCATTTCTTTGGACAGAGTTAAATTTTTGGAGTATTCTTATCTAATACTAATAATTTTTAAATAAATCTATGTGGACCCGGGAGTAATGGCAACAAATACGTACTTCTCATACCCAAGAGCTCCAGAACTGGATCCCCACCCTCAGATGCAGTTTAGTGTCATACCCAAGGCACTCTATTTTGAGGAAGGGCCTTACCACTTTTTAAATCACAAATTTGGCATATTCTAAACCCCGACGACGGAATTTATTTTTTTAATTATTTTATGTAAATTACAAAAAGTAGGTGATGAGACTGCACTATGATAAAGGGGTTTTCAGGAAACAGTGAACTGAAAAGACAGTTAACTTTGAACCACGTATCTTTGAGGCGTAACACAGTTTCTCAATGATATGTGGTTCAAAGTTAACTGACGTGAAAAAATGTAAAAGTTTTTAAATAAAATAACTGGTGTACTATATCTTTTATTCATTAATATATAAACAATAAAAATTTCATTAAATTTGGTTAATTCCCTGATTTTTGGTATTTTTTTCTTTCGGTGGGGTGACATACGATGGCGGAATTTAGGTCCGTTAATTTCGATTTAACCCCATTTAGACTATGGGAGTGAGAACTACAACTATGTTTTGGGGTCCGATGAGACTAGAATGTCAAATGGTGAACTTCCAATAAAGAAAATGAAAGAATTAGGGCTGACTTCTGATTTAGGTCGGAAAATTAAAACGGAAAGTTTTTTGGTTGTCCCCAATGACAGTTTAACTACAGTCTATGAATTAACATTTTGCGAATTGGGTTACGGTTTTAGGGGATTAAGGTTGTTTTTAATTACGTATTGCTTAAAAAAAAGCAAATAACCCAAATTACTATACATTTAATTAACCATTGAAATTAATTATTGAATCTAATATTGAGACAATTAGTTTTAAAAATATTTTTCAACATTAAATGTATAGTAATTTGTGTTTTTTGTTGTTTATTTTTTTAAAGCAATACGTAATTAAAAACAACCTTAATCCCCTAAAACCGTAACCCAATTCGCAAAATGTTAATTCATAGACTGTAGTTAAACTGTCATTGGGGACCACCAAAAACTCTCCGTTTTAATTTTCCGACCTAAATCAGAAGTCATCCAGAATAAGTACCAACAGAAAACCTCAGAAGAAGAGGAAAACATCTCGAAATTCTGCAGCGGAAATCTTGTCAAGGGAATAAACACGTTGGTTGCCGCCCCCCCCCCCTTCTAAGATACTATGGACTATTCTTAAAATGGACAAGGGATGATCTCCGAAGGATCGATCAAAGGACAAGGAAACTGATGTACAAGGCTTCACATTCAAGAGATGATATAGACAGACTATATGTATCAAGGAAAGAATAGCAAGAGGGCTCGCCAGTATTGAAGGGCTCGAAAAATACACTAAAAAGAGCAAAGAAAGACTAATTACAGCAACCAGTAACAGTAATTTCAAGATGTGGGCATACAGAATAATATCAAAAACTAAATTGGTTGGTTGGTTTGATTTTACGGCATGTCAAACCTTGTTGAGTCATTTTATGCCGAAGACGTTTTGTTTTATTCATTCTTGATGGGTATTCAATTTTTTAAAAAAACTCAATAAAAAAACATTTTTAAAATGATTTTTCTATTTAACCCATAGATGGGACCCTAAAATGTATTACCACTCCGGGTTAGAGTGAACTTGGGAGTACCGGCGATAAAGAGGTACTCTCCCCTATCCAGATATCCAAAACTAGAATCTCACTATTAGATGCAGTTTAACACCCTTCCCAGGACACCAAACTCTCGGGGGGTGAGAATCTATATGTTAATCCTTAATTATGCAACTGCTTCGGTTCTTGTCTTAATCCCAACTGATTTTAGAATCAAATTAAATCCCAGAACCTTTCTTCCTTAACATGATAAGAGTACAGGTCTCTTACATAGCCCGGTTTCATCTTGTTACCAGATTCCCGCACCAGAAGAAACTCATGACTCTCGCACACAGTTTCTATCTTACCGACAAGTGCTTGTCTCCGACGTAATAATAATTTGTTTATACACAATTATATGGTTTCAAGTATTCCTATCTAGCACTAATAAGTTGCAATCTATACATATACAGGGTGTTCGGGAGAAATTTGACAGTTTCAAAAGTGTTGTGGGGTTTTAAGGGGTCAAATAAGAACAAAACGACGGGTAACAAATGTAGGAAAATGTATTAACAAAAGAGTAGACAATTACAGTACAGAGAAGTGGGAATTACGTCCGACAAATAGAGTTATGAGCTGACTCGCATTGGCTTACTCTTCATGCCATAATTGTCCCTGTTACTTATAGTAACCGTCGGCGCATTCCATTTGCCTATAGGGTATATCACCCATAACAATAAGGAAAAAGAAAAAGTGCTTGGTAACAACAAAATTTAATGGATTGATAAGAAATACAACTGGCACGATATTGACACTACTGTCAACACGTTTCACTCAAAATAACCACTATCAGCGTCGATTACAGCCTCAATCCTGCTCCGGAAGCTGGAGCAAGCTGTCGATTAACTCGACTTTTGTATTACTGGCACGGCGTTTGGTGTCTTTCTCAACAGCGCCATGTACATAAGGATCCATGTATAAAGGGAAGTTGGTGAGTATGCATGAATGTATGTATGTCCGGATGAAACTATGAAAATAAAACAATTAACGACAAAGTGAATATATATACATATATATATATATATATATATATATATATATATATATATATATATATATATATATTATACATTTATAATAGAAAAGTTGCAGAAACACACACAACCTATCAAATATCGGACATATTCTGCCAAAATAATAATTCAATGCCTGAAGAAGACAACAGATCAGAAACACGTGTCGCATATGTAAGATAAAAAGAATTTAAAAATTTTCTGAGAACATAATACATTTTGCGGACCTTCTTCTTTTTTTATAAAATATTGAATTTTCTCCCGTTGGAACCAGAACAACATTTTTTATATACATATATATAACCAGTTCTCGCTTTTTTTTTCCAAAATTATGAAGATTTGATTTATATTCGAAGATATTTAGATATTGAAATATGCATAGAAGTAGCATTGAAATTCTACTTAAAAATGTCCAGCATTTGTAAATCTCAAAAGCAAACAAATCAATACACCAGGGTATTTTTCACCCTTCTACACAGGTGATGCTGAGTAGCCGCTTCTAGTACATTTTATGGTTTCAACTAATTATAATAATCCTTAGCACACAATTACAGCATCAGGTGACTATCTATACATATATAAAGGGTAGTTGTGTGTATGTGTATGTCCGAAGGAAACTTCGAAAATAAAACAATTAACGACAAAGTAAATATATATATATATATATATATATATATATATATATATATATATATATACACACACACATTAAATATCACCAGGGCTGGGTTTTTGAGCAAAAATAATAGAGATTTGATTTATATTAGTGAAGATAATTAAAAAATAAAATTTAACTGATAACAGCATGGACATTTTTTTGTGTTTGATATTTTAAATAGTAAACATTAACGTTTCTTTGTAGAGTGGCTGGATCAATACAAGGTCTTTTTTTTAAGGATTTTAATTGGGCATTCTACGAGGATCCAACTCACGATTCAGTAATAATGGATCTGCAGGACTAACTTTAAAAATTCCCCCTCTACCCAGGCGACGCCGGGTAGCCGCTGCTAGTACATATATAAAGGGCAGTTGTGTGTATAAGTATGTTTGGAGGAAACTTCGAAAATAAAACAATTAACAACAATGTAAATATATATACACAGTAAATATCACCAGGGCTTGGTTTTTGAGCAAAAATAATAGAGATTTCATTTATATTCATGAAGATAATTAAAAAATGAAATTTAAATGATAACAGCATGGATTTTTTTATTTAATATTTTACATAGTAGACATTAACATTTCTTTTCAGAGTAGCTGGATCAATGCAAGCTCTATTTTTTTTATATAGGGATTTAAATGGGGCATCCCACGAGGATTCAAATCACGATTCATTAATAATGGATCTGCGGGACTAACTAAAAAATCCCTCTCTACCCAGGCAACGCCGGGTAGCCGCTACTAGTTCTTAATAAAGATAATTTGGACACTGTTTTATGGTTTCAAGTATTCCTGTCTAGTTCTCATAATTTTCAAACAGATCTATTCGGCCCATAGGTAGGATTATTAGGGTCCTACCTTTGGACCAATCTGGGTCAGAGTGAACGTGGGAGTAATGGGCACAAAGGAATGGCTCTATACTCGCAAGAACTCGAGAAGAAAGAGAGAAGACAGAGAGAGAGAGAGAGAGCGAGACAGAAGAGAAACAGAGAAACAGAAAAACAGAAACAGAGAGACAAACAGACAGAAAGAGACAGACAGACAGAGACAGAAGAGAGAGAGAAAGAGAGAGAGAGAGAGAGAGAGAGAAAGAGACAGAGACAGACAGACAGACAGACAGAAAGAGACAGACAGACACAGAGAGAGACAGAAAGAGACACACACACACACACACACACACACACACACACACAGAGAGAGAGACAGAGACAGAAAGAGAGACAGACAGACAGAGAGGGACAGAAAGAGAGACAGACAGAAAGAGAGAGACAGAAAGAGAGAGACAGACAGATAGACAGACAGAAAGAGAGAGAGACAGACAAACAGAAATACAGAGACAGACACGCAGAAAGAGAGAGGATGAGATATTTCTGATCTATATTTAAATAAACCCATCATTTATGACAGAGATAATAACCCCTATTAAATAACTGCACACCGAATAAGTAACTGAATTTTACAAGTACATATTTGTAAAAGCAAGCCAAAACAAAGTTTTCTCTAAAAATCTGACCCAGAATTCTTCAGTCTGGGAAAATTTGTAGTTGTGTATGAAATCTCTTGATGTTAATGTTAATATATAACAATATTTGTAGATGAGCCGCCATATTGTTATTCGTTTTTATTATTATTAAAGCAGAACATGAACAGCCATCTTTTTTTTTTATTAAGACAGAACATGACTTATGTAGAATGTCATAAAAGACACAAGGTCTATTCTAAGGCCAACTCAACAGGCATATCATCCTCCTCCTCATCATCATCATCTTGTCGCACTGTTGGCACGGATATCAATGACAATCTATCTCCAGCCATCCCTATCACTCATCGTTCTTGGGAGGTCTTCTACGCAGCATCGTATCCGCACAGAGCTGGTCAATGTACGTCTCTGCTGGCTGGCGTACCCATGTGCTGGTTTCCACAGGAGGACATCGCTTATGAGTTCGTCCTTGCTTCTCCAGCAGTGTCCCGCGTGTCTTGTCCGTCTTACGTGGATAGTTTGGCTGATATGGGGCAGGTGACCGTACAGCTGTTTTCTCGTGGGGGTGTTGTTTCCACGTTTTGTTTAGGATCGCACGCAGCATACTTGGGCAGCTCCCATCTAGTCGCTTCGTTAAGGTCCAAGTTGTGCAGCCGTACAACAGCACTGACACGACAACGGCCTGGAAGAATTGTCTTTTTAACTTGTCTGGGAGTTTGGATTTCCATAGGACTGATAATGTATTTATAGCGGACCATGCCTTTCCTATGCGTGCATTAACATAGCTTTCTGTGGATGAGATATTACTGCCTAGGTACTTAAATTGATTTAATGCCAAAATGAGAATTAAAATAAATCAAAGCAATAAAAGAATTTAAAAAAATAAACGAACAGGCTACTGCTTTATAATAAAACAAAAAGGGTAGACCAAACCTGGAATGATAATCAGACAATGTTGAACACACACACACACACACACACACACACACACACACACACATACACACACACATACACACACACACACACAATAAATTTGGAAAATATAAGACACAAAGCAGAATGGATGATCACTAACAACAGCTTCGGTTTCAGAAATCTTTTGTCGAAGATATTTTTATCTCGAAATATTAAGAATAAATTAAAGGTTGACAAACAACACCATAGTTACCTTATTTTTCTTTACACCTGTATAGTGATAGCCTTAAAAGCCAACCACCAAACCAATATAAACACAATGCTTCAAGCAAATTATAAAACACTTTTAAATTTATTGATGTATTGGAGGGACTCAAAAATGACGGGATTACAACCAAAACTTTAAAAAGAAGAACATCTATCCATATATTTAGTTTATTTTTATTTGTCTATAATCATAATTTCTCTGAATGTTTGAGATGAGGCTTGATAATTAGTATTATCTGTATTATTCGGACTATTGTCCTCATCTTCATTGTTATCTGTACAATGTTTCCGCCGATGTGTCCTCCGGCATTCTTGAGATATTTCTTTTCGCACTCTGGAACCTTCTTTTAGAACTCGGGAACCTTCTTGTCGTAATCGGGAACCACCACGGAACTTTGAACTCCGACGAGAAATACCTGAAGAAGGCGGAGGGCACATTGGCCGAAACACAGTACAAATAACAATGAAGATTAGGACAATAGTCCGAATAACACAGATAATACTAATAATAATTAGTTTCCACACTGTTATATGGTTTTTTGTTCCCTATCCAACAACAATATTGTTTTAAATACATCTATTTGACCCATAGATGGGACTATACAGGTTTCCTATTTTTCCAAGCAGAGGGCTACTTCACTGGTCTCCGAACATATCCGGTTTAGACCCTGTTGAGAATGTGTTCATGAACTATATGACAAAAAGTATAGTATTAATAGTATTATTCGGACTAATGTCCTGATCTTTATTTTTATTTACACAACGTTTTGGTCGATGTACTCTCCGACCTTCTTCATGTATTTCTTGTCGGACTTGGGAACCTTCTTTCCGAATTCGGAAAACTTCTGGTCGAATTCGGGAGCTTTTATGTCGTAATTGGGAGCCTTCACGAAACTTCGAACCGAACCCTTTATTCAATCCACGGTGGTAGACTGTTCTCAGTCCGTTAACTATGGCCGGGTGTTAAGCTGTGTTATTTATTCTATGCTACCATCGCCCTTGGCCAGGATTGAACCTCCAGCCCAGAGATGACCGTATGAACTGTAATGAACCCAACACCTATATCCGTTGCGCCATGTGTCCAATTAAACAAAATTCAGAGAAATAAAAGTCTAGTAGTGGTACTATTTAACCCATAATTTTTGGGGGATGAGCGGGTTCATACGTTTCTCAAGAGTATAATTCGAACTCGCTTACTACCATGCTATGGTCCTGCACGTTAGCCACTGCACGATGGGAACTACCCCACGCCATTCTAAAAGAAAGGACAATAATCTCAACATGTAAAATAGCACTAAGTCAGTTTGGAAGGGTCATCTATACATATATAAAGGGCAGTTGTGTGTATGTATGTCTGAATGTAATCTATACACATATAAGGGCAGTTGTGTGTATATGTATGTCCGGAGGAAACTTCGAAAATAAAACAATTAACGACAAAGTAAATATATATGTACACATTAAATATCACCAGGGCTTGCTTTTTGAACAAAAATAATAGAGATTTGATTTATATTCGTGAAGATAATTAAAAAATAAAACTTAAATGATAACAGCATGGATTTTTTTTTCATTTAATATTTTAGATAGTAGACATTAACATTTCTTTTCAGTGTAGCTGGATCAATGAAAAGTCTATTTTTTTACATAGGGATTTAAATGGTGCATCCCACGAGGATTCAACTCACGATTCAGTAATAATGGATCTGCGGGCCTAAATTTAAAAATCCCTCTCTACCCAGGCGACTCCGGGTAGCCGCCGCTAATACATATATAAAGGGCAGTTGTGTGAATCTGTATGTCCAGAGGAAACTTCGAAAACAAAACAATTAAAGACAAAGTAAATATATATACATATTAAATATCACCAGGGCTTGCTTTTTGAGCAAAAATAATTAAAAATTTGATTTATATTCGCGAAGATAATTAAAATATAAAATTTAAATGATAACAGCATGGATTTTTTTTTTCATTTAATATTTTAGATAGTAGACATTAACATTTCTTTTCAGAGTAGCTGGATCAATGCAAGGTCTATTTTTTACGTAGGCATTTAAATGGGACATCCACGATTCAGTAATAATGGATCTGCGGGACTAACTTTTTAAAAACTCTACCTACCCAGGCGGCACTGGGTAGCAGCTGCTAGTTTCTCAGATGAATATTCAAATATGGTTTTCTATTATTATTTTATTTTACATTTAAAATAATTTTAAATCGAAATAAAAGGACTTCGGCATAAAATAACCCAATATGGGTTAACGTAAAATCTAACCAACCAACCAGCCAACCAACCGGAGGCCTCTAGACTCAAGAAATGTGTTGTCAATAGTTTGAAGATCATTTTTGTCTGATGTTGGCATTGAACCAGTTTACTATTTTAATATTTCATCTGGTAATTTCATCACAGTCCCCTGTTTCTAGGTGAGTTTTCTCTTCATTTCTATATCTTGCAGAATGACTGGATTCCTTAATCTTTATCAGATCTGTATTTGAGATCTGATTGAATTTTGGATCAGGTTTCTTTTGACACTCACCAAAATTTCCTTCACTCAATTTCATTAAGTAAAAACTCAATGGAATTTTCAAGCCCTGGTGATATTATATGTGTACACATATTTACTTTGTCCTTAATTGTTTTATTTTCGAAGTTTCCTCTGGACAAAAAATTAATTCAAATTCCTTTATATATAGAATAGATGGTTGTATACGTTCTGGACAAACTGGCGAACCAACATGGTGTCATGGTTAGTTAGCTAGTCTTCCAGATCCATTATTATAGAAGAGCGAGTTTGATCTGCGTTTAATGACTCATACTCTCGTGTTTGTGTTGTATCTGTCTAACCACTATTGCTTGCTTGTAAAGACCTATCATATCAAAGTTTTTAACTTATCACAGTTCTAAACTTGAAATGATTGTTTTTGTCTGCTGTTCATTTTTTTTTTATTTCAAAGGAAAATAAAATGTAAACTTTGAAACAATCATCTAATTTATGTATTTACCGACTCATCCACACGAGCTGCATGTGACACAATGTCATTTTAAGCGGAGTTTACCAGGTTTGAATTCAGAGTTTTCCTTCTCCTAGACATGTTGCCGTACTAAGGTTGAAGAGTCTAGTCCGCCCTACTATTTAGTGGGAGGAGAATAGTTGGATACCTATCTTTCCCAAGGGTCTTAGTGCCATATGTAATGCAACGAACCTCATCCAGGATTAAACTCGTTTCATCGTGTCCATTTCTTTCGACGACAACCATTACATCAAGGGTTAATTCCTTGTCAAATCATCCAGGCCATGTCACCCACCCCTTCAATTTTTGTCCCGGTGTGAACTATGTTAAAGGTTAGACAATTCCCCAAATTTGAGCTTCCAATTTCAAGAATTGGCGGAGTTATGTTGAGTTTTAGTTCTCCAAGTAATGAGGGGTATCGCGAAAAATGGTGACTTTTTGTAATCTATTTTTTGTCTGTAAAATGAGTTTTAGAATTTCTCCACTCCTGAGAATTGGTTTATAATAGCATCTTTGTCCGGGGATCCAATAATGCTATCATAAAAGTCTTAAAGTTAACCAGTTTTAAGTTCTTGATGATTTTTGATTTTTTCATATCAAGATCAATATCTCAATGTGGCACTGCGTCTATGACAAAGATTTTGGACCATATTACCTTTAGGCACCCCTTTTTGATCTTGATAAAAAAGGATATGTTTTTCATTTACACCGTCAATATCCGGTTGTTTGTTAGGGTTTAGCGGTTAGTGTTAGGGGTTAGTTTTATAATTTTAAAAAAATCTAAAAGTCGTCTGTTAAAACAACCGGATATTGACGGTGCAAATAAAAACATGTCCTTTCTTAATCGAGACCTAAAAGGGGTGCCTAAAAGTCATATGGTCCGAGATTTTTTCCATTATTATTTGACATATATTGAACATTATTGGTACCAAAATAATGGTTTGCTTTTTCTCAGAACCGAAGCAAATATCAATTAAAATATCAATTAAAATTTAATAACTTAAAACTAGTTAATCGGACAATTTTTGACTTTAATGTGAGGGTAAGACCAAATGTTACAAATGTGTGGCCACGTAATAAACTGGTAAATTAAACATCTCTATGGTGACTATCCATCTGATGAGACCTGATTTGGGGAGCTATATTAAATCAACTTAGATTTATAAAGGCCCCAATTTTGGTCGAAATAAATTTATTATGGAATAACGGCGTTGAGTTTTTCCTTCCTTTCAAAGATAAATATTGCTCTGTATATAATCTAAAAAGTTTATTATACATTGAGCTCTCTGTAGTGATTTAAAGATTCACTGTATTTATACATACTGGATCATTCAATAATAATACAGTGTGTCTTAGAAATCACATATAGAATCATCCCTTACTACCAAGTTTCGGATACCTCTCATATATATATATATATATATATATATATATATATATATTCAATTCTTACTGGGCGCCCCTTACTCACTGATGAAAAACCCCTAAAAAACAAGGAACCCAGGAATGTTGGAGATGCGTAGTGTAATGGTTAAAGTGATAGTGTGGGATTGTCTGCTCTAGTTTGACTGGAAGAGTTATCTCCCTTTGTGTTTCTGGTTTTCCCCACCAGGTCGTCACTGACTATTTAATCAGTGGAGCGCCAAGTTTGAATCCTCTTTCTTCTCTGGGACTTGATGAATACACATGGGTTAGACAGTTTGTCTACGCCCTTCTTGTGTGGGGGTTTTCACCCCCACACAGACAATGTAGTCAGTGACTTTGACTTATGGACTCTCCCTAACTTTTATACTTCCATTTTGTATCTTGTCTCATATATGCGATACCCATATATCCTCCATGTTATTTCTAATGTATCTTATATGTATCTTCTCCACGTTCTGTCATGTATTAAAGTCCATTGTTATATTTAACACCCTTGGTCAGAGTTGTCTGTTCAACTAATTATAATTAACATTATATTATCTTTTGTATTCAACAGTAGGAAATGGACTCGTCAATCCGAGTTCAAACCCTGGACGAGGTTGTTTACATGTCACATAGCGCTAATACTTAAGGAAAGGAACCATGAATTGTTCCATTTCCAAAGACCATGTAAACCATACAGTAGTTAAGCGAGTGCCATTCGAAAGGACATATTCTTCGAGAGAAGGAAGTCTAGAAAGGAACAAGTCATTGTATCCTGTTTACGCATTGGTCATGCAAGACTAAAGCACTCCAATATACTCAAACAAGAACAACAACCACAATGTGGAACATGTCAAACACGTTTGACAGTTAAACACTTATTCATGGAATGCAGATTTTTTGCTCACACCAGAAACCGTTATTTTAAAGCAAACAATATGAAAGATCTGTTTGAAAATGTCAACGTGGAGAATATTCTCTCTTTTTTTTGAGGGAAATAAAATTACACCATAGAATATAGACATGAAACAAATCAATACCATACAACATAATCCCCAATAATGCTAACACATTTTTAAAAGAAATTACTAAAAACTATAAACATAAATACACGATATGTATAACTTCCTAACCGTTAGGCATAACATAACCCCAGAGGGGTTGATATGCCGTTAAAATCAATAAACAAACAAACAAGACAATATTTGAAATCGTTGGGTTTTCGTATAACAAATTTCTTTGGTGATATTCACGCTTTTATTTAAATACATTTGGGGAAGCTGATCAACCTTATATGCATGAGGGCTGCTGTTGCTCCTTTTGTTCTTTCAAATATACAAGGAAAAATGGTAGCGCATCCGAGGGACGGTCCAGCGACGGGCCAGTCGAAAAACAAAGAAAAGTGTGGACCAGAGAAAATAACAGACAAATACTCCACTGTTATTTCAAGAGCAACCCAGTACAGAGAGACAAATAGATAAAATGAACAACGCGCCGGCTATCAAAACATTGTACAATGCGCGAAACAAAAACAAAACGAAAGAAATTATTAGCCTTTTCAATTTAATAAACATTTATTTACAATAAAAGTTCGTCTCTTATTACTTCATATACCGAAATTTGTATTAAAATCAGATAGTTAGTTTATTTTATACGATTTTTAGAAGAATTTCCTGTGATCACCCTTTTTTAGAACCAGCGAGAAATTGAGGATACCTAATAGATGATCTCGGAACAATTTAACTGACATCTACTATGAGAAATAAATTAGGAATTCAACTA
>CM042173.1:23972515-23985015 GCA_023376005.1 Doryteuthis pealeii
TATATATATATATATATATTCATGCAAAACCGCCAGGGGACTAAAGCTAATAAGTAAAAAGTGCTCAATACCCAAGTAGAGCAAATAATAAAGATAAATCTAATGAGTCAGACGAACCTACTAAAAGTTTCGCTTAATGCTGTTCAGGGCAAAGATCTGACTCAGAGTCAGATCTTAGGCCTGAAGAGCAATAAGTGAAACTTTTAGTAGGTTCGTCTGACTCATATATATATATATATATATAATATATATATATATTATATATATATAAGAGTTAAAAGTAAGGAAATTGGTGGGGTGAGTTTGGAAATTAAAATCAGGAGGAAGGGAAGAGTTTGTGAGGATTTGATTTGTCAGAGGAAATCTATCATGGATAGGGAGGAAGAAAAGTATGGAATTTGTTGGGATGATAGGAAGTGGAGGTAGTTTAGTGCTATATATATATATATATATATATATATATATATATATATATATATATATACACCAACCCCTCGCCCGAACAGGATGCGACTCAACGTCAATTTTTAAGCGGAGTTTAATAGATTTGAAATCAGAGTTTCTCCTAGACTGGGTACCTAGCCATGGTTAAAGAGTCCAGTATGTCCTGCTATTTACCCATAGCTGAAGGGAGAATTGGATTAATACCTTTCCCAAGGGTACTAGCGCCATGTGAAATGCCAACAGCTTCGTCCAGGAATTGAACTCGGGTTGACAAGTCCATTTCCTTCGACTCTAACCATTATTAATAATTAAGTTCCATATAGGCCCATCCAATGCGTACTGGTCTTGCACTTAGTGGTATTAGGACCACAACCCGGCCAAAGGGGTTCTGGTGAAAATTACAATTGGCGTCTGCACCCGAAACCGTCCCTGTGTCTGCTGGATGATTTGCGGCAAACAAGAGTTTCAACATGCCCGTGGTGTATGGTGGTCGGCGAAGGAAATGGACACGGCGATACGAGTTCAAATCCTGGACACGGCTGGTTGCATTTCATATTGCACTAATACCCTTGAGAAATGTATGAATCCAACTATTCTCCCTCCAACGATGGATAAAATAGTAGGGGGACTAATCTCTTCAACCTTGGTACGGCAACTGGTCTAGGAGAAGGAAAAACTCTGAATTCAAACTCCTCTAAAAAAAATTGGCCTTGTCACACATCCTGCTCGTGCGGAGGAGTTGGTAAATAAATATATTTAATTTAATTTTTAACTCTCAACCCCTCAGGCAATATCTTTCAAAAAATAATTTTTACACCGGTCGGAGGGTGTTTTTTTTTTTTTTTTTTTTTTTTTTTTTGCTAGTTATTTTTAATTATAAAACCTCTTTTTGAAAAACAAACAAAACGATTTTGAGTGTGGGTTGAAAAAGTTTGTAATTCACCGCTCTAAACCCTAATGTCATTTTAAGTCTCCTTTTTACTTATACGACTATCCCGTGGGTCTAAAACACATGGCAGGCCTTACCCAAAGTTTTAAGAGCATTAAATAAATAAAAAATGAAAAATAATAAAAAACCGAAAAATTAATAAATAAAATATAAAAAGCTAATAGAGTCGTGTGGAAAGCGATTACATAAACTTAAAACGCTGGTGCCCCCCTTTCATGTCGGAGAGAAACCTTTATTAGTTCATCCATCCAAAGCTTTGAAGTCATATTTTAAAAAGATTTATCGTAATTTTAAAAGTAGATCCAAGCTAACCAGTACCCGCACACTGGTTGTAAGATAAAAATTGTGTAAGACCAATTATTACGCCCACATAACACGTAAAGGGAGTGCGGGTGGTCTAACGGTTTACAGCTAGGATACTGGAATCGGTGCGACGAGTTCAATTTCTGAGCGAAAACAGGATAGTCCCTTTTCTTCTCTTTCCTTGCTCAGTGGTAACCAGCAAATCAGAGTGGATTCTATAGCCTTGGTTGGGAACCAGTATAAGAGAAAGATAACATTTAATTCAAAAACAGGGGACGGTTTTTCTTAAGTGTTAGTTTCCAATTATGCCTCATCATACTTACTATTTGGAATAAGAATCTCTCTCTCTCTCTCTCTCTCTCTCTCTCTCTCTCTCTCTCTCTTATTTTTCTTTTTTATCATTGTTTGTTTTTTCTTTCAATTTTTTATTTGTATATTTACCAACCCCTCCGCATGAACAGGATGCGACACAAGGTCAATTTCTTAAGCGGTTTTAATTCAGAGTTTTTTTCTTTCTTTTTCTAGACTGGTTACCTAGCCATGGTTAAAGAGCCCAGTCTGCCCTGCTATTTACCCATAGCTGGAGGGAGAATTGGATTCATACCTTTCCCAAGGGTATTAGCGCCATGTGAAATGCAAAGAGCTTCGTCCAGGAATTGAACTCGTGTCGACGAGTCCATTTCCTACGACTCAAACCTTTACATCACGCGCTGGATGCCCTATACCTGCCACCTAGTGTCCCATGTTACTCGTAGCGATGGATGCCCTATACCCGCCACCTAGTGTCACATGTTACCTGTAGCGAAGCTGTTTGCATTTCCCATAGCGCTAATACCCTTGGGAAAGGTCGGATCCCAATTACTCTTCAATCTTTGTATGGCAAATGGTCGTGTAGAAAGAAAACTCTGAACCTGTTATGATTTTTTTGTGGCCATCCTTAGGCTTCAAGCAAGAGCACTGTCTAGCGGAGATCCCTTGTGTTAAGCAGAGGGGCACCCTATTGTAGAATCCTTTTGTGGTTCCCTGGTGATGCTGGCAGGACCTGCCAGTTCGTCAATGTCGAATAGAGTGCAAATAGACGACTGTCAATATCAGCGATTAAATAGTTAACCAACCACTTATTCGGGCTGTTGATTGGCCGGTGATTAAACCACGTGACCTCGCTTAGTCTATAAATGTAAGTGGTGGATCGCAGCTCGCCTTATATACCATGGTGTAATGGTTAGCAAGCTAGATTAGCAGACCATTGTTAGTGAGTTCGATTCTCACTGGGCGCTCCACACGTCTAGCCTTGTGCTACTTTTAAGCAAAAGCTTAGTAAATAACTATATACCATGGTGTAATGGTTAGCAAGATAGATTTGACGATCATTGTTAGTGAGTTCGATTCTCATTGGGCGCCCCATACCTCTGGCCTTGTGCTTCATTTAAGCTAAGCTTAGTAAATAATTATATACCAAAAAATAATCCAACATCCCCTCTATTTTTGGGATGAGGTGGGCTGGTCCAGTAAAAAATATTAAAGTCACATATGTTTCTTTATTTAAAAAAAATTATTTATTATTATTATTATTACCCCGTTATTATTATTATTATTATTATTATTATTATTATTATTATTATTATTAGCAAATATATGCACCCTCCGGGTGCAAGTATTTAAGTTTTAATGTAATAAAATATTGTATTGAATTAGAAAGGCTAATGAAACTAAATAAGAATACAGATAAAAAGATTTGAAACAGAGGGAGTATAATAAAAGATTTGAAACAGAGGGGTATAATAAAAAATGGAATAACTGAAACTTACTCTTCCATCACTCTCGTCTTTCATTGTTTTTTTTTTCTAATTTAAGTATTTAGTTATAAGAGGAAGTAAAGAATAAAATGACAGTTATTTTTTCTTGTTAATGGATTTCATTTAAGATTCATTGAAGAGATTTTTGCTTATATTCATTAAAATAAAACCAAACAGTTAGAAATCAATAATACTAAGCACATATTTATTAAATTCGATTTTTTAATATTAATATGCAAATTAGCCTTCCCGTTCACACTGGAAACCGCTATTTTGTTGTATATATAAATATAATTGCATGTTGTTAGTATGTAGACATAGTTAACAGTATTAATAATGTAAGACAATTTTATTAATAATTGAGGTTAAATAAAAATAAAATCATGGAGAATGTGATGTCAATAAGAGAATTGTGACTTAAGTAGGAATAGAGTTTCGGTTACAGACAGAAAAACACACAATCTCCATTATAATAAGATTATTATTATTTTCACTCCTTTTGAACATTTCACATCAACGTTAGCTGATGGTATTTCACTGGAGTCTACTGTGACAACAAGTCACCTCAGGTCTCCATGACTCTTCTGAGTATTCTGGCCGATTGCAGCCGTGCAGTAGTCTAGATGGTCTCAATTCTTCGCCTGATTTCTAGATCCTCCAGTCTTTTTTCCAAGTTTATTGGTACCGTTCCAAGTGCACCAAGTATAATTGGTATCTCATATTCCACAGCTTTTTCAATTCACTGGCAAGGTCCAGATATTTATTCATCTTTTCATTTTCCTTCAGCTTCACCCTTTGATCTGCTGGAACCGCAAATTCCACCAGTTGACACGCTCTCTCCTCCCCCCCCTCTCTCTCTCTCTCTCTCTCTCTCTCTCTCTCTATCTATCTATCTATCTCTCTTTTTAATCAACACTAAATCTGGTCTCCTGGCTGTGATAGGGTGATCCGTCTTTATCTCAGTCCCATATTATTATTATTATTATCAATATTTTGTTATTGTTAATTTTAATATCATCCCTCTCCTTTTTTAATTTTTCTTTAAATTAAAATCGTAACAAAACTCGGCTTAAAAAATAAAATTAAGATTGTGTCACATCCTACTCGTGCGGAGGGATTGGGTAAATGCATATATTCTGATCGTGAATGTCCGTCCCGAGGTTTCAATTCCTCTAGACGAAGCTGGAAAACCATCTGCTTTGTCTTTCCCTTCCTTATGGGAGGGTGAGATTCATATGGTTGAAGGTTACACTGGCTCTCATTACCTGAGCACAAGCTGATGCTAGATTGACACCAGCTCAGTCACCTAGATAACTGGTTCCCAACCTTTTTCAGCTCATGACCCATTTTGAAACCAGAATTTATTTGTGGCCCATGAAATTATTATAATCGAAAAAATATTTCCATTTTACATCAGATATTTATTCAATCAAGATACAACCATATTGACGCACACACTTTATCTCAAGTATCTAAACTACATGTACTTTTCAGTTCCAATTTAACGACTATTTATTATGAATATTTAATTTTGCAATTTTCTTATCTATATATATGTGCAAAAAACAACAAAGCTTTCACAAACCACCGTGAATTAGTTGACATCTTACTTTCTAGGAAATATAAATTTCCGACATATATAAAAAGTATGCTCTGAAATCATATAGAATTGTATTTCCTTGTTATCCCAGGATTATTAGTTATTTCGGGTCTCACAACATCACACACCTTCACCTAGGTGACCTAGCTGGTGTCGATCAAGCATCAACTTCTGTTCAGGTAACGAGATCTCAACAGCAAATGAACTATGATATCGGGCCTTGGGGCCTTTTATACTATGAAGGGCCATCGAAACCTCCAATCAAATGCATCTACAGACTCCCCCTCTCATAAAAAAGGGGGAATAAAAAACAGATGCCCCCCCCCTCTTCTAGAGAAGTTGAGAAGTCCTTCGACGCTCAGAATGGATTAATTCACAAAATAAGTTCTAACGTGATTTTTAAAACCGTTAAAAAAACGATATCAACTATTACATTACTATTGCTTCATAATACCCCCCCCCCAAAAAAAAAAACAAAAAAAACAACAACGTTCACAAGGATAAAGTTCATACACAATAAACTATCATATCACATCTATCAATAATAGAGATTCGCTTCCGGTTTTGTCTGTAACAAAAATTACGTCACTGCTTACGTCACATTACCCAAAATCGTCATAAGTTAAGTCGTCGGAGCGGCCTAATGTCGGTATCACCCAATCAGCGAGGGAGTCTATCCCCTTTTCACTAGCGCTAGACCAAGGAGATTATCTTAGCGTCTGAGGTGGAGCGCCACACCTACCATCAGCTCCTTACTTTACCGCACAGATCCCTGTGCTACTCATACGCCGAGTCGGCGAGGACCGGTATCGAACTAGGAACCTTGTGGTCTCTAGTCGAACGCTCTACCGACTGAGCTAACCCAATCGTCATAACATAGAATAAATACACTCAAAATTTGAACATGCAACATTAGACAGTCCTCATTGTTTTTGCTGTGGTCCATTTTGGGCCATGTGGCCATAGGTTGGGAACTTCTGACCTAGATGAAGGTGAATGATATTGTAAGACACCATCTGGGTCACCTAGAAGAAAGTATATAATGTTGTCAGACCCTAAACACCTAATGATCCTGGGATAACATCACTGACGATGTAACCTGGGGCACCTTAGGGTGTATTTTTTAATAGTTTATAATAATCATGTGCTAGCAGCATGAATATCCATGACAATCTCTTGCCAAACGTCCCTAACATTCATTGCCTTTGAAGCATCCAGTATCCGCGCAGGGTTGGATTATGTAAGTCATTGCTGGACAGCACGCTCTGACGTTTCCATGTGCTGGGTTCCACCGGAGAACGTCGCTTCTGAGTTCATCCTTGCTTCTCCAGCAGTGTCGAGCATGTCTTGGTTCGTTTGATAGGGGGATAGTGGCCGTACAGCTGCTTTCTAGTGGGATCTTTCCATGATTTATTTAAATTCGTACACAGCATTCTTGTGCAGCTTCCATCATGCTTATTCTCTTGGCGTTTCGTTAGGGTCCAGGTGGTGCAGCCATACAGTAGCACTGATACAACTACCTGGACGTTAAAAATCACCAATGCGATCGATCAAGATTTTCACCATGCTTCGATCACTTATTCGAAATAAATTACGAAAGGGTAATATGAGTTGTTGTTAATAAAGATTTATTATTATTTGGATTAGTCGGACTATTGTTCTCATCTGTATTGTTATCTGTACAACGTTTCAGCCGATGTATCCTCCGGCTTTCCCTGTGTATTTCATTTTGAACTCGGGAACCTTCTTGATGCCATCATGGAACTTTCCACCTCTTGATCAAACTTCGTTCCGGTTTGTTGTTGACTTGCTGAATGAAATACGAGCGTTCTTGAATTGATTGAAAAATATAAAAATATAATATGAAATATAAAAAAATATGATATATAATAATATATAAAAATATAACGAACGCCGAACAATCAAAGAACGCTCGACTTTCATTCAACAATTTTTAAATAGACTGACCGACAAAGCAAAAGACTCCCACGGTTTTGTTATTCTCTGTGATAAATTTATTTTTCCACAAATTAACAAAAGCCCTGATGAAGATCTATTGAAACAGTTCGAAACACTGCAGCGTATGCGAAATAAACATCACTCGTTTTATGAACTTGTGTTTTTTCAATTTTTTTTTATATTACATACTGTCGGATTCACTTTCACTTTCTATTTACAAATACTTGTAAATATACAATATATATTGTATGTTTTTCAGTTGTCACAAGTCATTCCCAGTGTCAACTTAAATATATATGTAGATACAGATATATGTATACACATATACACACACAGGCACAGACACAGAGACATATATATATATATATATATATATATATATATATATATATATATATATATATATATATAATATACCAAGCGTGTTGGTAAATCCTCGTGGTGAGAAAAAACCCAGCAAATAGTTTGATTGTAAAAATATACTACCAAACATCAACCGGAGAGAAAAAAGATTTTGAAAAAAAGAAAGGACCAAGATATTCGTACCAACAAAAAATAATCTATTGCTACAGTATTTGGCCAAAAGAAAAAACAATTTATATGTATATATATGTATATAAGATATATATATATTCATATAACCGCTAGGAGAATAGCTAATAAGTAAAAAGTGCTCAATACCTAAGTAGAGCAAATAATAAAGATAAATCTAATGAGTCAGACGAACCTACTATTAGTTTCGCTTAATGCTCTTCAGGGCTAAGATCTGACATATATATATAATATATATAATATATATATATATATATGTGTCTGTTTGTGTGTGTGTGTGTGTTGTGTGTGTGTTTTTTTTTCTCTGTGTGTGTATGTGTGGAGGCGCCTGGTATAATGATTCGAATTGTGGGAAATGGACTAGTCGATCCGAGTTGAAATCCTGGACCTGGCTGATTGCTTTTCACATAGCGCTAATAATCTTTGCGAAAGATATGCATACAACTACTCCCTATCCAGCTATGGGCAAGACTGGGCTCTTTACGCTTGGGTAGGTAACCTGCCTAGGAGAAGGAAAACTGTCTTTAAACCAGTTAACAAATTGACCCTGCTCGTGCGGAGGATTCGGTATACACACACAGACACAAGTAAAGGAACAAGTATTTATACTTGTTGTATACAAATACTTGAATACAAATGAAAAATGTAAGTAAAGAAAGAAAGAAACAGAGTGCGAAGAAAGAAAGCCAGAAAGAAAGAAAAAGAAAGAAAGAAAACAAGAAAAAGATAGAAAAGCAATGAAATAAAATTCTAAATATATATATTTACCAACCCTCCGCACGAGCAGGATGTGACACAATGTCAATTCTTAAGCGGAGTTCAACAGGTTTGAATTCAGGTAAAATTCTAAATATAGTTCAAATTAAGAAGTAAAAGAAAAAGTAGGGGCGGCAAGAACATTCGGACTACCCAGTTGTTTTTGATGATTTACAAAATATTCTATTAACTTTTCTTTATAATATAAAACAAAATTTCTTCGGCATAAAATAACCCAACAAGAGTTAACATGCGGTAAAATCCAACAAACAGCCGAACCAACCAACCAACCAACCAAACATTTGATCACCAGTAGTAATGCATTTGCTAGACTAGCTTGCTAACAATTTCACTATGATGGGACACCCTTACACTTTACACAATATGCTCGCCACGCGTATGATATTTTCAAACCTGTTCATCATGTGTAGGATATGACACAAGATCACAAATAAAGGGCATACAAGGAAAAATAAAACATAACCGTTACGCCACAATGAGACGCCATCATTATTTTCACAACACGTTCAGGATATGAATACTGAAAGTTTGGTCTACAATTTATGAAAGGGGATTGAATATTTGTGTCTGAATATTAGCATCGTATGGCCAACAATAATGAGATACATTAAATCTTTGATATTCATTTTACTTATCTGTATGTTAATACACGTGTTCTTTAATTGTACAACCGTTATCATCTTGCAACTACCTCTGGTTAATAATGAGACCGTCCAAATCATCCAAGATAAAATGCAAAATGTAAATTCTTATTTTTTATGCGTGTCGTCACCTCAGATAAATAATGGACCATTCCGTTTTTATTATAAAAAAAAGGTCATGCTACAGAGAAAAATATGAGAAGAAAGAAAGAGTAAGGGAAATATTGAGGGGTGAGCACGCGGAATTGATAACGCTAATCTGTCTCATTCGAACATAATGAAAAGATGAAAAGAAGGAAAGAAAGAAAAAATAGTAAGAGAGTTCAATCAATATTATTATACTTTTTACATATTGAATTATTTGCAATATCTCTAAAGTAAACATATCAAACATTGTAATAATTAAATCATCATGCAGTTGGAGTATATGTATGTATGTCCGAATGAATGTACGAAAATATAAGCAATTAACGCCAAAGTAAATATATACACACATTAAATATCACCGGTTCCTGCATTTTGTGCAAAAATTATGAAGATTTGATTTGTATTCAAGAAATTAAAAAATTAAAATGTACATAGGAATAGCGTTGAAATTCTCCTTAAAAATTTTAAGAATTTGTAAAATCTCAAAAGTAAACAAATCAATACACCATATTTCCCCCTCTACCCAGGCAATGCTGGGTAGTCGCTTCTAGAATATTAGATGAAGATCAAATAAAATGTCCATATTATAAAGACGTTTACATTCCAGATTTCAGAGAGAAAGATGAAGTCATCTACTCCAGGTAACATCGGGTATCCTTGCTGTCAGAAACACCCACCCACACTCACATACACGTGTGTGTGTGTGTGTGTGTGTGTGTGTGTGTGTGTGTAATCATATAGAGAAAGAGAATGTCGATTGAGATGTGCATATCCGGATATATATTCACATGAACAATATATCCGCATTGGAATATATATATATATATATATATATATATATATATATATATATATATATATATATGGGTGGGGTGGGGGAGCTGCACAGAAAAGAAACTTTAATTTGTACCTATTTTCTTAACCCTAAAAGGCAATTTGTAATATTATTGAATGTTTTCAAAATTAGCATTCAGTCAAAAAAAGAAACGAAAAAAAAAATCGTTTTTTTAATCTTATTTTCGTCTTAAAAGGTCAGTTATTTTTACTACATACATACATACATACATACATATACATATATATATATATATATGTGTGTGTGTGTGTGTGTGTGTGTGTGCTTCCCTTTTTATACAAAAATTGATTAGCCTAAAGAAACAAAGTCATTTGATTCAATAGATATCCGAAATAAGTATCATGACCGGTTAAAAAAAAATATATACATAAAAAATTAATTGAATGCTAAATTGTTTCAATTTTTCTCGTGAGTATCTGAGATTTTTTTTGGTTTTATTCGAACTGCGATTTCTTTTTAAATTTCCGAACTTTAGAGTTAGCTAAACACAAATGTACTTGAATATACGAACCTGCATCCATCTACACACACACATACACATACACACACGTTTGTATATATATATATATATATATATAAGCATCCACCTTGGAAGCACAAGATTACGGGTTCGATACCGGGTCTCGCCACCTCAGTGCATGAGTGTGGCGCTCTACCTCAGAACGCAAAAATATCCCTGCTGTAGCGCTAGTGAAAAGGTGATATACTCCCTCGCTAACCAACTGAAGCCGACAATACGCCACTCCGACCAAACACACACACACTCTCTGTGTCTCTGTCTCTCTCTCTGTTTCTCTCTCTCTCTCTCTCTCTCTCAATATATATATATATATATAGATAGATAGATAGAGAGAGAGAGAGAGAGAGAGAGAGAGAGAGAGAGTGGTCGGAGTGGCGTATTGTCGTCTGTAGGTAGCTTACAAATGTCTAGCCACACTGAAGAGACGTGATACGTCGAAACACGGTGTTGAGCACTTTGGAAGGGATTTCGTTGACAGCTGCCAAACTAAAGCGTAAACGCAACACTTTCCTATAAAAGGGATAGAGCACTCTATGGCGGCCTTTACATATATGCTGTATGTGTGTGTGTGTGTAGGGTACATATTTGCTGTATATTCGACATGTGTGCAAACAAGTCTAATTGAATGTTATGGACAAAGAACACCTTGATATTTTATTCAACATGCCCCCCCTTACATTTGAACGTATTTCATTGTACATTGATTCTTTCAGGTGTGAGTCCTTTCGGCCATTTTGCTCGTCACCTGTTGTTTTGAATGTCTCTAGTAATTGATAAATACAACCAACCTTAGATAGATATCTTTTAAAGTCATTTCATAATTACAACATACCTATGATGAGACGTTGACATATCATCATCATTATCATCATGATTTGGTTTGTTTTGTTTTACGGCATATCAACCTCAGTGGGTCATTTAATGCTGATAAAGTTTTGAAATAAAGTCATTCTTAATGGGTACACAATGTTTCTTTTATAAATACATTTTTCTATTTAACCCATTGATGGGACCCTAACGGGTACTACCACTCCAGGTCTAAGTGGACCAGGAAGCAATGGTGATGAAGGGGTGCTTCACATTCCCCAAACCTCCAAAACTGGAACCTCACCATCAGATAGAGTTTAACGTCATTCCCAGGCATGTAGACCCTCAGACTCCGCCTTCTAGCACCCATATGATAAAAAGGGTTGGGGTTTGCCATAAGGGCAATATGGTTGGGGCAATCATATAGGTGCTAGTGCTTGACGTGACCAGCCGATTGATCGGAGGAGACCTCTCCGACCGCCCGTCTAGCCCAAGAAGGGCCAAAGTGGATTATTGCAGGCCATGGACTGCTCATCCACCAAGACTCCGCCTTTAAGCATCACAGGTCGCCAATAGGTGGCCCCATTTGGGGGGAGTCTTACCCCTATGCAGAGGTGCAGTCGGTGCATTCCCAGACGACAGGGCTAACACAGATTAGAGATTAGAGACTTACTTGGTTACTTCTTGCTAACTTTATAACTGCTTCTAGTCACCATGTTCCTATCTTCAGTTGATTCTTGCTATCTTGTTTGGCTGTCATCTTGTCGGGTTCTTCTAACTAAGGGCTTCTTTTGGGCTTTTTCAGTCATAGCAATTAAAACAACCAACAAGACGTTTTTGTTGCCTGATCAAATTTTTATTTATCTAGCCCATGTTCCTATTCACCGCGCGGTGCTGAGTTTTGGGCAGATTTGATTCTTCTTCAGATTTCTTGTTCCTACAGTGTATTTTCCAGGTGCTTTGGAATTGTCCCAAGTGCTCGTGCTATTACTGTCAGCTTCATGATCCACAATTCTCTTGTTATCTAGCAAGGTCCAGGTATTTATCAGTTTTTGTTTTCTTGTGGAAAACCCTCCCTAATTAGTTCTATAATAGGGCCGGGCTAGCTCAGTCGTTCCTAGTTCGATACCGGCCCTCGGTACTCAGCGT
>CM042173.1:23990015-23992515 GCA_023376005.1 Doryteuthis pealeii
GAACCCACGAGCCTAGAAATAAATACACAACCCCTTAGGACTATACAACTTGGTGTATGTTTGTTTCTGAACTAACAACTATTACTACTACTAACGGCGACTATTACTACAACTTGAGTTGGCCCATACAACGTACATCAATGTTACATTAAGATTATATTGTTACACAAATATTGTGTAAATATCACAGTGTTAAGTGGAAAATTCTTATATATATATTTACCAACCCCTCCGCACGAGCAGGACGTGACACAAGGTCAATTACTTAAGCGGAGTTTTAACAGGTTTGAATTTAGAGTTTTCCTTCTACTAAACTGGTTACCTAGCCATGCTCAAAGAGCCCAGTCTGCCCAGCTATTTACCCATAGCTGGAGGAAGAATTGGATCCATACCTAAACCAAGGGTATTAGCGTCATGTGAAATGCAAACAGCTTCGTCAGGAATTGAACTCGGTTCGACGAGTCTATTTCCTACGACTCTAAACCATTAGGCCATGCGCCTCTGAAGATTCTTCTATATGTGCGTGTGTCTGTGTCTCTCTTAGCATAGCGTGGACATGAAATCAACGACGCTTGGAAACAGGAATTGGAAATCAAAATAAGAATCGAAACCTTACAGACCACAGCATTATTAAGATCGGCTATAATACTCAAAAGTGTCCTGGAGACCTGGGGAGATTTGCTGTCACTCTGACACCAGTGAGAGTCCACAGCTAAATCTGTTGTGAAACACTCGTTAGAGCAAACTTATCATAATCAGCAATGAAAGACGGGAGAGATGGGAGCAACTAAAAAATGTTGTGTGTAATATTGAACGAATCTTGAAAGCCGTATCACAAGAAGCCTCTCTAAGATACTCTGGACCATTTTTTAAAACGGATCGAGTAGAGGCCCGCTGTGTACGAATTAATCTCTTCTTCAGAACGAAAGGCATAAAATTCTCTGGGACTTTGAGATAAAAACGGATCACCTTATCCCAGTAAGGAGACCAGACCTAGTGTTGATTAAAAAAAAGAGAAAGAACTTGTCACTGATGGATTTGCAGTTCCAGTAGATCACAGAGTGAAGCTGAAGGAAAATGAAAAGATGGACAAATACCTGGACCTTGCCAGAGAACTAAAAAAACTATGGAATATGGAAGTCAATGTGATACCAATTGTAGTTGGTACACTTGGAACGGTCCCACAAAGCTTGGAAAATCTGGAAATCATAGGAAGAATTGAGACCATCCAGACTACTGCACTGTTGCAATCTGCCAGAATACTCAGAAGAGTTCTGGAGACCTGAGGAGACTTGTTTTCACCCAGACTCCAGTAAAATACCATCAGCTAACGTTGATGTGAAAAACTCAAAAGGAGTGAAAGTAGTCTATACAATCGCCAACAAATACGTAGATCTTCTAAAGCAAAGATACGTGGATTTTATTATTATTGATTTTTATAATATCACCCATAAATAATTCCCCCTGTAATCATTTTTCAATAAAAAGTTAATTGTTTTCAAAAGCAAACAACCGGGATCCTTGTTAGTTTATATATTTTTTATTTTATTTTGATGTTTGGTATAAAGTTGCTTTTACATAATTCCTCCTAAAACATGTTTTCTGGGATGGTACGATTTTTGAGGTTACTCCTACTAGCGCTGTGATGGCTATTATTATTATTATTATTATTATTATTATTATTATTATTATTATTATTATTTAAAGAGAAAGGGAAAGACTGTACAGGAATTATTATTATTATTATTATTATTATTATTATTATTATTATTATTATTATTAAAATGCTTTTTTTCTTTACACTTGCTCTAATTATTAGCTTAATTAAATGTGCCTTCTCAGTGTCATTTGGTTCATTGAAATTTGCCGAGTGCTGAATAATTTTCAACTCCTTTGTTCTTTGGGGATTACAAAGAAACGAAAGAAAAACATGAAAGGTGGGTGGTTTCCTTTTGAAATCTAAAATTTTACTACACATCATGGCTGTAACGGAATCCGGCAGATTTGAAGAAAAAAGCCTGAAGCCATTTTCGTTGTACATCCGGCGATTGCATGCTGGGTAAAACCATGACCGCTCACAGGATTATATATTAGTAATGGCGGCCACCATTTCTTCTCGTCTTATTTTTCTCTGTGCACCTCGATTATTTAGCTGCTTTGTTTTTAAATTCCAATTTTTAGATTTTTGGTTTTGTTTTGCTTTACGGCATATCAACCCCAGTGGGTCATTTAATGCCGATAAAGTTTTGAAATAAAGTCATTCTTAATGGATACACAATGTTTTTATAAACACATTTTTCTATTTAACCCGTAAATGGGACCCTAACAGGTACTACCACTCCGGGTCAGAGTGGAGCTGGAAGCAACGGTGATGGAGGGGTGCTCTATATTCCCCAAAATATCCAAAACTGGAACCTCACCATCAGATAGAGTTTAACGACATTCCCAGGACATGTAGACCATCAGACACCGCTTTCCCGCACCCATATGATAAAAAGGG
>CM042173.1:23993673-23996173 GCA_023376005.1 Doryteuthis pealeii
ATTATATTGCTTGTATATAATCTAAAAAGTTTGATTATACATGAGACTCTCTGGTAGTGATTTAAAGATTCAATTGTATTTATACATACTGGATCATACAATAATAATACAGTGTGTCTTAGAAATCACATATAGAATCATCCCTTACTACCAAGTTTCGGATACCTCTATATATATATATATATTATATATATATATATAATATATATATATATATTCAACTTACTGACCTTGTGCCACATTTTGGAAATGTGTAGCAACTCACTGATGAAAAACCCCTCAAAAACAAGGAACCAAGGAATGTTGGAGATGCGTGGTGTAATGGTTAAAGTGGTAGTGTGGGATTGTCTGCACTTGTTTGGCAGGAAGAGTTATCTTCCTTTCTGTTTCTGGTTTTCCCCACCTGGTTGTCACTGACTATTTAATCAGTGGAGCGCCAAGTTTGAATCCTCTTTCTTCCCTGGGACTTGATGAATACACATGGGTTAGACAGTTTGTCTACACACCTACACAGACAATGTAGTAAGTGATTTTGACTTATGGACTCTCCCTAACTTTTATACTTCCATTTTGTATCTTATCTCATATATGCGATACCCATATATCCTCCATTGTTATATTTAACACCCTTGGTCAGAGTTGTCTGTTCAACTAATTATAATTAACATTATATTATCTTTTGTATTCAACAGTAGGAAATGGACTCGTCAATCCGAGTTCAAACCCTGGACGAGGTTGTTTACATGTCACATAGCGCTAATACTTAAGGAAAGGAACCATGAATTGTTCCATTTCCCAAGACCATGTAAACCATACAGTAGTTAAGCGAGTGCCATTCGAAAGGACATATTCTTCGAGAGAAGGAAGTCTAGAAAGGAACAAGTCATTGTATCCTGATTACACATTGGTCATGCAAGACTAATGCACTCCTATATACTAAAACAAGAACAACAACCACAATGTGGAACATGTCAAACACCTTTGACAGTTAAACACTTATTCAGGGAATGCAGGTTTTTTGCTCACACCAGAAACCGTTATTTTAAAGCAAACAATATGAAAGATCTGTTTGAAAATGTCAACATGGAGGATATTCTCTCTTTTTTGAAGGAAATAAAATTACACCATAGAATATAGACATGAAACAAATCAATACCATACAACATAATCCCCAATAATGCTAACACATTGTTAAAACCAATGACTAAAAACTATAAATATAAATACACGATATGTATAACTTCCTAACCGTTAGGCATAACATAACCCCAGAGGGGTTGATATGCCGTTAAAATCAATAAACAAATAAACAAGACAATATTTGAAATCGTTGGTTTTTCGTTATAACAAATTTCTTTGGTGATATTCACGCTTTTATTTAAATACATTTGGGGAAACTGATCAACCTTATATGCATGAAGGCTGCTGTTGCTCCTTTTGTTCTTTCAGATATACAAGGGAAAATGGTAGCTCAGCCGTGAGACGGTCCATTGACGGGCCAGTCGAGAAAACAAAGAAAAGTGTGGACCAGAGAAAATAACAAATACTCCACTGTTATTTCAAGAGCAACCCAGCACAGAGAGACAACTAAATAAAATGAACAACGCGTCGTCTATCAAAACATTGTACAACCTAGCTTCATAGCACGGGAACTAACACAAGAACAAAGAAAGGTTAGAGAGCTGATACAACAAATTATGACTGATAAGAAGAGAACATTATCGTCCCTAAGAAACATAGAATGGAAAAAAGTCAAGAGAGAATACGAATAATTGTAATTAGTAATTCGTTGTTATTTTAATTATATTGGAAATCAGGTGTATGATAAAGACTTTCAGAGCAAATGCTGACCCCATAAAATGTTTATTCCGTTACAGATTGTAGTGTATATTACTTTATAAACTAGAGTATTTTATTGCTCAATTAGAATATCGCTGTTGTGTCATTTTTGATTATTATCAAACCTGGTCTAGTAGCGATTTATTTTTTATTTTTTAATGTTTCGTCATTGAATTCCCTTTCCAAAAATATAAAATTTATTTAAAAAAAAAAAAATTACAAAGATATTTGTACGGGGGATCAATGCGCGAAACAAAAACAAAACGAAAGAAATTATTAGCCTTTTCAATTTAATAAACATTTATTTACAATAAAAGTTCGTCATATACCGAATTTTTTTATGAAAATCGGATAGTTAGTTTATTTTATATGATTTTTAGAAGAATTTCCTGTGATCACCCTTTTTTAGAACCAGCGAGAAATTGAGGATACCTAATAATGATCTCGGAACAATTTAACTGGCATCTACTATGAGAAATAAATTAGGAATTCAACTACTCTCCCCCCAGCTATGGGTAAAATAGTGGGGCAGACAGGGATCTTTAACCTTGGCTAGATAACCAATCTAGGAGAAGGAAAACTCTGAATTCAAACCTGGGAGCAATGGCAATGGGGGGATACTCTACTCTCTACAGAGCTCTAAAACTGAAGGCTCATTTCC
>CM042173.1:24001173-24008673 GCA_023376005.1 Doryteuthis pealeii
GACTGTTTCGACTTTATTAAGTCTCTTCAGCGATGTATACTAACGACTCCCCTCCGACAGGAATCGAAACCGGGACTTCACAGGCATAGTCAGAGACCATATCAGTTCGGCCGCCGGTACATAGCGAACAATCCCTGCGAAATTAACCTTGTCAATGATACTACTACACGCCTCTACCATAGTAGGTAAGTGGACGTTTATTGTGTAGTAAACAAACCCGGCCGTAAGCTCTTCGGCGAAGTGAATAAGATTTTTGGATGTTTGTTTGTTTATAGAAGCATTGTTGAATATATATATATATATATGTGAGTTAAGAGTAAGGAAATGAATCCGACGGTATATGTATAGATAAAAGGGTATGAAAAACACAATTTGTTGTTAAAATGAATATATTTTTATATCCTTTTTCATTGCTGATATTGAACAATATTTCGATTTATTAAAAATCATCATCGTAGCGAAAGAGCGAGACGCAGCGAACGCACGAGATTTTTGGAAAAACAATACTTCCAGTTTGAATTCAAATTATTCTCTGTTTCTCTCTTGATGAGTCCGGATGAAAAACATTTACATCAAAAAACGGATCTAATTATCATTATGCTCTGATGATGATTTTTTAATAAATCGAAATATTGTCAATATCAGCGATGAAAAAAGATATAAAAATATATTTATTTGAACAACAAAGTGTGTTTTCATACCCTTTTATCTCTCTCTCTCTTCTCTCTCTCTCTCTCTCTCTCTTCTATATATTATATATATATATATATATATATAATTATATATATATATATATATGTATATGTGTGTGTGTGTGTGTGTGTGTGTGTGTGATAAAGAATAAAGGAAAATGTGGACAAAAAGAGCAAAATCAAAACAAGTAGATGTAGGAGATATATTTCGTCCTGCATTGAGCAGGACTTCATCAGTCTTTTATTATAGCATCAGTGCAACATACATTGGTGGGGTGAATTTGGAGATGAAATCAGGAGGAAGGGAAGAGTTTGTGAGGATTTGATTGGTCAGAGGAAATCTATCATGGATAGGGAGGGAGAAAAAAATCAAAGTATGGAATTTGTTGGGATGATAGGAAGAGGAGGTAGTTTAGTGCTATATATATATATATATATATATGTATATATATATATATACACCAACCCCTCCGCCCGAACAGGATGCGACTCAATTTTTAAGCGGAGTTTAATAGATTTGAAATCAGAGTTTCTCCTAGACTGGTTACCTAGCCATGGTTAAAGAGTCCAGTCTGCCCTGCTATTTACCCATAGCAGAACGGAGAATTGGATTAATACCTTTTCCAAAGGTATTAGCGCCATGTGAAATGCCAACAGCTTCGTCCAGGAATTGAACTCGGGTTGATAAGTCCATTTCCTTCGACTCTAACCATTATTGATAATTAAGTTCCATATAGGCCCATCCAAGGCGTACTGGTCTTGTACGTAGTCGTATTAGGACCACCACCCGGCCAAAGGGGTTCTGGTGAAAATTACAATTGGCGTCTGCACCCGAAACCGTCCCTGTGTCTGCTGGATAATTTGCGGCAAACAAGAGTTTCAACATGCCCGTGGCGTAATGGTGGTCGGCGAAGGAAATGGACACGGCGATACGAGTTCAAATCCTGGACACGGCTGGTTGCATTTCATATTGCACTAATACCCTTGAGAAATGTATAAATCCAACTAATTTCCCTCCAACGATGGATAAAATAGTAGGGGGACTAATCTCTTTAACCTTGGTACGGCAACTGGTCTAGGAGAAGGAAAACTCTGAATTCAAACTCCTCTAAAAAAAATTGGCCTTGTCACACATCCTGCTCGTGCGGAGGAGTTGGTAAATAAATATATTTAATTTAATTTTTAACTCTCAACCCCTCAGGCAATATCTTTCAAAAAATAATTTTTACACCGGTCGGAGGTTGTTTTTTTCTTTGCTTTTTTTTTTTTTTGCTAGTTATTTTTAATTATAAAACCTCTTTTGAAAAACAAACAAAACGATTTTGAGTGTGGTTGAAAAAGTTTGTAATTCACCGCTCTAAACCCTAATGTCATTTTAAGTCTCCTTTTTACTTATACGACTATCCCGTGGGTCTAAAACACATGGCAGGCCTTACCCAAAGTTTAAGAGCATTAAATAAATAAAAAATGAAAAATAATAAAAAAACCGAAAAATTAATAAATAAAATATAAAAAGCTAATAGAGTCGTGTGGAAAGCGATTACATAAACTTAAAACGCTGGTGCCCCCTTTCATGTCGGAGAGAAACCTTTATTAGTTCATCCATCCAAAGCTTTTGAAGTCATATTTTAAAAAGATTTATCGTAATTTTAAAAGTAGATCCAAGCTAACCAGTACCCGCACACTGGTTGTAAGATAAAAATTGTGTAAGACCAATTATTACGCCCACATAACACGTAAAGGGAGTGCGGGTGGTCTAACGGTTTACAGCTAGGATACTGGAATCGGTGCGACGAGTTCAATTTCTGAGCGAAAACAGGATAGTCCCTTTTCTTCTCTTTCCTTGCTCAGTGGTAACTAGCAAATCAGAGTGGATTCTATAGCCTTGGTTGGGAACCAGTATAAGAGAAAGATAACATTTAATTCAAAAACAGGGGACGGTTTTCTTAAGTGTTAGTTTCCAATTATGCCTCATGATACTTACTATTTGGAATAAGAATCTCTCTCTCTCTCTCTCTCTCCCTCTCTCTCTCTCTCTCTCTCTCTCTCTCTCTCTCTCTCTCTCTCTCTCTCTCGATTTTTCTTTTTTATCATTGTTTGTTTTTTCTTTCAATTTTTTCTTTATATATTTACCAACCCCTCCGCATGAACAGGATGCGACACAAGGTCAATTTCTTAGCGGAGTTTAACAGGTTTTAATTCAGAGTTTTTTTCTTTCTTTTTCTAGACTGGTTACATAGCCATGGTTAAAGAGCCCTGTCTGCCCTGCTATTTACCCATAGCTGGAGGGAGAATTGGATTCATACCTTTCCCAAGGGTATTAGCGCCATGTGAAATGCAAAGAGCTTCGTCCAGGAATTGAACTCGTGTCGACGAGTCCATTTCCTACGACTCAAACCTTTACATCACACGCTGGATGCCCTATACCTGCCACCTAGTGTCACATGTTACCCGTAGCGATGGATGCCCTATACCTGCCACCTAGTGTCACATGTTACTCGTAGCGATGGATGCCCTATACCCGCCACCTAGTGTCACATGTTACCTGTAGCGAAGCTGTTTGCATTTCCCATAGCGCTAATACCCTTGGGAAAGGTCGAATCCCAATTACTCTTTTATCTTGGTATGGCAAATGGTCGTGTAGAAAGAAAACTCTGAATTCAAACCTGTTACAATTTTTTTGTGGCCATCCTTAGGCTTCAAGCAAGAGCACTGTCTAGCGGAGATCCCTTGTGGTAAGCATTCTATTGTAGAATTCTTTTGTGGTTCCTTAGTGTTGCTGGCAGGACCTGCCAGTTCGTCAATGTCGAATAGAGTGCAAATAGACGACTATCAATATCAGCGATTAAATAGTTAACCAACCACTTATTCGGGCTGTTGATCGGCCGGTGATTAAACCACGTGACCTCGCTTAGTCTAAATGTAAGTGGTGGATCGCAGCTCGCCTTATATACCATGGTGTAATGGTTAGCAAGCTAGATTAGCAGACCATTGTTAGTGAGTTCGATTCTCACTGGGCGCCCCACACTTCTGGCCTTGTGCTATATCTAAGCAAAGCTTAGTAAAATAACTATATACCATGGTGTAATGGTTAGCAAGCTAGATTAGCAGACCATTGTTAGTGAGTTCGATTCTCACTGGGCGCTCCACACTTCTGGCCTTGTGCCACTTTTAAGCAAAAGCTTAGTAAATAACTATATACCATGGTGTAATGGTTAGCAAGATAGATTTGCCGATCATTGTTAGTGAGTTCGATTCTCATTGGGCGCCCCGTACCTCTGACCTTGTGCCACATTTAAGCTAAGCTTAGTAAATAATTATATACCAAAAAATAATCCAACATCCCCTCTATTTTTGGGATGAGGTGGGCTGGTCCAGTAAAAAAATATTAAAGTCACATACGTTTCTATAATTGGTATCACTTTCACTCTCATATTCCACAGCTTTTTCAATTCTCTGGCAAGGTCCATGTATTTATCCATCTTTTCATTTTCCTTCAGCTTCACATGATCTGCTGAGACCGCAAATTCCACCAGTTGACACGTTCTCTTTCCCTTTTTTTAATCAACACTAAATCTGGTCTCCTGGCTGTGATAGGGTGATCCGTCTTTATATCAAAGTCCCATATTATTATTATTATTATTATTATTATTATTATTATTATTTTGTTATTGTTATTGTTAATATTATCTCCCTCCTTTTTAAATTTTTCTTTAAATTAAAATCGTAACAAAACTCGGCTTAAAAATTAAAATTAAGATTGTGTCACATCCTACTCGTGCGGAGGGATTGGGTAAATGCATCCATTCTGATCGTGAATGTCCGTCTCGAGGTTTCAATTCCTCTAGACGAAGCTGGAAAACCATCTGCTTTGATTTTCCCTTTCTTACGGGAGGGTGAGAGCCCGGAGATTCATATGGTTGGAGGTTACACTGGCTCTCATTACCTGAGCACAAGCTGATGCTAGATTGACACCAGCTCGGTCACCTATATCAGGGGTTCTCAACCTTTTTCAGCTCATGGCCCACTTTGAAACCATAATTTTTTTTGTGACCCATGAAATTATTATTATAGAAAAAATATTTCCATTTTACATAAAATATTTATTCAATCAACATACAACCATATTGACGCACATACTTTATCTCAAGTATCTAAACTACATGTACTTTTCAGTTCCAATTTAACGACTATTTATTATGAATATTTAATTTTGCAATTTTCTTATCTATATATATGTGCAAAAAACAACAAAGCTTTCACAAACCACCGTGAATTAGTTGACATCTTACTTTCTAGAAAATATAAATTTCCCACATATATGATTGGATTTTGTATATAAAAAGTCTGCTCTTAAATCATATAGTATTATATTTCCTTGTTATCCCAGGATTATTAGGTATTTCGGGTCTTACAACATCATACACTTTCACCTAGGTGACCTAGCTGGTGTCGATCAAGCATCAACTTCTGTTCAGGTAACGAGATCTCAACAGCAAATAAACTATGATAGCGGGCCTTGGGGCATTTTATACTATGAAGGGCCATCGAAACCTCCAATCAAATGCATCTACGGACTCTCCCCTCTCATAAGAAAGGGGGAATAAAAACAGATGGTTTCCCCCCTCTTCTAGAGAAGTTGAGAAGCCCTTCGACGCTCAGAATGGATTCATTCACAAATAAGTTCTAACGTGCTTTTTAAAACGGTTAAAAAAAACGATATCAACTATTACATTACTATTGCTTCATAATACCCCACCCCCCAAAGAAAACAACAACGTTCACAAGGATAAAGTTTATACACAATAAACTATCATATCACATCTATCAATAATAGAGATTCGCTTCCGGTTTTTGTCTGTAACAAAAATTACATCACTGCCTACGTCACATTACCCAAAATCGTCATAAGTAAAGTCGTCGGAGCGGCCTAATGTCGGTATCACCCAATCAGCGAGGGAGTCTATCCCCTTTTCACTAGTGCTAGACCAAGGAGATTATCTTAGCGTCTGAGGTGGAGCGCCACACCTACCATCAGCTCCTTACTTTACCGCACAGATCCCCGTGCTACTCATACGCCGAGTCGGCGAGGACCGGTATCGAACTAGGAACCTTGTGGTCTCTAGTCGAACGCTCTACCGACTGAGCTAACCCAATCGTCATAACATAGAATAAATACACTCAAAATTTGAACATGCAACATTAGACAGTCCTCATTGTTTTTGCTGTGGTCCATTTTGGGCCATGTGGCCATAGGTTGGGAACCACTGACCTAGATGAAGGTAAATGATATTGTAAGACACCATCTGGGTCACCTAGAAGAAAGTATATAATGTTGTCAGACCCTAAACACCTAATGATCCTGGGATAACATCACTGACAATGTAGCCAGAGACACCTTAGGGTGTATCTTTTTAATAGTTTATAATAATCATGTGCTTGCAGCACGAATATCCATGACAATCTCTTGCCAAACATCCCTAACATCCATTGCCTTTGCAGCAGGGTTTGATAATGTAAGTCATTGCTGGACAGCCCGCTCTGGCGTTTCCATGTGCTGGGTTCCACCGGAGAACGTCGCTTCTGAGTTCGTCCTTGCTTCACCAGCAGTGTCCAGCATGTCTTGTTCGATGGTTTGTTTGATAGGGGAATAGTGGCCGTACAGCTGCTTTCTAGTGGGATCTTGTTTCCATGATTTATTTAAATTCGTACACAGTATTCTTGTGCAGCTTCCATCATGCTTATTCTCTTGGCGTTTCGTTAGGGTCCAAATGGTGCAGCCATACAGTAGCACTGATACAACTACCTGGACGTTAAAAATCACCAATGCGATCGATCAAGATTTTTACCATGCTTCGATCACTTATTTCCTGTAAATTACGAAAGGGTAATATGAGTTGTTGTTAATAAAGATTTATTATTATTTGGATTAGTCGGACTATTGTCCTCATCTGTATTGTTATCTGTACAACGTTTCAGCCGATGTGCCCTCCGTTCGGTTTGTTGTTGAATTGTTGAATGAAAGACGAGCGTTCTCGAATTGATTGAAAAATATAAAAATATAATATGAAATATAAAAAATAATATGATATATAATAATATATAAAAATATAACGAACGCTGAACAACCCAAGAACGCTCGCTTTTCATTCGACAATTTTTAAATAGATTGACCGACAAAGCAAAAGACTCTCACAGTCTTCTTATTCTCTGTGATAAATTTATTTTTCCACAAATTAACAAAAGCCCTGATGAAGATCTATTGAAACAGTTCGAAACACTGCAGCGTTGGAGAAATAAACATCACTCGTTTTATGAACTTGTGTTTTTTCAATTTTTATTATATTACATACTGTCGGATTCACTTTCACTTTCTATTTACAAATACTTGTAAATATACAATATATATTGTATGTTTTTCAGTTGTCACAAGTCATTCCCAGTGTCATCTTAAATATATATGTAGATACAGATATATGTATACACACATACACACACAGACACAGACACAGATATATATATATATATATATATATATATATATATATATATATATATATATATAATATACCAAGCGTGTTGGTAAATCCTTGCGGTGAGAAAAAAACCAGCAAATAGTTTGATTGTAAAAATATACTACCAAACATCAACCGGGGAGAAAAAAGATTTTGAAAAAAAGAAAAGACCAAGATATTCGTACCAACAAAAAAATAATCATTGGTACAATATTTGTCCAAAAGAAAAAACAATGTATATGTATATATATGTATATAAGATATATATATATATTCATATAACCGTTAGGAGA
>CM042173.1:24013673-24016173 GCA_023376005.1 Doryteuthis pealeii
TCACCAACCGCTTCTATCGGTCATCGCCCCTGAAAAACCATCTGAACGCTATCCAGAAATTTACTTCTCTAGCAGAGTCCAGCACGCCTTGTTCGTATTGGATGGTTTGAGTGATAGGAGGTAAGTGGCCATACAGCTGCTTTTCGGTGGGTGCTATTTCCAGGATTTGTTCAGGGCATCATGTGTTGTATACCCTTCTTCTTTACTTCTTTACTTACTTCTTTCTTTCTCTATTCTTCTGTCCATCTTTGGAATCTTATAACATCTTGTCTTGGTCTGGAATCTTCTAAGGTCTGGACTTTCTTGGGGACTTCGGGTCTGGTCTTCTCTTGGGGATTTCTCTTTATCAGAAGCCCTGTGTCATTGTTAGTTTTTAGAGGTAATAACACAAGACTCCAATTTGCTTTGATCTTACTTTTAAAAAAAATCCCCAACCAGACATCTGCGCAGATGAGAGGACGCGCGTATAACGCGACTTACCCCTTCGAGCTCGCTGCTACGTTCTAACTGAAACTTACTTCTAATCTAAACCGGAAGGGAGGGTCCTCGCCAACTCTGCGAATGAGTAGCACATAGATCTGTGCGGTATAGTAAGGAGCTGATGGTAGGCGTGGCGCTCCACCCCAGACGCAAAAACAATCTCCTTGGTCTAGCGCCAGTGAAAAGGGGATAGACTCCCTCACTGATTGGGTGATACCGACTTTAGGCCACCCCGACGACTTTACTTTTTTACTTACTTAGTTCTACTATACTCCTTCTGGGCAAGTTTGCTGCATTATGTACTTATTGTGGGGTTTATTATTTTGTCTCTCTTCACATAATCTGAACTTGCTATTCTCCTTGGTCTGATATAGCTTTTATATAATTTTGCATAATGTGACAGCAAGCCTCCTCAGACCACCAGGACTCTGCTAAGTATTCTCACTGATCTTAACAATGATGTAGCTCGGATGGTCTCGATTCTTTTTCTGATTTCCATTTCACCTACATTCTTTTACAGTCCCTTTGTGACCGTTTATTATTTTCACCCCTTTTAAGTTTTTCACATCAGCATTAGCTGATGGTATTTCACTGGAGTCTGAGTGACAACAAGTCTCCCCAGGTCTCCATGACTCTTCTGAGTATTCTAACCGATTGCAGCAATGCAGTAGTCTGGATGGTCTCAATTCTTCCTCTGATTTCTAAATCCTCCAGTCTTTTTTCCAAGTTTATTGGTACGGTTCCAAGTGCACCGACTACAATTGATATCACTTTCACTCTCATATTCCACAGCTTTTTCAATTCACTAGCAAGGTCCTGGTATTGTCCATCTTTTCGTTTTCTTTCATCTTCACCCTGTGATCTGCTGGAACTGCAAAATCCACCTGTTGACAATTTCTTTCTTTTTTGTTAGTCAACACTAGGTCTGGTCTTTTTGCTGGGATGAGGTGATCCGTTTTTATCTCAAAATCCCAGAGAATTTTATGCATTTCATTCTCAAGAAGAGATTCTGGTTTATGCATATACAATTTTGTTGTATGGTCAAAATGTAATTTTTTGAATAATACATTATTATTATTATTATTATTATTATTATTATTATTATTATTATTATTATTATTATTATTTCACTCCATTCTAGTTTTTCACACCTACCTTAGCCGGTGGTTCACTGGAGGCTGAGTGACAGTAAGTCTCCTCAGGTCTCCAGGACTCTTCTGAGTATTCTAGCCGATCTTAACAATGCTGTAGTTTGGATGGTCTCGATTCTTCTTCGGATTTTCAATTCACCTAGATTCTTATCCAGCCACTTGGTGACTGTTTATTATTATTATTATTATTATTATTATTATTATTATTATTTTTGAGTTTTCACATCAGCATTAGCTGATGGTCTTTCACTGGAGTCTGAGTGACAGCAAGTCTCCTCAGGTCTCCAGGACTCTTCTGAGTATTCTGGCAGATTGCAGCAGTGCAGTGTTCTGAATGGTTTCAATCCTTCCTTTGATATCCAAACTTTCCAAACCCTTTTCCAATCCTTTTGGGACTGTTCCAAGTGCACCAACTACAATTGGTATCACTTTCACTTTCATGTTCCATAACTTTTTCAGTTCTCTGGCAAGGTCCATATATTTGTCCATTTTATTATTATTATTATTATTATTATTATTATTAGCAAGTCTGCTCGGGTCTCTAGGACTCTTCTAAGTATTCTAGCCGATCTTAACAATTCTGTAGTTTAGATGGTCTCGATTTTTTTATTATTTCCAATTCCCTTAGATTCTTTTCTAGACCCTTGTTATTATTATTATTATTATTATTATTATTATTATTATTATAAGAAAAAGAAGAACAAAACAAAAAAATGACAACAGATATAGACTTTTAGAGTAAAGATCCTTTTTTTTTGCATGTATATATTTATATTAGTAGATTTTCCTTGTTAAAAAACAAAACAAATCAAAAACAAAAAAAACAAAAAAACAAATAAAAAACAAACAAAAAAGACAAAATCACTATT
>CM042173.1:24018673-24043673 GCA_023376005.1 Doryteuthis pealeii
ATCTATCTATCTATCTATCTATCTCTCTATGATTTTCCTTCTCTCTGAAAAAGAACCCACGAGCCTAGAAATAAATACACAGCCCCTTGGGACTATACAACTTGCATGTATGTTGTTTCTGAACTAACAACTATTACTACTACTAACGGCGACTATTACTACAACTTGAGTTGGCCCATACAACGTACATCAATATGTTACATTAAGATTATATTGTTACACAAATATTGTGTAAATATCACAGTGTTAAGTCGAAAATTCTTATATATATATATATTTACCAACCCCTCCGCACGAGCAGGATGTGACACAAGGTCAATTACTTAAGCGGAGTTTTAACAGATTTGAATTCAGAGTTTTCCTTCTCCTAGACTGGTTACTTAGCCATGCTTAAAGAGCCCAGTCTGCCCAGCTATTTACCCATAGCTGGAGGAAGAATTGGATCCATACCTAAACCAAGGGTATTAGCGTCATGTGAAATGCAAACAGCTTCGTCCAGGAATTGAACTCGGTTCGACGAGTCTATTTCCTACGACTCTAACCATTAGGCCATGCGCCTCTGAAAGATTCTTCTATATGTGCGTGTGTCTGTGTCTCTCTTAGCATAGCGTGGACATGAAATCAACGACGCTTGGAAACAGGAATTGGAAATCAAAATAAGAATCGAAACCTTACAGACCACAGCATTATTAAGATCGGCTATAATACTCAAAAGTGTCCTGGAGACCTGGGGAGATTTGCTGTCACTCTGACACCAGTGAGAGTCCACCAGCTAAATCTGTTGTGAAACACTCGTTAGAGCAAACTTATCATAATTAAGCAATGAAAGACGGGAGAGATGGGAGCAACTAAAAAATGCTGTGTGTAATCTTGAACGAATCTTGAAAGCCGTATCCAACAAGAAGCCTCTCTAAGATACTCTGGACCATTTTTAAAACGGATCGAGTAGAGGCCCGTTGTGTACGAATTAATCTCTTCTTCAGAACGAAAGGCATAAAATTCTCTGGGACTTTGAGATAAAAACGGATCACCTTATCCCAGTAAGGAGACCAGACCTAGTGTTGATTAAAAAAGAAGAAAGAACTTGTCAACTGGTGGATTTTGAAGTTCCAGTAGATCACAGAGTGAAGCTGAAGGAAAATGAAAAGATGGACAAATACCTGGACCTTGCCAGAGAACTAAAAAAACTATGGAATATGGAAGTCAATGTGATGCCAATTGTAGTTGGTACACTTGGAACGGTCCCAAAAAGCATGGAAAATCTGGAAATCATAGGAAGAATTGAGACCATCCAGACTACTGCACTGTTGCAATCTGCCAGAATACTCAGAAGAGTTCTGGAGACCTGAGGAGACTTGTTTTCACCCAGACTCCAGTAAAATACCATCAGCTAACGTTGATGTGAAAAACTCAAAAGGAGAGAAAGTAGTATATACAATCACCAACAAATACGTAGATCGTAGCCATATTATTACGACTAAAAAAGTTGATTATCTTCTAAAGCAAAGATACGTGGATTTTATTATTATTGATTTTTATAATATCACCCATAAATAAATCCTCCTGTAATAATTTTTCAATAAAAAGTTAATTGTTTTCAAAAACAAACAACCGGGATCCTTGTTAGTTTATATATTTTTTTATTTTATTTTGATGTTTGGTATAAAGTTGCTTTTACATAATTCCTTCTAAAACATGTTTTCTGGGATGGTACGATTTTTGAGGTTACTCCTACTAGTGCTGTTGTGGCTATTATTATTATTATTATTATTATTATTATTATTATTTAAAGAGAAAAGGGGAAAGACTGTACAGGAATTATTATTATTATTATTATTATTATTATTATTATTATTATTATTATTATTAAAATGCTTCTTTTTTTCTTTACACTTGCTCTAATTATTAGCTTAATTAAATGTGCCTTCTCAGTGTCATTTGGTTCATTGAAATTTGCCGAGTGCTGAATAATTTTCAACTCCTTTGTTCTTTGGGGATTACAAAGAAACGAAAGAAAAACATGAAAGGTGGGTGGTTTCCTTTTGAAATCTAAAATTAGTTACAACACTCCCATCATGGCTGTAACGGAATCCGGCCAAGCAGATTTGAAGACACACAAAAAGCCTGAAGCCATTTTCGTTGTACATCCGGCGATTGCATGCTGGGTAAAACCATGACCGCTCACAGGATTATATATTAGTAATGGCGGCCACCATTTCTTCTCGTCTAATTTTTCACTTTGTACCTCGAATTATTTAGTTGCTTTGTTTTAAAATTCCAATTTTTAGATTTTTGGTTTGTTTTGCTTTACGGCATATCAACCTCAGTGGGTCATTTAATGCCGATAAAGTTTTGAAATAAAGTCATTCTTAATGGATACACAATGTTTTTATAAATACATTTTTCTATTTAACCCGTAAATGGGACCCTAACAGGTACTACCACTCCGGGTCAGAGTGGAGCTGGTGATGAAGGGGTGCTCTATATTCCCCAAAATATCCAAAACTGGAACCTCACCATCAGATAGAGTTTAACGACATTCCCAGGACATGTAGACCATCAGACACCGCTTTCCCGCACCCATATGATAAAAAGGGTTGGTGTTTGCTATAAGGGCAATATGGTTGGGGCAATCATAAAGGTGCTAGGGCTTGATGTGACCCCCGTCTAGCCCAAGAAAGGGCCAAAGTGGAATATTGCAAGGAATGGACTGCTCAACCACCTGTGTTCGTTCTGTCCTTAAGCACCACGGGTCGCCATTCCCGGCCAACAGGTGACCCCGTTGGGGAGTCTTACCCCTCTGCAGAGGTGCAGTCGGTGCATTCTAACGCCCCAGCCGACAGGGTGGTCCTATTTTTAGAGCATAACGGTTTAGCTCAGTCAGTAGAGCACCCACCCAGTAATTGCAAGTTTCTTGGTTCGATACCGGTCCCCGCCAACTCAGTTTATGAGTAGCACAGATTCGGTAATCTGATCTGTGAGGTAAAGTTGGGATAGACTCCCACGCGTTCCGGATCATACTGACAATAGACCACTCCGCTTACTCCGACAACCTAGAGCATAAAATTGACTTTCAAATTTTTATTCTGTGCCGGAATATATATATATATATATATATATATATATATATATATATAAGGACTTTTTTGTTAAAGACCACGAAATGTTTATTTTTATATTTTTAGGGGTATTCATTGAAGTATTCTTGTTGTTTTCTGTACATCGGAATCTAGATGTTAGAGAAAATGCCCTAGATTTTTACCCAAGCGCTTTCAACCATTTCTCTGTTCATCCTCTTGTTGTTTATAGTGATTGTTATATATATATATATATATATATATATATATATATATATATATATGTGTGAAATAAATATTTAGAAAAAACAAACACATGATGTAAAATTCGCTGACAGAATTCTGTTTCGACCCTTTATTGAAGTGGTCTTCAACAAGAGCGAGTTGTGTATGATAGAGAGAACGGCGAAAGTGGACCGTTATGAGACGAAAGTGGTGCAGATGAAACGTTCAATATTATAGCCGGAATTTTTTTAAATTAACATTTTTTATTTCTTTTTTAAATTTAGAAAATGCATATTCTGTTTTGAAAATAAAATAAAATAAATTTTATTTTATTCTATTAAATCAGAAGCATTATAGTCCACAAAGAAAACTCAAAAGAGTTTGATGTAAATGTGTATATAAAAATGGATAAGAAAGTATCAAAAAGTTCAAAAATCCCAGCACTGTAGACCACGATATTCACCGGATAAAATGTAGAAATCCTGGTATTTTTGTTTTTTACAAAAGACAATATGAAAAATGAATGGAAGTGAATCCGACAGTATGAAAATAAATATTTAGAAAAAACAAACACATGATGTTAAAATTCGCTGACAGAATTCTGTTTCGACCCTTTATTGAAGTGGTCTTCATCAAGAGCGAGTTGTGTATGATAGAGAGAACGGTGTAAGTGGACCGTTATGAGATATAAATATTTATTTCACACTGTCGGATTCACTTCCATTCATTTTCATATATATATATATATATATATATATATATATATATATATATATATATTAATAATTAATAAGTATCCCACAGACACGTGTTTCGGCATATCATGCCTCTTCAGTGTGGCTAGACACAACTATCCTTGGGTAGGGTTCGAACTCAGACTGACCGCATGGTAATCCGATGTCTTATCCCCTCGCCCACTGACAGCTGATGCGGGGACTGGTGTTTTTAAACTATTAAATACATACGAATGTATGTATCATTCGTCACTGAGAGATCACATTTCCGGAGAAATGATCATTGCTTATTTGCTTAGTAGTGAGAGTTAATTTAAAATATATATATATATATATATATATATATATATATATGGTGTTCGTGATAAATTTGACATACTTATATTTGGTTATATTTCTCCGTAGGTTGGAGGTACTGACGCACACTACACATCATTTAAAAGTTTGGACCCTTCTTCATTCATATACGTGATGATATAATGGATTACTGGAAACTACCTAAATCCTGGAAGAGAATAATTTGTATCATGATGGTCTGCACCGGACATCAAAATAAGGAGAGTATGGTTGCTGTCTAATGCTCTTTGAACACTGAGCACACACACACACACATGTATATATATATATATATGTCTGTCTGTCTGTCTGTCCTTGTTTATTCCCGTCTTTTCTGTATCTCCCTGTTTTTCCGGTTTTTGTTCACCCGCCTCTTCTGCTCTTACTGTCGCTACCCTTAATATTCTATGTCCGCTTCGGGTGGCGTTCTAACCGTCACCTTAGCTCTCTCGCTCCCGATGGCGGCAAAATCTGTACACCGTCCTCCCATATCCGTCCCTCCCACCACCACCGTTCGCCACCCCGACCCCTCCTCCTGCCGCCGCCGCCACCGTTGCAACAGCCAAATGCGCATCTTAATTAGCACCAATTGAATGCATCTTTCACTCCCAAGCAAAGAAAAGATGAAAAGACTCGGGTGAGAAATATTTATACCCGGACACTTTCATGCCCGACAGGATCTTACTGATTTTAGTTGGATTTGCTTCAAACACGTTATTCAAGGACGAAGAGTAACAGGCTTTTTCTTTGGTCTCCTTCCCCCCCCCTCTCTCTCTCTCTCTCTGTGTTTCTTTCCTTGCATGTCTTTCTCTGTCACGACACCTCTCTTTCTCTCTTTAAAAGGGACAATATCCTTGTACTACTACTACTACTACTACTACTACTACTACTATAATAATAATAATATCTATTAATAATGGAGATTCGCTTCCGGTTTTTGTCTGCAACAAAAATTACGTCACTGCTTATGTCACATTACCCAAACTCCTCATAACATAGAATAAATACACTCAAAATTTGAACATGCAGCATTAGACAGTCTGCATTGTTTTTTAAAACAAGTTTTAATAAATACATGACTGGTATCATATATCTATAAATAGTTTGTTTTATTTTAATACATATTTAAAGTTTACATTTCAAATTGTTTTATTTTTTGATCCTTTAATGAATTTGATGATTTTACTTACTTAGGGTACAAACTCACTGACATTGAATTTTTTACTCCCACCCCTCAGGCAATATGTTTCAAAAATCTATTTTTACATCACCCGGAGGGTGTTTTTTTATTTTGTACTCGTACTACTACTGTTAATAATAATAATAACCCACCCCTTGATATACCATGGTGTTACGACATTTGATATGTATACCGTTGAGCTATTGAAAATAGTTTAATTGTAAAAGTATTATAATATTGATTAAACTCTCTCTCTCTCTCTCTCTCTCTCTCTCTCTCTCTCTCTCTCTGTTTCACTGTTTCTTTCCTTGCATGTCTTTGTCACTACACCCATCTTTCTCTCTTTAAAAGCGACAGTATCCTTGTACTATTAGACTGATAATAATAATAATAATAATAATAATAATAATAAATAATAATAATAATAATGATAAAAGATTTTGCAGTACCAGTAGATCATAGCGTGAAGATGAAAGAAACTGAAAAGATTAACAAATACCTAGACCTTGCTAGAGAATTGAAAAAAAAAACTGTGGAAGATGAGGGTGAAAGTAATACCAATTGTAGTTGATGCACATGGAACGGTCCCTAAAAAGAGACTAGAGGAACTGGAAATCATCTAGAATACTGAGGGAAGTCCTGGAGACCCGTAGAGACTTGTTGTCACTCAAACACCAGTGAAAGACCATCAGCTAATGCTGGTGTGAAAAATTGATAATAATAATAATAATAATAATAATAATAGCTCAGCCCTTGATACACCACGGTGTTTCGACATTTTATATGAAGCCTAAAGGATGGCCCCAACCCCTTTTTATCATATAGGTGCTAGAATGTTGTGACTGAGGGTCTACATGTCCTGGGAATGACGTTAAACTCTAACTGATGGTGAGGTTCCAGTTTTGGAGGTTTGGGGAATGTGGAGCACTCCTTCATCACCATTGCTCCCTGGTCCACTCTGTCCCGGGGTGGTAGTACCTGTTAGGGTCCCATCTATGGGTTAAATAGAAAAACATGAGTTAATAAACAAAATTGACCCAAAAATTGTAATGACCCACCGAGGTTGATATGCCGTAAAACAAACCAAACCAAACCATAAAGAGAGTAAAGGAAATACTATACAATATTGCAATTGTCAGGCCTAGAATTTATTCTTCTTATTATAAATGGTCTTAGTCATTGTTTTCCTGTTCATTTTTTGTTTAGTAAAGGGAATTTACGCCATGCTAAATCGTCCAGTCTTCATGGTACCTCTGCAACACTATCTCCGACCTCGGTGACATGTCCTCATTTCAGCAAACCAAAAATGGCAGCCGGCAAGAAGTGAACGCCAGAAATTGTATGTTCTATCGCCAAAATGGCACCGAACCGCATTACCAATTCTACAATTTAATGGCCACCATTTCTCATTCAGTTTTTTTCTTCGCCATTACTGTTTAATCTCGTGAACAAAAAAATCGTTAATTTATATTTGGTACTTCCGAAATAAACACTTTTCTGTCAATCAAGTGATATTAGCATCTCTCCCCGGATTATTTATATATGGGTCGGTAGTTTTACTTACGATCAGAGTGTAGTATCAGTGCTCTCAGTCAGTAATTTTCATCTTTAGTTGGCTAAATTCCTAGCAAGTAAGGCAATTAGAGTAACCTCCCTTGACTTTCAGTTTGAACTGAGCCGGTAGCTATTTTAAAAGTCTCCGTGCGAAATAAACAAATCTTAGAAACTTTTTCGAAAACAATACAACAGCATGCTTTAACATAAAATATCATAAAATGTGTTCTTAATAACAAGTAAGTTGATTACAGATAATGCTCACGCACAATTTTAGCGAAAAGATAGACAAGTACCTAGACGTCGCTAGAGAATCTGATTGAGTTCGTACAGCAGAATTCATCGAAAATCTGCAGAAAGGGTATTCAGATGCCTACGTGGAGTTGCTAAACACTGTAGTCAGGTCCTGGATAACAAGGGTAGCCAATGATAGGCCATATGTATGGCAGCAGGATTCGGCCCCCTGCCACACATCTGGGAAAAGTAAAAAATGGTTGTCGGTGAATTTTTACGACTACACCAGTCCCAATGTTTGACCTCCGAACTTCCCAGATTTTAACTCATGGATTATTATGTATGTGGCGCTGTTGAGAAAGACACCAATCGCCGTGCCAGTACTACAAAAGCCCAGTTAATCGAGAGAATTAAGGTAATTTTTGAGACCTTTCACAGGGAAACTGTAACATCAGCTTGCTCCAGGTTCCAGGAATGAGGCTGTGATCGACGCTAATGGCGATTATTTTGAGTGAAACTTGTTGACAGTATTGTAATTTCCATGCCCGTTAAATTTCTTTACAATCCATTAAATTTTGTAATTACCAAGCACTTATTCTTTTTCTTATGAAACTGTCAAATTTATCTCGAACACCCTGTATCTCTCTCTCTCTCTCTCTCTCTATATATATATATATATATATGTGTGTGTGTGTGTGTGTGTGTGTAAATAACTTATCCACGTATACGTGCTTCGGGGTTTCACCTCTCATCAGTGTGGCTACACTTTAACAGCTACCTCTAGCTCTAGCTATATATATATATATATATATATATATATATATATATATATATTAGTACTGGTGTTTCTAAATCTTCCGACCTTGCAACACCCTTTGGTTAAAAGTGAGACCGTACAAAGCTTCCAAGAAATCTTCAAGAAGTTCAAAAAGGTAAATACTGATTATCTGTTGTTACTTATCCCCCGAATCCTTACATCTTATTAGTGTTGTTACTTTAGCTAGATAATGGACCATTCCATTTTCATTATAAAGAAAGGACATGCTATACATAAAAATATAAGAAAGAAAAAAAAAGAAAGAGAATAGAAGAAATAGAGAGAGAGAGAGGAGGTGAGAACGCGAAAAACAATAATGCTAAAAAGTTCGAACTCGTGTTGTATACCCTTTTCCTTACTTACTTCTATTCTTCTTCTGGCGTCTTTGATATCTTAAGTTCTAGCGTCTCTTCTAACATCTGGACTTCGTCTTGGTGGTCGGTCGCACTGAACTCATTTCTTCTTCTAGATCAGTCTTGTTACCAAGACTTCATTAATCACAAAACCGTGTTATTTTCTTAAGCTTTTATTTACTTAACTAAACATAGACTAACATAGCGCGCGTATCTAGTGAAGTCCAGTTAAGGCAGTACATCTTCTCTGCCCGACGTCAAACTGAAACTGAAGTCCCAACCAGCTCCCACGTGACTTCACGTATTTCGCGGGCTTCCTGTAATATTCCATGGAAAGTCCCGCCCGTGATATGAAAAGAGCCATCCCTTTAGAAATACAGGGGATTGACAATAATCTTATGCAACCGCATAGATTGTGTAACACTCGCTCACTAAGGTGTTGCATTTCAGTTACTGAGCCACACCTCCCTGTCGGTGGGGTTTTAGAATACACCGACTGCACCTCTGCAGAGGGGTAAGACTCTCCCAATGGGACCACCGGTTGGCCGTGGGTGGTGATTCGTGATGCTTAAGGATGGAACACAGGTGTTTGAGCAGTCCATGACATGCAATATTCCACTTTGGTCCTAATTTGGGCTAGACCGGCGGTCAGAGAGGCCCCCTCCGATCAATCGACTGGTCACGCCAAGCTCTAAAAGCTATATGAAGGCCCCAACCCTATTGCCCTTATGGCAACCCCCAACCCTTTTTTCTCATATGGGTGCTAGAAGGCAGTGGCTGTAGGTCTACATGTCCTGGGAATGACGTTAAATTCTATTTGATGGTAAGGTTCCAGTTTTGGAGATTTGGGGAATATGGAGCACCCCTTCATCACCATTACTCCCAGGTCTACTCTGACTCGAAGTGGTTGCCCCTGTAATAATTAAATTATCATACTGTGGTATATTACAGGTTCTGCTAGTTCTGACCCAGAGTGGTAGTACCTGTTAGGGTACCATCTATAGGTTAAATAGAAAACATAAGTTTATAAGCAAAATTGTGTATCCATTAAGAATTAATTTATTTCAAAACTTTGCCGGTATTAAATGACCCACTGAGGTTGATATGCCGTAAAACAAAACCAAACCAAAATCACTAAACCATAGGGACCCCTACGATCGCAAAACTTTTGATCCAGCCTAGTAATATAGCGTCTATGAGAAATTTGTTTGTTTGTTTTGTTTTCCGGCATATCAACCTCAGTGGGTCATTTAATGCCGATAAACTTTTGAAATAAATCAATTCTTAATAGATAATACAATTTTTTTTAAACTCATTTTTCTATTTAACCCATAGATGTGATCCTAACAGGTACTACCACTCCGGGTCAGAGTGGACCAAGAAGCAATGGTGATGAAGGGGTGCTCCACATTCCCTAAACCTCCAAAACTGGAACCTCACCATCAGATAGAGTTTAACGTCATTCCCAGGACATGTAAACTCGCAGCCACCGCCTTCTAGCACCCATATGATAAAAAGGGGTTGGGGCTTGCCATAAGGGCATGAGAAATTTGACAATATATTTTCTTTTGAGCCAGAAAATACGTTAGTTTTGAAATGTCTGCATTGGATCTGGGAGTTTGGGGATCAAATTGAGCATCTTGCTCAATCGACAAAGGTTAGAGGCAGGTCTGTTTCCATTACTAACAGTTCCCCCACCCGTTTCGCCAGTCCTGTTTCTCTATTCAATTTCATGCCATAATTGCGCCGCTTTGAACTCTCTATCTCAGCTCAAATGATCGAATTGAATCATACAATAATACTGTGGCGCCTTCGGACACAACTTGAGCTGAGCCTCCCCCCAGGGAAAGTCTTTGCATCTATTCTAACGCTTTCACTCTTCTTTTCATCTTACATTAACACGAATCAAGCCTAATGTAGGCATTTGCTGATCTGAGCCAAGTTAATAATATGATCGACACTTGGGTTACTGATTATGGTATAAATTCTGTTATCTGTTAAGGCATCGGATCAATATTTCTATTGATATTGATATCTATCTTAATCTCAACAGAGACGGCTCAAATAGATGACATTTCTCTCCTCGTCTCGGCACTCCTCATCTATCGTATTCCCCGGCCTATAAGACGCACATTTAGCATTAAAATAATTCTATGGCAATATCAAACAACGTCTCATTCACTGGTATTATGATTAGAGGCTTCTCTATTGAGTTTTCAAATCGGCGGCTATAAAGTTCGGTGGGGTTGCAGTACACCCTAAACGGACCAAGTAACCAATAAGCACCCCAAATCATCAACTTAATGAAAGGTTCATATTTTAACTCTATTTTAACTCTATTTTAACCTTTCATTAAGTTGATGATTTCAGGTGCTTATTGGTTACTTGCCCCCCCCTAACAATATTTATGCTATTTTACACTAACTTAGATATATATGCTCTATCAATGATATTGAAAACTCTTTACGCATGAATATAGTAAACTATATATATATATATATATATATATATATATGAGTATGAAAAGGTGGAATGAAAACATCACACAATGCTGTTAAAGAGAAAACAATTTATAATATAATCATAGCTGATACTGATCAATATTTCGATTTTATAAAAATCATCATCAGAGCTCATTCACTCCGTAGTTATTTTGGGTCGGAGAAGAATGTCAAAAACAACTACGGAGTGAATGAGCTCTGATGATGATTTTTGTAAAATCGAAATATTGATCAGTATCAGCTATGATTATATTATAAATTGTTTTCTCTTTAACAGCATTGTGTGATGTTTTCATTCCACCTTTTCATACTCATATTGTCGGATTCATTTCCTTTCTTTTAACTTATATATATATGAGGTAGGTAAAAGGATATGAACAAGAAATGATAACTCAAAACAAATCTAAGAGTTGAAATATTTCGTCCGATTTATACGGACATCCTCAGTCGAAAGATTTTTATTGAAAGCAAAATTACGTAAGTGTACATATGATTTGGTGAGGGGGTGAGTTAGTAGCGGAAGTGAAGGGAGGGAGGATAGGGGCTGACAGGAATGAAGTGTGGGGATAGTTTACCAGAAGTAGAGAGTAGGTTGGGAGTAGATGGGCACAGGGGTAGGTCAAGGGAGGAGGGTAAAGTTCATAGTAGTGGTGGGTTTGATGTCAGGGGAAGATAAGGAGGAGGGGAGAGTTGAGTGATATTAGGTCACTGGGTCAGTTTTGTGGAGGAGTAGGGGGAGAATTTTGATTCCTAGTGTGTAGGTGGCGAGGAACGGAATGGAGCAGAGTAGGTAGTGGGAGTCTATGTGTGGGCATTCTTTTTTGGTTTTGAGTTATCATTTCTTGTTCACTATCCTTTTACCTACCTCATACTGTTGGATTCTACTACATCCATCCTATCTTCATATATATATATATATATACATATATATGAGTGGCAAAAAAGAAGAAAGGAGGTCACTAAGAGCGACCATCCCATAGGAAGCAACAAGGTCACAGAGATGATACCATCAACATCAGTAAAGTGTATATATAGATGCTATAAAGAACAGATCAGCCAGTTTTATCTGCGTTATTCGGACTATTGTCCTCATCATCATTGTTATCTGTACAACATTTCGGCCGACATGCCCTCCGGCCTTCTTCAGGTATTTCTTGTCGGAATAACGCAGATAATACTAATCATCAAGCCTCATCTCAAACATTCATAGAAATAGATCAGCCAGTCTATTCGTTTCGAAGAAGGGGTATAAACATCGCCGAAAATTTAACGAAATAAGACGAAACTTCACAACCAATGGTTAATACTAAATCCCAAACAATATATATTATAGACGTATATATATATATATATATATATATATATATATATATCGACTGTGACAAAAAGTGTGGATGGTCCAACACAATCCTTCACCACTATAAACAAATCCTGTGTGGGTGTTCATTGTGTGTATGAATCCTCATACGTCGATAATTGACAGGAGAGTCCATATATATATATATATATATATATATATATATATATATATATATATATATATATATATAAGATTTTGATCAGCAAATTTTTTTATTTTTCGAAAGAGAAAAAAAAATAGAAACTTAAGGGCCCTTTCGACCGGTGCTTTGTCAAAAGTAACGACTGGTAGATCGTTTAACAGTCACAATGTAAATCAAATTGGGTAAAAGAGAGATTCAATCAAGCAAATGGTGGGGTAACATGAGGGCAATAAAAAAATTAATTTGGTAAATACCTTCAGGTGATCCCCACCTCAGCAATAACATCCCCAGCAAAAATTACCAGGGAGTGCTTAAGATGTCTCTGTCTACACAAGGACGGACAGTAAAAAAATGGAGACTGCCTCGAGGACATTGAGATGGTGACTTGTCCTAGCCTTGTGTAGAATTGAAAATTGCTGATCGCTGTAGTTTGTTTTACAGCTATTTGAACTACAAAGGTGGTCACCGATGGCAGAATCTTGTGCTTGGGAAAGCTCGGATGTGATTTGGGGGAGGCTTCTTATACACCTCGGTATATATATATATTATATATATATATATATATATATATATATATAATGCACAATAACTTTTATTACCCATTGTCATTATGATATTCTTGCGTTCTCTGTGGTAGTTCTTTTTTTCTGTGGTAATTCTCTGATGAAAACACAAATTTTGTTCAGGATGAATCTACTTATCATCGCAACTATATATATATATATATATATGTATATATATATATATATATTTACATATATATATATATATATATATATATATATATATATATATATATATATATATCAAGGCCCTTTCGAAAGTCCGCTTCAGCGATGAGGACCAACTGACAGAATTGGGGGCTGGGTACACATTCTTTTGGAATGGCAGGCCGATGATAGGTATAAGTGTTTTGAGGTACGGCGGCCTGAGCACTCCATCCTGACGCGGTCTCTACGTAAGCGGCACATAATGAACATCATGGACACATTTCCTATATTTAAGACTGACCATATATGTGACCTGTGTGGTAGGGCCTTCCTGTCGAGGGTTGGGATTCTCAAGTCACGTACAATTGCATACGACGAAGGGGCTCATATGTGTGACAGGGTACGTAAAAAACAAAGTTGGATCTGTGGGCCACCTGAGTGCTCACATCCAAAAATACTTGAAGAAATATATATATATATATATATTATATATTAAATTTTTACTTGAAGGCACTTACAACGCATGTATCGCATAAAATTCGATACTTTTTCTTATAGAAAATGAACTTTTTGACAAGTGTAATCCCGGCAAAGGATGGCTCGGTGTGTAGAATACCGTACAGACTGTTTCGACTTTATTAAGTCTCATCAGCGGTATATACTAACGATTTCCCTCCGACAGAAATCGAAACCGGGACTTCAGCAGACACAGTGAAACACTAGTGAAACACTTTTATCGCCTCGGCCACAGTACACAGCTGACCATCCTAGCAAAATTAAGCTTGTCAAATGATACTACACGCCTCTACCATAATAGGTAAGGGGGCGTTATTGAGAGAATAATAACAACAAACAGACTGTATGCCCTTCGGCGAAGTGAATAAGATTTTTGGATGTTTGTTTATTTAGAAACGTTGCTGAATAAAGTGTATATTAAATTTTTACTTGAAGGCACTTACAACGCATGTATCGCATAAAATTCGGTACTTTTTCTTATAGAAAATGAACTTTTTGACAAGTGTAATCCCGGCAAAGGATGGCTCGGTGTGTAGAATACCGTACAGACTGTTTCGACTATTAAGTCTCATCAGCGTATATACTAACGATTTCCCCGACAGAAATCGAAACCGGGACTCAGCAGACACAGTGAAACACTAGTGAAACACTTTTATCGCCTCGGCCACAGTACACAGCTGACCATCCTAGCAAAATTAAGCTTGTCAAATGATACTACACGCCTCTACCATAATAGGTAAGGGGCGTTATTGAGAGAATAATAACAACAAACAGACTGTATGCCCTTCGGCGAAGTGAATAAGATTTTTGGATGTTTGTTTATTTAGAAACGTTGCTGAATAAAGTGTATATTAAATTTTTACTTGAAGGCACTTACAACGCATGTATCGCATAAAATTCGATACTTTTTCTTATAGAAAATGAACTTTTTGACAAGTGTAATCCCGACAAAGGATGGCTCGGTGTAGATAGATAGATATAGGGTGTTCGGGATAAATTTAACGTATTCATATTTGGTTATGTTTCTCCGTAGAGAAAATGTTTAACCCCATGGATTATTATGTATAGGGCGATGTTGAGACTGATTTTTGAGAACAAAGGGAACAAAGTGGGGATGATAACTAAATAATTAAATGAAACCTGGTATTTTGTCATTATTTAAAACAATTTTAGCTAGAAACGGTGATATGTTAAAAAATCCACATCGATTATTAAGGGAGGGCAAAAGAGAAATTGCACAGGCTTCAAAAATCTGTCGTAGTCTTTTTTTGTGAATATGAGCTAATATTGTGACATCATTGAAACTAAATATATGATCAGTTTCATACATATGTTGGAGGAGGGTGTTCTGAAAATTGCACAAATTTCTTAATATTGTCGGATTTATTTCCATATTTACTCCCATATATATATATATATATATATATATATATATATATATATATATATAATGTATTAATTTGAAAGCAATTACAATGCAAGTAAAAAATAAAAACAAAAAGATGTTATTTTTTGTCTTATCGATTTCAAAGTAAAACTTTATCTTCAGAGACGATTTTCGGAAATTAATACATTATAACATACTTAACAATGCTTCAAGCAAATTACCAATTACTTTATATATATATATATATATATATATATATATATATATATATATATATATATATATAAACTACATTATAATCTAAAATAAAAATGCTTAGTAGAGACACTTAGAACCTCGGTAGAATGTGCTGTAACTCTCATCCTTGCAGAGAAAATAGTTCACACTGGTCATTACACAGATGATGTGAACAATATCTTAATCTGCAGTGCTGCCTCCCTGTCGGCTGGATCGGAAGAATACACCGACTGCACCTCTGCACAGGGATTAAATCTCCCCAGTGGGACCACCTGTTGACACTGGGTGGTGATGCTTAAGGACAGGTATTTAGTGGGTGAGGAGTCCACTCTACTTTGACCCTTATTATTCTAGATGGGCGGTCGGTGAAGGCTTCCTCCGATCAATCTTGTCACGGTTGGTCATATCAAGCCCTAGCACCTACATGATTGTCCTTTTTGCCCTAAAAAATAGAAACAATGAGTTTTAAAAAATGTGTTCGAAAAAAATTGAATTTAAGAAAGATTTTAAAATATTATATTATAGCAAAATTTATTCGGCATGAAATAACCCCAAAAGTATTAACCTGCCGTAAAATCCAACCAATCAACTGAAATGTAATTTTTCGAAAAAATGTCTTCGGCATAAAATAACCCAACAAGGATTAACATACCCATAAAATCCAACAAACAAACCGAGCAATCCGATGTGCTACAATGAGCAATTGGCTCGTTTAAATGACTTAGAAGAGAGAAAACTTGGGGGGGGGGCAGGGGGGATGAATGTTGACCGATTATTTTTCCTTCTTGCCCTAACACTAACCAGTCCCCGACCCTAAAGTTGTAAAAAGACACTGAAACTGAACATGGGAGTGGAAGTGGGAATTTACTTCCCCGTGTAAATAGCTATGATTGATAGAAACAATCGAAAAACCTTCTTCTAAATTCGCGCCTCAAAAACCGATGACTTAATCGATCTAATCAAACTGGTTGATTGATTAGCCAATCGTTGTTCTCAGCCCCCACCCCCACCCCCAGACACAACTGTCTTTGAGATTCTCCTATTTTATACATAAAGGGCCAATTAATTATGATGGAACTCAATTTATGGAATCCACAAGAAATTGATTGATTAGATTAGCCGTCTCCCATCAGTTACAGTGCCAACAGCCTATTGATAAATTATATATATATATATATATATGTATAACTTTACGCCGAAATATGTTATAGTCTTTATGTCTACGTTACCCTAAGTTATATATATATATATATATATATATATATATATATATATATATGTGTGTGTGTGTGTGTGTGTGTGTGTGTGTGTTAAACTGTATCGGTTAGTTTTTGTTCAATCCTTTCTAATTTTCTGGCCATCTTTTAGGTAGCTCACAAAATGTCTAGCCACACTGAAGAGGCTTGATATATCGAAACACGTGTCTGTAGATGACTATATATTATATATATAAAATGTTTTTCTGGTTCCAACGGGAGAAAATGTAATATTTTATTAAAAAGAAGAAGGTCCGCAAAATGTATTATGTTCTCAGAAAAAATGTTTTATTCTTTTTATCTTACATACGCGACACGTGTTTCTGATCTGTTGTCTTCTTCAGGCATTGAGTTATTAATTTGGCAGAATATGTCCGATATTTGATAGGTTGTGTGTGTTTCTGCAATTTTTCTATTACCAATGAATATATATATATATACCAATATATATGTGTGTGTGTGTGTGTGTGTGTGTGTGTGTGTGTACAGGGTGTTCACATTAGTCCCTGTGCATTATAAACTAAAAATTCTTTAAAGTGCACATGTCGGAACATATGTATATATATATATGTTTGCTCCGACTCAGCTTGTGGCATGCCAGTAAGTAAAAAGTAAGTAAAGTCGTCGGGGCGGCCTAATGTCGGTATCAGCCAATCAGCTTGGGAGTCTATCCCCTTTTCAATAGTGCTAGACCAAGGAGATTGTTTTTGCGTCTGAGGTGGAGCGCCACACCTACCATCAGCTCCTTACTTTACCGCAGATCCCTGTGCTACTCATACGCTGAGTTGGCGATGGCCGGTATCGAACCTTGTGGTGTCTAGCCGAACGTTCTACTGAGCTAACCCGGCCCCTCTAGTAACATGACGTTATTCTCAAAATATTGCAACCGACAAGAATATTCCAAAAATATTTGGAGAAGAAATAACCCAATATTAGGAATTTCTTGCACATACTGAGTTTTCATAAAGTCCAACAGAAGTTTTCAAATCAAATATTGAATAACTCATGTGACTGAACCTTTTTCAGTAAAAACCAAAATGATATGAAAGTTTTAAACTTGAATCTTCACTCCTGATGCACTTTTTGATTACTGCTCTTCAACAAAGTGACCATCGATTTTATGTACAGCCTATATATAAAGCACTGTCTTTTGATCAATTAACTGGTTTTAAAATTGATAGTGTCGAGATCCGATACGAATAATTCTGTTGTGAACTTATTCCAGCATCCATATTAGTATTGACGCATTTTATGATTATCGCCCTTTGACAAGAATGACCACCGATTTTATGTACAGCCTGTATATAAAGCACTATCTTTTGATAAATTAACTGTATTGAGTTGTCTTCCCTTGCCTGGAAGAGTTATCTTCCTTCTGGGTTCCCGTTTTTACCACCAGGGTTTTTTGTATTTAAGCACCGCTTTTCAAACTCTGCTTGGGTTCCTGCGTCACGTGACCAAAAAAGGGTCACCAGACGCAGGAGATTACTCAAAACCATCAGACAAGGGAGACTACTCTTACAACTGGTTTTAAAATTGATAGCGTCGAGATCCGATACGAATAATTCTGTTGTGAACGTATTTCAACATCCATATTAGTATTAATGCACTTTGTGATTACAACCCTTTGACAAAAGCCCAATGGGGCCACCTGTTGGCCGTGGGTGGCGACCCGTGATGCTTAAGGATAGAGCCCAGGTGGATGAGCAGTTCATGACATGCAATACTCCACTTTGGCCCTATCTTGGGCTAGACGGGCGGTCGGAGAGGCCCCCCCCCCCGATCAATCGGCTGGTCACGTCAAGCCCTAGCACCTATATGATTTTCCCAACCCTATTGCCCTTATGGCAAGCCCCAACCCCTTTTTATCATATGGGTGCTAGAAGGCGGTGGCTGCGGGTCTACATGTCCTGGGAATGACGTTAAACTCTATCTGATGGTGAGGTTCCAGTTTTGGAGGTTTGGGGAATGTGGAGCACCCCTTCATCACCATTGCTCCCTGGTCCACTCTGACCCGGAATGGTAGTACCTGTTAGGGTCCCATCTATGGTTTAAATAGAAAAATGTATTTATAAAAAAATTGTATTATCCATTAAGAATTGAATTATTTCAAAACTTTATCGCCATTAAATGACCCACCGAGGTTGATATGCCGTAAAGCAAACCAAACCAAACCAAACCAAACCTTTGACAAAATGACCATCGATACATTTTGAAACTCCTGTAGGATTTTATGTACCGCCTATATATAAAGCACTATCGTTTGATAAATCAACTGGTTTTAAAATTGATAGTGTCGAGATCCGATACGAATAATTCTGTTGTGAACGTATTTCAACATCCATATTAGTCACGTGGTATGAAAGCCTTAAAAACATTCCAGTTAGAAATGCCTTAAGATGAACACCCCAGATCATTTTACGAATATTTCTTCTCTTTCGCGGCTTTTAGAAAGACACTTCTGTTGGTGAAGTCAGTTTTATGTACGCCAGCGAACATTTGCCGCCGATATATGATAGTGTTTGAAATAGACCTTCGTCTTTTGAATGTTTTATTTAGTGGCAGGGTTAAGGTTAGGGTTAGGGTAATACACACCGATGAGAAAGGAACTGATTTCTTTCTACACTGAGGATCAAAGTGAAAACGACCACCAAAGTGGTCATCGTGGTATCTTTCACGTTATATATAGGCGTGTTGTGTAATGGTTATCATGGCAGAAAATGGACCCGGAGAGACGAGTTCAAATCATGGTAAAGGGTGTTTGCATTTAAAATAGCGCTAATACCCTTGGAAAAGGTATGAATCAAACTATTCTCCATTCATCTCTGAGTAAATAGTAGGCCAGACTGGTCTCTTTAACCTTGATTAGGAAAACCAATATAGGAGAAGGAGAACTCTGAATTTAAACTTACCAAACGATATATATATATATATATATATATATATATATATATATATATATATATTATTATATCGTTTGGGTGCTTGTACTGATGTAATGGTTTCAAATTTGCTTAATTTATAAATTAAATATATTTTTTTTTAATTAAAAAAATAAATAAATAAAATAAAAAATGTTAATATATAAATTAAATACTTATTAAACAACAGACTTATAGTGTTCTGTGTTTTTTTGTTCGTTTTTATTGGTCCGTCTGGTTCAGCTAATTTAAATGACTACTGTGGTTAGTACTATTTAATGCGTCTTGCTCCTTGTCTCTGTAGTCAGATCTTAGCCCTGAAGAGCATTAAGCGAAACTAATAGTAGGTTCGTCTGACTCATTAGATTTATCTTTATATATATATATATATATATATATATATATATATATGTGTGTGTGTGTGTGTGTGTGTGTGTGTGTGTGTGTGTGTGGTTGGCAATAATACACTTGAAAAGGCAGTGTCGAGTCAACGTACAGTATTATTAGGAGATTGCTCAATATCTGTGAAAGAGAGTTAATAAACAAATAATAGATATATATATTAGTATATATATTAGTATATATATATTTGTATGGAAACAAGTCTGCTACCATTGGTTTCATGCTATTAAGCGGAGCAATTAAGCTCGGATAGCATGAAACCAATGGTAGCAGACTTGTTTCCCTACAAATATATATATGAGAAGAAAATATTTTAAAAATATAACAAACACAGATGTTATGATCAGGGGAAACAATTTATGTGTCAATACTTAAGTATTTCGGTATTTTACCATCTTCAGGACACTGTTAAGTAATGTTTTTGTGAGAGACAAAATGAAAGATGTTAAGTGTATAGTGAATGAGTGAATATGATGTTATTAACCGTTAATTTTTATATGCACGTTTGTTTACGAAAGCCGATGACGTGATCATTGCATGTGCAAAAATGGAAGGTGAAGATCAGAGGATGACGCAAGCAGACACGTGAATAAGCAGAGAACGAAAGGCTAGCAAAGATATGACGTATTTTATATGGATATTAATGTTAGAAAAATAAGAATATTAATAAATAGAACGTTTAGTATGTATAAAGAACAAAACAATACATAAATACAAATATATCTATATATACGCATATCCATATATAATCATACACACCATATCTGTACACAGAATTTCAAAGCAAGACGTTGCTCACTGTTCCAGTAGAGCCTATCTTAGTGCATGAAATAGGTCCTATAAGTTAAATCCAAACCAACACAGTAGTAAGGCATTTTTCATATCGCCCTACATCGTAACAGTGAAGTTTTATCATACTATATGCAGTTTCTTCTACATCAATATATATAATATATAGGCCAGACTATGTTGAAATAATATTTTCGTTTATACCTTAAATTATACCTTTCCCTAATGACTTTCCCTAATACCTTTCCCTATGGTCTTCGGTTCTAATCCTCACCGAGGCGTTTTTTCAAATCGCCCTACATCATTACAGTGAAGTTTTTTCCTACTATATTGCAGTTTCTTCTACATCAATATATATAATATATAGGCCAGATTTTGTTGAAATAATATCTTCGTTTATACCTTAAATAATGAATACTTTCCCACGACACACCTAATGACATCTTGTGACTCTGAATTTAACTGTCTGTGTTGTTATATCCACACTTTCCTCTATTCTCAACCACGTTTTGTTGGATTTATTAAAATCATTCATTCCTCAGAAATTGAAGTATAGGGTCCTTCAAAAATATACTTTGTTGTTTTTTGTTTTATTTTTATCTTTTTTCTGTTGATTTTTCTTGTTTAATTAATTTATGAATTGTTTTTTTTCTTTTTCTTTTTTAACAAGCTCAGACTGGTATTTTGCGAATTTTTAAATTATCAGAGAATACAAACCCTAACAAAGTAGACAATAAAACCAAAACAAAACTAAAGGTGAGTTTTTTAAAAAAGAAGAAAAAAACTTAATAAACTGTTTTTTAAAAAATGCCCCTCTCTCCTCTCTCTCTTTCTCTCTCTCTCTCTCTCTCTCTCTCTCTCTCTCTCTCTCTCTCTCTCTCTCTCTCTCTCTTTGATTCAATCTCTCATTCGCTCTCTATGTCTCTCGATTTCTTTCCTTGCATGTCTTTCTCTGTCACTACACTCTCTTTCTCTCTTTAAAAGGGACAATATCCCCCTCCTCCTCCTCCTACTACTATAATACTACTACTACTACTACTACTACTACTAATAATAATAATAATAATAATAGTAATAATAATATAATACTAATAATAATAATAAAACTAATACTAATAATTCTAATACGTCTATAAATCTATATCAAATCCTTTCCCGCGACACACCTAATGACATCTCGTGACACACCAGTGAGATTGGGAACCACTGTTCTATTCTATTCATCTCTCTAGCTAGCTGGCTATCAGTGAACAATTGTTTAAGTCCTCATCATGAAATATTGTTTTTGAAAAGATAAATAACTGACTCATAACGTGAATTTAAAAAAAATAGCTTTTATTTCTAAAAACATTTCTACTACGTGATATTCTGTTAACGTGTGTCATCGATAAGGCACTCGGTAATCCATCTATCTATACATATATAAAGGACAGTTGTGTGAATCTGTATGTCCCGAGGAAACTTCGAAAATAAAACATTGACGACAAAGTAAATATATATACACATTAAATATCACCAGGGCTTGGTTTTTGAGCAAAAATAATGAAGATTTTATTTATATTTGGGAAGATATTTAAAAATTCAAATTTGAAAAATAACAGAAGGGAAAGTCATTTGCATGTTATTTTGTTTATTTTTTATTTTTTGTATGTTTGTTTTTTTTTCGCTTTGAAATATAAAATTGATTGATTGAATTAATTGCATCATTTATATCTTATTTTAAAAAAAATTGTAAATCATTGAATGGAAATTTCTTACTATATTGTTATATATTTCCGTGGGATTTTTATGGGGAAACCAGCGAGTATCTCACTCGCGATAAGTAATAATGGATCTGCGAGACTAACTTTTAAAAAAATCCCCCCTATACCTAGTCGACGCCGAGTAGCCACTTCTAATCTATACATATATAAAGGGCAATGGTGTGTATATGTATGTCCGGAGGAAACTTCGAAAATAAAACAATTGACGACAAAGTAAATATACATGCACATTAAATATCAACAGGGTTTGGTTTTTGAGCAAAAATAATAGAGATTTGATTTATATTCTTGAAGATAATTAAAAAATAAAGTTTAAATGATAACAGCATGGATTTTTTTTGGCATTTTGATATTTTAAATGGTAGACATTATTTTTTCTTTTCAAATTGGCTGAAACAAATGAAGGTCTTTTTTTTACGTAGGGATTTGAATAAGGCATCCTTTGAGGATCAAACTTACGATCCACTAATAATGCATCTGCGAGCGTAACTTTAAAATAAAACCGCTCCTCTACCCGGCGACGCCGGGTAGCCGCTTCTAGTGCTATCTAGTGAGCTGAAGAGCAATCATAAATAATGACATTAGTTGACACCATCATTGGAATAGGGTTAATAAGTTTTTCAATGGATTTCAACTAATATATATATTTACCAACCCTCTGCACGAGCAGGATGCGACACAAGGTCAATTTCTTAAGCTGAGTTTGAACAGGTTTGAATTCAGAGTATTCCTTCTCCTAGACTGGTTACCGAAATGTTGTACAGATAACAATGAAGATGAGGACAATAGTCCGAATAATACATATAATACTAATTATCAAGCATCATCTAAAAAAAATTCAGAGAAATTAAGTACACGGAATTTGGAGGAGATAAAAGAACTGCTGATAATGAATTAAAATCATCCTTTTTTTCTTAAATAGCTCCTGTTTCTCGGAATTGGACACATAGCCTAGTGGATAAAGGAGTTAGGTTAAGACAGTTCCAAGCGACAATTATCTCTAGAAGCCTGTACCCCAGCTATGGTTAGTGGAATGAGAACAGGATACCCCCGTGGACTGAATAAAGTGTTAGGTTCAAAGTTCTGTGATGGCCCCCGGTTACGACAAGAAGGTTCCCGAGTCCGACAAGAAATACCTGAAGAAGGCCGGAGGGTACATCAGCCGAAACGTTCTACAGATAACAATGAAGATGAGGACAATAGTCTGAATAATTCAAATAATACTAATTATAGCTCCTTTTGTTTGTTTTTTCGTTTCGTGCAATTTACTATTATTATTATTATGAGTTTTTCACACCAGCGTTAGCTGATGGTATTTCCTGGAGTCTGAGTGACAACAAGTCTCCTCAAGTCTCCAGGACGCTTCTGAGTATTCTACCCGATTGCAGTAATGCAGTAGTCTGGATGATCTCAATTCTTCCTCTGATTTCCAGATTGCCCAGTCTTTTTTCCAAACTTTTTGGGACTGTTCCTTGTGCACCAATTGCAATTGCTATCACTTGACCTTTATATTCCATAGCTTTTTCAAATCTCTGGCAAGGTCCAGGTATTTGTTATCTTTTTGTTTTCTTTCATCTTCACCCTGTGATCAATACTAGCTCTGGTCTCCTTGGCTGGGATAGGATGATCCGTCTTTATCTCGAAGTCTCAGAGAATTTTATGCGTTTCCTTCTCATGAATAGATTCTGGTTTATGCATATACCATTTTGTTGTATGGTCAAAATGTAATTTTTTGCATAATTCCTAGTGGATTAACTTTCCAACCGAGTCGTGCCTAGTTTTATATTCTCCTTGTGCTAGTTTGCTGCATTCGCTTAATACATGGTTATGGTCTCATCTCTGTCGCCAAACACTCTGCATTTGCTGTTTTATTGTGTCATATCAATTTTTGCTTTGATATAATTTGTCGCCGTCGTCGTCGTTATTCTTCTTCTTCTTCTTCTTCTTCTTCTTCTTCTTATTATTATTATTATTATTATTATTATTATTATTATTATTATAGGAGTTTTTTTCACACCAGCGTTAGCTGATGGTATTTCACTGAAGTCTGAGTGACAACAAGTCTCCTCAGGTCTCCAGAACTCTTCTAAGTATTCTGGCCGATTGTAGCAATGCAGTTGTCTGGATGTTTTCAATTCTTTCTCTGATTTCTAGTTCCTCCAGTCTTTTTTTCCAAACTTTTTGGGACCGTTCCAAGTGCACCAAGTACAACTGGTATCACTCTCACCCTTATTTTCCACAGCTTTTTTAATTCTATGGCAGGATCAGGTACTTGTCTATCTTTTCGTTTTCCTTCATCTTCACCTTGTGTTCTCTTTTTTTTTGTAAGTCAATACTATGTCTGGTCTCCGGGCTGGAATAAGGTGATCCGTCTTTATCTCAAAGTCATTATTATTATTTTGTTTTTCACACCCGCCGTAGCTGTTATTATTATTATTCCTTTTGAGTTTTCACATCAGTGTTAGCTGATGGTCTTTCACTGGAGTCTGAGTGACAGCAAGTCTCC
>CM042173.1:24048673-24083673 GCA_023376005.1 Doryteuthis pealeii
CTTTTCCTGCGTGCAGGATCTTTGCATGATGCGTTGAGGGCATCTTGCAAAATGTTGCATGTTGAGTGACCCTGCCTTTAGTGTTCCTGTGGCCCGGCCTGTGGTCAATGCGACAAGAATTTGGCATTGTCGCTGGCTTCTTCGCAACTGAGTCATGTGGCTTTTGTTGTGTTGTAGAACACACATCGAGAAATGCAGACACCCGATGAGGCGAGAAAGAATATTAAATCTGCTTGTGGAATGATTCATATCTTTCATTGTGGCGACCATTTCATACTGGGGAGGTGATAATGCAGAAAAGGGGAACTCATAGGAAGGATTATGGATGAATATACAATAATGGGGGAGGGCGGTTTTGGAAAGTGTTGGGGGGGATGGTTTAAAGGGAATAGAGGGGAAGAAGAAGAAGAAGAAGAAGAAGAAGAAGAAGAAGAAGAAGAAGAAGAAGAAGAAGAAGAAGAAGACTGGGGAAGAAGAAGAAGAAGAAGAAGAAGAAGAGCAAGGAAAGAAGAAGGAAAGCAATGGAAGAAAAAGAAAGCAAGGGAAGAAGAGGGAGAATGAAAGCAAGGAAAGAAGAAGAAGGAGAAGAATAGAAAAAGAAAAGAAAAGCAAGGAAAGAAGAAGAAAGCAAGGAAGAAGAAGAGGAAAAGCAAGAGATAAGAGAAGGNATTTGGCATTTGATTTTTCTTGGCTTTTTTTTTTTGTTTTTGTTTTTGTTTTTTAGATTTTCCCTTTTGATGATTTTCATTTCGGTATTCGTCATTCTTTCATCTATCTATCTATCTATCTTATCTATCTATCTATCTATCTCAGTGTGTTCATATCTATCTATCTATCTATCTGTCTGTCTGTTGTTTCATATCAATCTATTCTATTCATCTATCTCAGTGTGTTTCTTACCTACGTATCAATATATCTATATATCTATTTGTCTTTCATTTTCATTTCATGTTCATATATATATATATATATATATATTATATATATATATATACATATCCCGCTCTCTCTCTTCCCCCTCTCTCTCCCCCCCCTCTCTCTCTCTCTCTCTCTATATATATATATATATATATATATATATATATTATATGTGTGTGTGTGTGTGTGTGTGTGTGTGTGTTTTCATCTATCTATCTGAATAATTTCAATATCTATCTATCTATCTGTCTCAGTCTGTTCATTTTTCTCTTTTTATATTCATTCTCTATTATATATACTAGCAAATATATGCACCCTCCGGGTGCAAGTATTTAAGTTTGATATAATAAAATATCATATTAAATTAGAAAAGCTAATGAAACTGACTAAGAATGCAGATAAAAGATCTGCAACAGAGGGGGTATAATCGAAAAATAGAACAACTTTGAAACTAACTATTCCATCATTTTACATTACTCCCCTCTTTCATTGGTAAATTTTCCTAATTTAACTATTTAGTTAAAATAGGAAGTAAAGGATAATATTACAGTTATTTCTTCTTGTAAATAAATTTTTTTAAGATTTATCCACGAGATTTCTGTTTATATTTCTTAAGATAAAACCAGTCAATTAGAAATCAATAATACCAAGCACATATTTATTAAAATAAGATTTTAAATATCAATATGCAAATTAGCCTCTTCGTTCAAACTGTAAATCGCTATTTTGTTGTATATATAATACAATTGCATGTTATTAGTACGTAGATATGGTCAACAGTATTAATAATGTAAAACAATTTTTATTAATAACTGAAGTTTAAATGAATGAATGAAACATGGAGAATTTGACGTAAATATTAAGGAATTGTGACTTGAGTAGTAATATAGTTTCGGTTACAGACAGAAAAACACACATCTCCATTATAATAAGATATATATATATATATATATATATATATATATATATATATATATATAATATAATACTAGGAAAAAAAGTGACCCATTGTGGTCATCAATTGAGCTCTGGGTAGGTTATTGTGATGAGGAAGTAAAGTAGTTTACACAACGAATAAATACGACCGGAGAATTAAAAAAAAACATTAGAATCATTTTGCTAAAATTTGCAATTAAGACAGAAACTGAGCGTCTTATATAAAAGCCAGCCGTTAGATCTAGGAAAGCAAGGGAAGAAGAAAGAATGAAAGCAAGGAGAGAAGAAGAGAAGAAGAAAGAAGAAGAAGAAGAAGAAGAAGAAGAAGAAGAAGAAGAAGAAGAAGAGAGAGGAGGGAAAGCAAAGAAAGAAAGAAGAAAAAGAAGAAGAATGAAAGAAGAAGAAGAAGAAGAAGAGAAGAAGAAGAAGAAGAAGAAGAAGAAAGAAGAAGAAGAAGAAGAAGAAGAAGAAGAAGAAAGAGAAGAAAAGAAGAAGAAGAAGAAGAAAAGAAGAGAAGAAGAAAGAAGAAGAAAGAAGAAAAAGAAGAAGAAGAAGAAGAAGAGAAGAAGAAGAAGAAGAAGAAGAAAAGAAGAAGGAAAGCAGAAGAAGAAGAAGAAGAAGAAGAAGATGGAAAGCAAGGGAAGAAGAAGATGGAAAGCAAGGGAAGAAGAAGATGGAAAGCAAGGGAAGAAGAAGAAGAAGAAGAAGAAGAAGAAGAAGAAGAAGAGAGAACTATGTATAAGAGAAGATAACTAGAAGGAAAACTGAGTTTGAGAAAGAAGGAATATCTTTGAAAGAAATAAGAAATAAGAATTGAAAATAAAATAAATATTTGACAGAAGAAAAAGAAACAAAGAATTATTTCAAAGAAGAAGAAGAAGAAGAAGAAGAAGAAGAAACTAAGAAAGAAAAATTGAGTTTGAGGAGGAAGGAAAATCCTTGAAAGAAATAAGAAATAGTCCTTAAAAGGAAAGGAATTTTTGTCAGATGAAAAAAGAAGAAAACCCTCAAAGAAGAAGAAAAAGTAAGAGAAAAGGAAGAAGAAAGGAAAAAGAATAATGAATGAAAAAGGAACATACCTGTCGATTAGGTATTATAAATAATCTCTAGATAATTTAAAGTATAGAAATGTTATACATATATGATCTCATAAGATATTTCCGAATAATTAATAATAATAATAATAATAATAATAATAATAATAATAATAATAATAATAATAAATAATAATAATAATAATAATAATAATAATAATAATAATAATAATAATAATAATAATAATAATAATAATTGGACTTTGAAATAAAAACGGATCACCTTATCCCAGCAAGAAGACCAGACCTAGTGCTGATTAACAAAAAAGAAAGAACTTGTCAACTGGTGGATTTTGCAGTGCCAGCAGATCACAGGGTGAAGTTAAAGGAAAATGAAAAAATGGACAAATATCTGGACCTTGCCAGAGAACTGAAAAAGTTATGGAATATGAAAGTGAAAGTGATACCAATTGTAGTTGGTGCACTTGGAACAGTCCCAAAAGGATTGGAAAAGGGTTTGGAAAGTTTGGAAATCAGAGGGAGGATTGAAACCATTCAGAACACTGCACTGCTGCAATCTCCCCGAATACTCAAAAGAGTCCTGGAGACCTGAGGAGACTTACTGTCACTCAGACTCCAGTGAAAGACCATCAGCTAACACTGATGTGAAAACTCAAAAGAAGTAAATAATAATAATTGATTAAAAGAAAAAAGAGAACCTGTCCTCTTGTGGATTTTGCCGTTCCGGCCGGCCACCGAGTGAAAATGAAAGAAAACGAAAATATAGACACATACTTAGACTTTGCCAGAGAACTGAAGAAACTTTGGGACATGAAGGTGAAGGTCGTACCTATTGCGATTGGTACCCTTGGAAAGATCCCCAAAGACCTGGAAAAGAATTTGGGTAAATTGGAAATCAGAGGAAGAATAGAGACCCCCCCCCCAAAAAAAAGTGCTGTTGGGATCGGATAGAATACTCAGAAGAGTCCTGGAGACCTGAAGAGACTTGCTTTCACTCAGCCTCCAGTGAACTACCGGCTACGACAGGTGTGAAAAACTCATAATAATAACCAAATCAATGTGTGGATGTTCATTGTATGAACACTCATACGACGATCGACGGGAAAGTCCATCATATATATATATATATATATATATATATATATATATATATATATATACTATAGTGTGAGATGGTCACTGTTTCAGCTTTTGCTGGAATGGCGTACCAAACACAGTATTATTGGTAGAGTGCTCAATATAAAATAGAACTGTTATATAATATAATAAGATAAATATATAAAGGTTTTACATATTTATTTATTAGGTGACAAAGGAACATTCACAACCATATTGGTTTCATGCGATACGATCATCAGCATCCCATGTCTATTGAATTTTTTGAAATTTTTTGAAATTTTTTCGATTTTCCTTACATTTGAAACATCTTCACCTGATGATTGCATCGCATGAAACCAATATGGTTGTGAATGTTCCTTTGTCACCTAATAAATAAATATGTAAAACCTTTATATATTTATCTATTATATATGTATATATATATGTCAATGATTTCGATTCTCACAGGGTGCCCCATACTTCTGGCCTTGTGCCATCTAAACTAATTTAAGCTTAATAAATAACTATATACTATTTGAATGGTAACGACATCTACCTGAAAGAAAATGCCTAAAACCAAACGCCATTTACACCGATTGACCCTGTCAGTTACACCGATTGACCCTGTTAAGAACGTGTGCACCTGTGGGTGAATATACCGGGGCGTGATGACTAAAAATATGTATTTACGTCTGGACATTTAGTGAATCGAGCATAAACAGAATAAGTGCACCGAGTGACCGCTACGAAAGAATAGGAGGGTCGCTTGCTCATCCCGTAAAAACGAAATCCGGTATTTAGGGATAAAAGGCTTAGCTTTTTCAATATCGATTTTGTCTTTAAACGAATTTAGATTAGAGTTTGATATTCACTGAATTCACCAGTAAGGTGGATTTGTACCAGACTTAGTCAGAGCTTAGTAAATAGATGCTCACAGAATTTAGAGTACATGCATGTAATATATATAATATATATATATATATATATATATATATATATAAATATATATATATATGAGGAAGAATGAATAAAGAAAAGAAAGTACAGAATGGATAATAAAAGATGAATTTAATCAATATCACTTACACATGTGTTTCGGTCAGTTTATCTAGGTGTACACGATTCAAAATATTATTATTATTAGATAAACAAATGAAATGAAATAATAATAATAGAAAAATGTAAAAATATTCCGTATATAGAAAAAATTTGACCTTCATCAGAGTGAAACTTTATTTTGAATAACATAGATAAACTGACCGAAACACATGTGTAAGTGATATTGATTAAATTCATCTTTTATTATCCATTCTGTACTTTCTTTTCTTTATTCATTCTTCCTCATATCGTCGGATTCAATTCCAATTCAATTTTTACACACACACACACACACATATAATATATATTATATATATATATATATATATGTATATGTGAGTATAGATAAAAGGATATGAAAACAACACAATATGCTGTTAAAATGAAAATATTTTATATCATATTCATATTGAACAATATTTTGATTTATAAAAATCATCTTAAGACCATATTGTGTTGTTTTCATATCCTTTTATTTATACTCATACTGTCGGATACATTTCCTTTCTTTTAACTTATATATATATAGAGAGAGATAGATATATATTACATGCATGTACTCTAAATTCTTCAGAGCAGCTTATATATATATATATATATATATATATAATATATATATATATATATATATATATATATACAAACACACAAAAAAAGCATCGAGATCTTTTGTACTTTTTGACTCACTTTGTATTCTGAAAAAAAAATAACGTTCCATTCATTAATTTTTTTTCAGAATATAAGGTGTGTCAAAAAAGTACCAAGTTTAAGGCTGTATCTACCAATATAGAAATGAAGAATGAAAGGAACATTATTTTTTTCAGAATACAAGATGTGTCAAAAAGTACCTAAAATCTCGATACTTTTTTGACACTCCATGTATATATATATATATATATATATATATATGTATATGAACAGATATAAATAAATAGGTATATATATATATAGAGAGAGAGAGAGAGAAAGAGAGAGAGGGAGAGAGAGAGGCAGAGAGAGAGAGAGATGAACAGATAGCTATGATCAGACTGAGATAGATAGATAGGTAGGTAGGCAGATAGATAGATAGATGATTGATGGATAGGGACCGACTCAGACATGTAAGTAAATAGGAAGAGACTAACCCTAACCCTAAACCCTATCCCTAACCCTAACTCTAACCCTAAATAGGAATGGACTGGGATAGATATGAATAATAAAAATAGATAGATACCTACTCAATTAAAAAAATCCATACAGATCTATTTGACCCATAGATGTGACCCTAACAGGTATTACCACTTCGGGTCAAAATGAATTTGGGCGTATGTATTTCTCCATCCCTATGAGCAACTTTGACACGAGGTCAATTTTAAGTGGATTAACGCTGATTTGGATTCAGTTTTCATTCTCGTATACTGGTAGCCAAACCAAAATACCAGCTTGATTCAGCAGTAAAGAACTTTGACTTGTCACATGTTAATTATGCTTTATTAAATGTCCGATGCATCCTCTATCTAAAGTGCCGAAGGTGGTGCTAGCTATCACGACTCAATTATACCATGTGTTATTATAACTACAGCATATGTAGCTTAAAATGAAACCCCTAATTTCATATTGAACAACCGTAATATGCACTCTAAATTTAAAGAGAGATCTGCGGTTATTTCCGATAATTCCATCCTAAAAAAAGGGGGACCACTCTGAAAGAATTTCATCTGTTAATTCGTCGTCGTCGGAGCGGTCTAAAGTCGGTATCAGCCAGACAGCGAGGGAGTCTATCCCCTTTTCACTAGCACTAGACCAAGGAGATTATTTTAGCGTCTGAAGTAGAGCGCCACACCTACCATCAGCTCTTCATTTTATTGCACAGATTCCTGTGCTGCTCATACGCTGAGTTAGCGAGGGCCGGTATCGAACCAGGAACCTTGTGATTCCTAGCCGAACACTCTACAGACTGAGCTACCTATTACTTCCCCATTAAACTAACCCTAAACCCTAACCCTAACCCCGTTTTCTTTTTTCCTAGCAGATCAATAAATAAATAAATAAATAATCAGTCCATCAGAGTGGTTCCCCTTTTTCTAGGCTGGAGTTATAGGAAAATAACCGACTCTGCTTAAAACACCTGTTAAGAAATGATAAGAATAACAGTTAATTAGGGGTTTCGTTAATAATTGTTAAATTAAACAGAGTACCCGACTAAGGGCGTTAAGAATAATTTATCTACCCCCCCCCACAACACACACTTAATGTGAACGTACGCCAAATCCAGAGTACGAAGGTATGTAGGTAGTTATAGACATAATTTATATATAGATAACAATTTAAGTCATGAGTAATATTCAATAAAAGACGATTGAAAAAGAGTTTGGTACAAAGAATTGCATTTCGGTACTTCCGTCTAAAGAATAAAAGAATAGTCATTCAAGTTCACTACCCATAATGCACTTGAAAAACCCATAGGATGGTATCCACTGGAACTAGAAGAATATCGTAATTTTAGAGATGAACCATTGTAGCGAGATTGGGAGTGGAATATAAAAAAACTCCTTAAAGAATACGCCATTTTCTTTCGTTTTTTGTTCTTTTTTTTGTGTGTGTCATGAACTTTAGTTGAATTCATTCTCCTTAAAGAATATAGAATTATTTTCTTGATAAAATTCTTGAGAATATTAAAAAAGAAACAAAAAAAAGAAAGAAAGAAAGCAAAAATATTAATCTCTATGCTTTTGTAACCATATCAATACACGAATAACCAAAAGACGCGTTCTCGTGGAAATCTCGCAGGTTCACACGAGATTAGTGGGTAAAGTGTGCGTTCCTATGTCACTTGCTGACAATGGAATTGGGACCGATTCTCAGACAAGCTGCGAAAAAACGTGATTCCAAGATAATGGCTTTCAATAAATAAATAAAAGGTGCGGTACCGTATTTTTGGAAATTAAAAAAAAAAAGTTTCAGAAGTTAAATAAGAATATTTAGAATTTTTTTTTAAGGCGACTAACTTTTAAAAAAATATAAATTGTACTTTTCATAAAACTATATATTGTGCAATCGTAGATCGCCAACTTAGAAAAAAGATTCCTATTTGAAATTTTCAAAGTTCTGGATTCAAAATGCATATATATATATATATATATATATATATATATATATATATATATATATATATATATATATATTCTCCTGTCTGAAGATTGTGTCACTTGGTATATACAACTTTTAGCACTTTAAAGTATGGGCAACATTTGTCTTTTGTATTGCCTCTTCTAACTTATATATATATATATATATATATGTATGTGTGTGTGTGTGTGTGTGTGTGTGTGTGTGTGTGTGTGTGTGTGTGTGTGTGTGTCTTTTTATGTTGAAGTTGGGTGTTATTATGAAGCATTTAAAATAAATGAAAGAACTGATGTTATGGAGTACTGGATTCACTATTTTTTTAATTATTAATTATCATAAATTTTCAGGATCGTTAGATTCCCTTCGTCAGATGAATGTCGCTCCTGTTGAACGGATACTTTGTCTTTGTTGTTATTGACAGCGTCTGTAAAATATTTGTAATAATTTGTAATAAATAATATATATATATATATATATATATATATATATATATATATATATATATACTAGAAGTGTCTATCCGGCGTCGCCTGGGTAGAGGGAGAATTTTTAAAGTTCGTCTCGCAGATCCATTACTTATCGCGAGTAAGATCCTCGCTGGTTGCCCCATAAAAATCCCCACGGAAATATATAACAATATAGTAAGAAATTTCCATTCAATGATTTACAATTTAAAAAAAAAAAGATATAAATTATGCAATTAATTCAATCAATCAATATTATATTTCAATACGAAAAAAAAAAAACATACAAAAAAAGATAAACAAAATAACATGCAAATGACTTTCCCTTCTGTTACTTTTCAAATTTGAATTTTTAAATATCTTCCAAAATATAAATCAAATCTCCTATATTTTTGCTCAAAAACCAAGCCCTGGTGATATTTAATATGTATATATATTTACTTTGTCGTTAATTGTTTTATTTTCTAAGTTTCCTCCGGACATTCACATACACACAACATCCCTTTATATATGTATATATATATATTATATATATATAATATATATATTATATATATTAAGAATGGAAAGGGAGTAACATACTCGAGTTTCACGATTGATTCTTCAGGGTTACTTTAAATTTAATCGAGTTTACGATTAAATCTTAGGTGTTATAAACATGCCCGTTGGAATGGGACTTAGATTTTAGTAGAGGAACGCTTGTTATTATATATATATATATATATATATATATATATATATATATATATATAAAATGTTGTGTGTTAGTAGTGGTAGTAGTAGTATGTTCTTTGTGGGTTTTCATCCCCTCCGTCATAAACAGACATACACACACACACACATAAAAATACACATACACACACAAAACATTCACACACTTGATGCCGCCAGGAATGGATAGTAAGAAAGATTCGAGGTGTGGCGCTCCACCTCAAATGCAATAATTACAATTTTTCTGATCTAGTGAAAAGGTCATAGACTCCCTTACTGTCCAGCTGATACCAACAATAGGCCACTCTGCCTAGTTTTTAAATATTATTATTTTTTTTAATTACTTGCTGTCCATCATATCCGATGATGACACTACACAAATCCTTTTCCTTAATTTATTCGGTCTCTGGTTGCGTCTTGCCAACTACCGATGGGGATGTTAAAAGTCTTTTAGGTTTCTTTTGATGTTGTCTTTGTACCTGAGCTTTGGTCTACCGATTCCATATGAACGTGGCGGCAATATGAAGTCAGATAAACCTATATAATGTAGATGTTCTTCGATAAGGCTTGTAATAGTAGAAATCTGGCTTGTTGAATTCTTTGAAAAAATGTCTTTGAGAGAGACGTTAGTTTTTTTTGTTTGTTTTTTTGGTTTTTTTTTTTGGGGGGGGCGGTCTTGCGATACCTTATCTAAGGTATTCGTAAGTATTGTTAACACCTAAATGTGGTCCATAGATGGAGGGTATTACTCGTTTTGGGTAACTTTGTGAAATGTATTGCAGACCACAATTGTATTCCTTAAAATTGTCTTGAAGTAAAACCAATTTCTAGATAAACATCCTCACTCCAAATTTAGAAGTAAAATCAATCAACGGCTTAAAATAACTCGTAATATTCACTAAGGCCATATCAAACACATTGTTTGTTTGTTTACTTCTCATACTGTCGTGTAGCAAGTCACCAAAAGTGGAATATAACTGATTCAAAACAAACGGAAAATCTGGAAAAAAAACAGCTAGTGTAATAGTTAGAATCCCCGCCTGACAGTTAGCGCTCGAATCACGCACAGAGCAGTCTTCCTGTCTATAACTCTGCCGATGAGGCATAATAGGCCGAAATGTACATACAGAGATTGACTTTTTCTCGATTTGTTTAGCCTTGCAATTGAACAGATATGCCCGCCTAATTCATTAATTATCAATTAATTAATTTTCAAAATTCTCTTAATTGAAGTACAACATCTGCCATCATCAGGGGTGATGTGTTTATGTTCTTGTTTTTTTTTCTTCAAGTTAGTGGTAGTGAGAGTAACTAGGAGGGTAACTTGTAGAAATTATATTAAGAGGTGGGGGGGCTGGAAGTAAGAGAATTGGTAGGAAAAGTTTTATAGGCATTTCAAAATGTGAGTAGTGCATTGAAAATTGATCTTACTTAAGGATGGTTTATATTGTTTGAAGTATAAAGCTTCTAATATTTGGAAGTGCCGAAAGTACTTGGGATATGAACTTTGGTGGACTAATCTACGGATTCTATCCAAATTTTAAAAAGTTGACCAGAAAGCTTTAGAAGATCGTTAATAAAATTATTAAACAGGAGACGTGCTTTTTGTTTAATTCTACATGTATAAATGAAAGAATGCTGCCCAAATACACACACACACACACACAAACACACGCACACACACACACGCATATATATATATATATATATATATATATTATATATATATATATATATATATGACGAATGAAGCTGACTTTATCTTAGTGTATCTTTTTTAGAAGCAGGTACTCATCGTTCGTTTGTATTGTTTGAAGTATAAAGCTTCTAATATTTGGAAGTGCCGAAAGTACTTGGGATATGAACTTTGGTGGACCAATCTACGGATTCCATCCAAATGTAAAAAGTTGGCAAGAAAGCTTTAAAAAGATCGTCAATAAAATCGTTAACAGGAGACGTGCCTTTTGTTTAATCTACATGTATAAATGAAAGAATGCTGCCCAAATACACACACACACACACACGCACGCACGCACGCAAACACACACACACACACATATATATACATATATATATATATATATATATATATATATATATATATGACGAATGAAGCTGACTTTATCTTAGTGTATCTTTTTTTTAGAAGCAGGTGCTCATCGTACGTTGGTGTCCCTATCAATTTTGTTGCCCCCACCATCTTAAATACACCTCAAGTGACAACCCAATGCGTCATGGAGTTTTTAAGAGATAGGGAGTTAGATGATTAACTTGCAAAGTGTTACAAACTGGGACGCCATTTTGCCTTGTCTCAACGCCAGGTGGCGAAGACGCACCCAGCCACCCCTCCTATCCCAGCTCCAATCAACAGGCTGGGGGTTGATGGGGGGCATTCTTCAACTGGAGAGCAATATTTAAGACACAAAACGAGCAACGGAGATTTGCAGAGAAGGAGGACAAGACCGAAAATGTCGCACCACTTTTAGAGAGAATAAACGTAAGTCCGAAAAACATGCCTGTTGATCAATCAACAGAAGAAAAAAAAATTCCGTGTATATTTCTAATTTTTATACACGAAATGTAGTCATGCATAGACGCACACATACGTAAACAAATGCATACACCAACGCACATGCACGTCCATACACACACACATACACACACACACACACACACACACACATATATATATATATAATATATATATATATATATTAAGATTAAGAAATTAATCCGACAGTATATGGAGAAAATGTAGAACAAACACGGGATGTTATAGTGGATGGAAATTTATTCGTCGAAGTTCGAACATTTTGGTTTACAAGGAAACCTTCTTCAGGACTATAAAATTACTTTAGCAGAAAAAAGGATTTTTCTGGATAAATGTGTTTTGAGTTTTTTTCCAAACAAAACATCCATCATCTATTATCCACATGAATCCTTTTTCTTCTTAAATAATTTTATAGTCCTGAAGAAGGTTTCCTTTGTAAATCGAAGTGTTTGAACATCGACTATAAATTTCCATCCATTATAGCATCCCGTGTTTGTTTCTACATTCACCCCCTCACACATACACACACACACACACACACACATATATATATATACATATATATATATATATACCATATAGGTACAAGTGATAACCTACTCGTGTTTTCCCATAAGGATCCTCAGGCCCTGAGGATCCTTATGGTGAAACTCGAGTAGGTTATCACTTGTATCTATATTGTAATAAATTTGCTGTACTTGCGTATTGAGCACTTTGCATTTGTTATATCGCTTACTTACCTCCATGAATTCTGCACCACCTAACCATCGTGACCATATTCACCGGTAAGTCACCTTTTTTCCATTATACATACTTATATATATATATATATATATATATATATATATATATATAACTCCGACAGTATAAAAATAACTTCCGGCTTTATAATTACATAATACAAACTTTCGCCTGAAGAAAAAATACATAATAAACGAAAATATCAAACCATACGCACCACCAGAAAATAATTTTTTTTGGGGTACAGCTGAATTTGTATAGGATTTTGAAAAATAACGACATACTTTATTGATCAGCAAAAAATTGTTTTCGAAAAAGAAAAGAGAAAATAGAAACTTTAGGGCCCTTTCGACCGGTGCTTTGTCAAAAGTAACGACCGGTAGATCGTTTAAAAAATCGTTTGGAAAAATTTCAGGGCTTCATCACGTGAACCAAAACAAGCAAAAGTGTCGTCCACGTGACGAGCGTAATAGTAAGGTTTGGAAACCTTCTGAAACAACGTCTTTTCGAGAAAACCCACGAATACATTAGACATTATGGATCCAAGGGTACTCCCCATAGAGATACCATCGATCTGCCTGTACGTAATGTCATTAAAGCTGAAGGACACACACACACATATATATATATATATATATATATATATATATATATATATATATATATATAAAGTGAAAAATAGAACAGAAGATTTAGATTCTTTGCTTTATAGCCTATTTCAGGAAGCCTTGATCAAGTATCTAAGGTTCCAAATTATCATTGGCTGATCTGATGATTTGGATTCTTAGATACTTGGTCTAGGCTTCCTGAAATAGGCTATAACGCAAAGAATCTAAATCTTCTGTTATATCTTTCAATTATATAATTTTGCTCTTTGACTCTGAGAACACATTGAACTCTGCCAACTGCGACTCGTTTAAAAAAAAACTTCTATGTCGCAAGGAAAATTTATTCTCAGGATTTTTGGACTATATATATATATATATATATATAAATATATATATATATATATATATATATATATATATCAGTTGTTGTTGGCAAGCTTCCGTCTATTTTAGACGATGGCGTAGTTTTTTATTTATTGTTTATTTGTTTTTTTGTTTTGTTGTTTTTTGTTTTGTTGTTTTGTTGTTTTTTTGTTTTGTTGGGTTTTTTTCTGTTTTGTAGTTGTTTTTTGTTTTGTTTTTTCACTCACTTACGGCCACATGAGTGGCTGAACAGACCCATCCTCGAATGGCAGTCTCTGGTGCAATGGGTGCAAACAAAAGGTGATGCTTTCTGTAGGTGTTGGGGGTGCTGCTGTTTCTCCTTTCTTTTAGCTCTTTTTTCTGTGGCAACTTTTTCCCACTTTACTTCACTTCTTTTTGTTCCTTGCCTGACGAGGAGGCGCCAGGTTGCACGGTCTTCTGCACAAGCCTCCCACGTGTCTATGTCGATGCGGCATGTCTTCAGGTCTCTCTTGCAGACATCTTTGAAGCGAGTCCACGCCACAAACACACACACACACACACACACATATATATATATATATATATATATATATATATATATATATATATATATATATATATATATATATATAATGTGTGTGTGTGTATGCGTAACTATATCATGTAAATGCAAAGATTAAGAGTAGGTTTCCCTATTTAAAAGATCTGTATTCCTGTACCATGAACGATCTTTAAGTTGTATTCAAGACAAGGAAGAAACGAGTGGAAGAATGTTAAACGTTTGAGAATATGAATTCTTTAATTTATCTGAGACTTATCAAGAATTTGAGAAGGCAAAGTGGAACAAAAATCTTGTTTCTGTCTGGGGTGGGGTTTCCTTAAAACAAATCTCACTTCCAGCCGATAAGTTATTCCATTTATTCTTCGTTGTTGTTTTTTGGGGGGATGGGGGGTCTTTCTTTTTTCTTTCCTTCTTCAATTTCTTAAAATTTTTCAATTTTTTTTTTTTTTTTTTTTGGGGGGGGATAATTTGTTTTTTCCTTCTTGATATTTAAAAAAAATTTTTGACGGGGAGGGATACTTTTTTTCTTTCTTTCTTCAATTTCTTAGAATTTAAAAAAATGGGGTTGGGGGGGTTCTCTTTTCTTTCTTTCTTCTATTTCTTAATTTTTAAAAAATCTATGGCATCCAATAACAGCAGTTGCAACATATGGACAAACAGAAAAACGACGAAAACAAGAAAACAATTACATGGACACTTCAAACGACAAATTGGGGAGGTTACACATAAAAAGACTTGGACATGGTTAAGAAAAGGAAAGCCCAAGAGAGAAACTGAATCGCTGCACAAAATAATGCCATAAGGACAAATTATATTAAAGCAAATAATTGATAAGACATAACAAAATAGTAAATGTAGAGTCTGAGGTGACAGACATGAGACCATATATCATATATTAAGCGAATGTAGCAAACTAGCACAACGGGAATACAAAACTAGGACACGACTGGGTTGGAAAGGTGGTCCACTGGGAATTATAAAATATAAAAACCTAAATTTTAACGATTCAACAAAATGGTATATGTATAAACCAGAATCTGTTCTTGAGATTGTAGTGCATAAAATTCTCTGGGACTTTAAGATTAAGACCGATCACCTTATCACAGCCAGAAGACCAGCCCTAGTGTTATACAAAAAAAAAGGAGAAGTTGTCATTTGGTAGATTTTACAGTTCCAGCAGATCACAGGGTGAAGATGAAGGAAAACAAAAAGATAGACAAATACCTGGACATTGCCTGAGAATTGAAAAAGTTGTAGAATATGCGGGTGAAAGTGATACCAATTGTAGTTGGTGCACTAGGAACAGTTTCAAAAAGCTTGGACAAAAGACTGGAGGTTCTGGAAATCACAGGAAGAAACGAGACCACCCAGACTACAGCATTGTTGAGATCGTTTGGAAAACTCAGAAGAGTCCTGGAGACCTGAGGAGACTTGCTGTCACTCAGCCTCCAGTGAACCACCGGCTACGGCAGGTGTGAAAAACTTGATAATAGTAGTAGTAATGATAGGTGAAAGTGATACCAATTATAATTGGTGCACTTGAAAAACAAAAAAGCTTCGAAAAAGACTGGAGAATTTGGAAAGAATTGAGATCATCCAGACTTGTGCATTGCTGCAATCCTTTAGAATACCCAGAAGAGTCCTGGAGAACCTGAGGAGACTTGTTCTCACTCAGACTCCAGGGAAATACTATCAGCTAATGCTGGCGTGAAAAACTCATAATAATAATAAACAGCAGCAACAACAACAACAACCCTACAAAATAGTAAATGTAGACTTTGCGGTAATAGAGATGAGACTGTTAACCATATACTCTGCGAATGTAGAAAACTAGCACAACGAGAATACAAAACTAGACACGACTGGGTTAGGAAGGTGATCCACTGGGAAGTATGCAAAAAATTAAATTTGACCACACAACAAAATGGTATATGCATAAACCAGAATCTGTTCTTGAAACGAAACGCACAAAATTTCTCTGGGACTTTGAAATAAAAACGATCACCTTATCCAGCAAGAACACCAGACCTAGTGTTGATTAAACAAAAAAGAAGAACTTCAACTAGTGGATTTTGCAGTGCCAGCAGATCACAGGGTGAAGTTAAAGGAAAATGAAAAAAATGGACAAATATCTGGACCTTGCCAGAGAACTGAAAAAGTTATGGAATATGAAAGTGAAAGTGATTACCAATTGTAGTTGGCGCACTTGGAACGGTTCCAAAAGGATTAGAAAAGGGTTTGGAAAGTTTAAATCAGAGGAAGGATGGAAACCATTCAGAACACTGCACTGCTGCAATGTGCCAGAATACTCAGAAGAGTCCTGGAGACCTGAGGAGACTTGCTGTCACTCAGACTCCAGTGAAAGTCCATCAGCTAACACTGATGTGAAAACTCAAAAGGAGTAAATAATTAATAATAATAATAATAATAATAATAATAATAATAATAATAATAGTAAATTGCACGAAACGAAAAAACAAACAAAAGGAGTTATAATTAGTATTATTTGGATTATTCAGACTATTGTCGTATCTTCATTGTTATCTGTACAACGTTTCGACCGATGTGATCTCTGGCCTTCTTCAGGTATTTCTTGTCGGAATCGGGAACTTTCTCAGTCTCGGGAATATATAATAATTATGATGATTATGATGATGATGATGATGACGACGACAACAACAACACACAACAACAAGAGAGCATAAATAATGGTAATAAAAGAAACCTTAGCAAAATATAATGTATAAAAATGTAAATAAAAGAGAAAGTCACTTGCAATTTTTAGAGAAAGCCTCTAGAATTGTGCTTGACCGAAACAATATAAGTACTTCATGTTTCTTTATTTTACCTTTTTTGACGGGAGAGTGTCGATTACCTTTGTTCATGTTCACCGATTGTAAGAAAAAAAAAAAAAAAGAAAAAAACAATGGAGGAAAGAATTCAAACAATGAAATACAGCCGAGACAAACTGCGACGAGGGATAAAAACAAAAAAAGAAGAAAATTAAAAAAAATATCTGAAAGAAGTTCTAAAAAGAAAAATAAATCAAAGACGTTTGTCGATTTCGCCTCTTTAAACGATTCCCGGTTTTTTTTTTTGGTTTTGTGTGTGTGTGTGTGTGTGGGGGGGTTATGTTTTGTTTTGTTTGTTTGTCTATATTTTTGTTGTTGTTGTCTTTGACACAGGATCTTCTTTTTTCTTGACAATTCAATATAAATGTGAAAGAAAGTCAAAGACAATTTTCCCTCTTCTTCAATTCTTTCCCGGTTCCCTACTCGACACTTGAAGTGTGTGAACTAGAATCATTACACACAGAGACGCACATACAAACGCATACACATACAAAAATACAAACACACACACAAATATATATATATATATATCATCATCATCATCATGTCGCGCATGTAGCACGGGTATCCATGACAATCTTTCGCCAACCTTCCCTATCATTCATTGCACGTGGAATCCTCTGCGGAGCAGCCAGCATCTTCACATAGCTGGTCAAATGTAGGTCCTTGCTGGGCGCCCACACTGGCAAGTCATATATATATATATATATATATATATATATATATATATATATATATATAGTCATCCACAGACACGTGTTTCGACTTATCAAGTCTTTTCAGTGTGGCTAGACATTGTGCGAACTACCTACAACCGGGATAGAACTCCGATCGATTCTGCATCAGCTGGACAGCCTAACCGTTCGGCCAACGTCACCCACAGAACGCGAAAGGGATTTTAACTGTTTTAATACGCACATCTGTATGTATGCAAAGGTCGCTATAGAGTGCTCCATCCCTTTTATAGGGGAGCGTTGCGTTTACGCTTCAGTTGGCGGTTTATCAGGGTATATATATATATATATATATATATATATATATATATATATATATATATAATAGCATTGAATAAAATAATCAACGGACTAACATAAACATTATTTCAAACAATTAATACACAAGAAGTTAATGAAAGTTTCTGAAAATATATTAATACACATGAGGTTAATGAAAGATCTTACATAAAAGTATTTCTACAAATTAATTATTATACATGAAGTTAATGACAATTATTTCTATTAATTTATTAAGACACATGAAGTTAACATATTTACCTACAAACTATTCGTTCACAAATCACGTAAAAAAATCTGTGAATAGACCTGATGGGTTGATATGCCATTAAACAAGAGAAGCAACCAATTAACTAATCGCACATTTTCTAAGGTGGAATTTTGGTCATGGTCGTGCCGATCATAACCCCAACGGATATGGAAAAATTCCTATTTTAAATCTAACGAATCTTATTGAAATATTCTAACTACAGGTACGTACATAAATCATAAGCTGCTTATGAAATTATGTAAGCGTATCCTAAGCCTCACAGCGTATCCTAAGCCTCACAGACTGGGCAAAAAATGTTAGTGGTATACTTATTCATTGTTCGATATCTAAGTTTTAACTTAGTATAAGTCCACAAGTTCACTAAAGCATCTGAGAGTTTCTAACATACACTGAATTTATACTCGACACAAGAATTATATATATTTTTCTTTTAGTCAGTAGGCAGTGAAGGTGGGGTGTATATACAAATAAATAACCGGCCAGAAAAACTAGAAAATTGTACTATTTCTCTCAATGTTTGAGATGAGGCTTGATGATTAGTATTATCTGCGTTATTTGGACTATTGTCCCCATCTTCATTGTTATCTGTACAACATTTCGGCGATGTGCCCTCTTTAGGTATTTCTTGTCGGACTCGGGAACCTTCTGGACTCGGAACCCTCTTTTCGAACTCGTGAAACTTTCTAGTTCGAATAATCCAAATAATACTCCGCCCTGTCGGCTAGGTGTTAGAATGCCGTGGTGTAAGACTCCCCCAAATGGGGCCACTGTTGGCCGTGGGTAGCGACTCGTGTGCTTAAGGATAGAATCCAGGTGGATGAGCAGCCCATGACCTGCAACACCCCACTTAGACCCTTACTTAGGCTAGACGGGCGATCGGAGAGGCCCCCTCCGATAAATTAGCTGGTCATGTCAAGCCCTAGCACCTATATGATTGCCCCAACCCTATTGCCTTTATGGCAAGCCTCCAACCCTTTTTATCATATGGGTGCTAGAAGGCGGTGGCTGAGGGTCTACATGTTTTGGGAATGACGTTAAACTCTATCTGATGGTGAAGTTCCAGTTTTGGAGGTTTGGGGAATGTGGAGCACCCCTTTATCACAATTGCTCCGTGGTCCACTCTAACCCGAAGTGGTAGTACCTGTTAGGGTCCCATCTATGGGTTAAATAGAAAAATGTGTTTATCAAAAACATTGAGTATCCATTAAGAATGAATTTATTTCACAACTTTATCGGTATTAAATGACCCACCGAGGTTGACATGCCGTAAAACAAAACAAACGAAATAATACTAATGCGAAGATATATTCAAATAGTCTAATCACGACCCTCCTGGAGGTCACGTGAGGCCTGCTATGAAATGAAGAACCACAAAGCACCGTCCTTTCTTTGATCCTCACCCCACCGGCCAACAAGGGTCTCTTCACTTATTTCTAGGCCACCGGACAACACTGGTAAGACAACGCATCTTTACATGCCCGAAACACTGACGATCAAAGCACTGCCCGCCTCTCCACCACCAAAAAGGGCTGAGAGCAGTCAACCAGCGGCTACTACAATTCAACCGGGTCACGAAGGTTCAAGTTACCAGGTCTTTAACAAAGCTTAGTTCAGCGGTCGTGTTCTCCGCATCCCTAACCCTAAATCCCACCAAACCAAACCTAAACCTTGAACAGTGAATTGTGAAATACCACTGCTTGCTTTATATATTGTCTGTACCTCAATTGTATATTCGTGTGCTTTTCATTAAATTAAATATACAAAGCATTTCATTTCATTAAATTTTACGGAAATATCCGTTAGGATTAGGGTTAGTATTAAAAGGTTAACGTGTATTGAGACGTTAGGATTAGGGTTAGTAGGGTTGTATTAAGGTTAGTTTTAGGGATAGGGTTAGTGTTAGGGTTAGTATTAGGAGCAGTGTTAAGGTTAGTCTTAAGGTTAGGGTTAAGATTAGTTTTAGGGTTAAGGTTAGTATTCGAGGCAGTGTTAGGGTTAGTTTTAGGGCTAGGGTTAGTGTTAAGCTGCTTTAGTAGTTTCCGAAATCTAATACTATTTCAACGTAAAATGCAATTCTAATGATATTATTTCTTGCGCGCTATTCTGCATTAGTTCGAAAGGTTGTTGTTGATCATTTCTTCAAAAGCTTCGCTCAGTTTTCTCTGCGTAATACTTGTACTTATATTGTGGAATGATAAAACACCCCTCACTGACACAATGGACTAGTCTGAAAATACTATAAATAGTAAAACTGGCATACTCAAAATCCCATCACCCAGAAAAAACAGAACCCACAAATTTTGTAATAAAACTGTTCATTTTAACTAGAGGGTTTAGGGTTAGGCTTTAAGGTTAGGGTTAGAGTTGAGCTTTAGGGTTAATTTAATGGGAAAATAAATAAATAATTTGGGTTCTGTTTTTCTGGGTCACACTGTAATATTATGGGATTTTGAGCTTGATTTGCAAGTTTTACCAAATATTGTATGTATTTTGAGCATAGATAAAATACATTGACTTCTAATATTGTCTCTTGCGTTTATTCATTACTTTAGTGTCGGACTACGTTATAACAGATTGGTGATGAGATTCGAACTCACGCGGGGAATTCCTAATGGATTATTAAAAGACACTATAACCTGATTAAAAAGAGGTATACATCTGAAGCGAATAATCGTAAGGAAGAAATTTATTTATTATTTTTTTTCATTACTTTCTCCCTTCTTTTCCAATCGTAACATTCATTTTTCCGTCTCCTTTTCTTTCTTTTTTTCTTTCTTTCTTATTTTATCTTTTTCTTCTCTTTTTTCTTTCTTTCTTTCTTCTTTCTTTCTTCTTTCTTTCTTTCTCACCTTTTCCTTTCTTACCTACATGGGCTTATTTATTCATCTAATTGTCTTCTTTCTTTCTTTCTTTCTTCTTTCTTTCTTTCTTTCTTCTTTCTTTCTTTCTTTCTTATTTTTCTCTTTCTTTCTTTCATATTTTCTTTCTTTCTCACCTTTTCCTTTCTTACCTAAAATGGGCTTATTTATTCATCTAATTATCCACTCTTTCTTTCTTTTTTTCTTTCTTTTTTTCTTCTTAGTTATTTAAGCCCTGGGCTTCTTTTTTACTTATTTTTCTTTCTCCACGTTTCTTTCTTTCGGATGTTCATTCATTCTTTCTTTCTTTCTTTCTTTCTTTCTTTCTTTCTTATCGTCACTTTCTTTCTTTCTTTTTATTTGGTTGTTTATTTCCTCGTTTATTTGTTGTTGTTTTTTTTTTTTTTTTTACTGTCTCACCTCTTTTCGAATTGTAACATTATTTTTTTACATCTTTCTTTCTTTCTTGCCTTTTTCTTTCTTCCTTATTCTTTCTTGCCTTATTCTTTCTCTTTCTTTCTATCATTCATTCTTTCTCACCTCTCTCTATCTTTCCTTACCCTTTCTTTCACTTTCTTTCTTCAACAAAATACGTATCTTTCAAGTTTTTGCTTTAACATCCGATGATCAAAGAGACCGCTCGGTCGTTGATGCGATTCGTTGGAAGGAAAGCAACTGTCTAAAACACCACCAACAATGTTTGGTAAGTCCAACATAAGTAACTGTCTGAGTGTTTTCACCTCTCAAAAGCCGTTCGTGCTTAGGACTTTTCTGAAATAAAAGCCCGCGTCAAGGTAAACCGAAGACACAAGAGAAAGGAAAGAAATAGAAAAGGGAAAGAAATGCGACGATACGATTGAAAGGAAAAAAAACTCCGCTATTGATTGGCCAGTCAATTGATTGACTAAAATGCATCGAAGAAGATCTTAAATAGTCGATGAATATCTACTCAATTATCATCGCTTATTATGCCAATAACTTTGATCTGTAAACAAAAACTGGGTAGCGTTACGGTTATCGTCGGTGAACCGAGTTCGAAACCCGGATGAAGTTTATTATTATCTGCGTTATTCGGACTATTGTCCTCATCTATATTGTTATCTATACAACGTTTCGGCCGATGTAACCTCCGGTCTTCTTCGGGTATTTCTTGTCGGACTCGGGAACCTTCTATTCGGATTCGCGAACCTTCTATTCGAATTGGGGATCCTTCTTGTCGTAAACGGGAGCCATCACGGAATTTTGAACCTAATTATTCAGTCCACGGGGGTATCCTGTTCTCATTCCGCTAATCATAGCTGGGGTAGAGGCGTTAAGCCGTGTTAATTATTATCCGACAAAAAATACCCGAAGAAGGCCGGGGAGTACATCGGCCGAAACGTTGTACAGATAACAATGAAGATGAGGACGATAGTCCGAATAATGCATATAATAATCATCATTAAGCCTCATATAAAAAAAATCAGAGAAATACCGGATGAAATTATTTCTCTGAATTTTTTAGATGAGTCTTGATAATTTGGATTATTAGGATTATTCGGACTATTGTCCTCTGTTACGATTTTAGTGACCATCTTTTAGGCTTCAAGCAAGAGAGCTTTTCCAGCGGAGATACTTTCTGTTAAGCAGAGCGCGATCCTTAATAAAGAATCCTTTCGGTGTTCCTTGGTGCTCCTCAGTCTTGCAGGTCCTTCATCAATGATTGCAAATGGACGTCTTTCAGTGTCAGCGAATAAGTAGTTAAGCAGCTACATATTCGGGTTGTTGATCGGCTGAGGTTTTAACCACGTGACCTCGCTTAGTCTATAAATGTAATGGTGTATTGCAGCACACTTTATATACAAAATATTCCAATATTCTCACTTTTGTTGTTTGAAGTTCCAGTGAAGGCTCCCGATTACGACATGAAAGCTCCTGTTCTAAATGACAATTATCAGAAGGTTACAGGTTCAATCCTGACCATAGGCGATAGTAACATAGAATAATTAACACAGCTTAATACTTGTACGCGGTTATGATCAACGGAATAAGAACGTGGATTGAATAAAAGGTTCAGTTGGAAGTTGTGTGAAGGCTTCCGAGTTCAACAAGAAGGTTCCCGAGTTCGAAGAGAAGGTTCCCAAGTTCGACAAGAAATACATGAAGAAGACCGGAGGACACATCGGCCGAAACGTTGTTTAGATAACAATAAAGATGGGGACAACATTCTGAATAATCCAAATAATACTGAACGAAGCTGTTTATTTTTAGTTGTATTTTTTTTTACGACATACCAACTACTTTGGGGTTATTTAATGCTGAATCAAGTCATTTAGATTAACAATGGACACAGGTTTCTTACAGTAGCTGTTATAGATTAAATAGTTTCCAAATTAAATATTGAACAGGCTCATCGCTGCTTAACTTCGGTGATCTAGCAGGAACCGGTGTTTTCAACGTGACTTGGTCATAAACTAAACAAGTGGTCGGAGAAACTCCCTTCGATCAATCGACTAGTCACGTCAAACCCTAGCACCTAACAAAGGTCTCAGGTTGCGTATAGTACCTGTTGTTAAGTGGTTACCCATCTAAGTATTGAACAGGCTCATCACTGCTTAACTTCGGTGATCTAGTGGGAACCGGTGTCTTCAGCGTGACTTGGCTGTAAAGTCATAGTTTGAATTCTGCACAATTCTGTTGTTACCTGGTTAGACATTCCTTCCTTTATTACTTCCTTCCTTACCTCCTTTCTTCTTTCTTTCCTTTTCTTTCTTTTTTTCTTTCAATCACACATTCTTTCTTTCTTTCTTTCCTTCTTTCTTTCTTCCTTCCTTAACTCCTTTCTTCTTTCTTTCTTTCTTTCTTCCTTCCTTCCTTACTTCCTTGCTTCTTTCTTTCTTTCTTTCTTTCTTCCTTCCTTCCTTACTTCCTTGCTTCTTTCTTTCTTTCTTTCTTCCTTCCTTCCTTCCTTACTTCCTTACTTCCTTGCTTCTTTCTTTCCTTCCTTCTTTTTATCATACATTCTTTCTTTCTTTCTTTCTTTCTTTCTTTCTTTCTTATAGTACCTGTTGTTACCTGGTTAGACATTCCTTCCTTTATTACTTCCTTCCTTACCTCCTTTCTTCTTTCTTTCCTTTTCTTTCTTTTTTTCTTTCAATCACACATTCTTTCTTTCTTTCTTTCCTTCTTTCTTTCTTCCTTCCTTAACTCCTTTCTTCTTTCTTTCTTTCTTTCTTCCTTCCTTCCTTACTTCCTTGCTTCTTTCTTTCTTTCTTTCTTCCTTCCTTCCTTCCTTACTTCCTTGCTTCTTTCTTTCTTTCTTTCTTCCTTCCTTCCTTCCTTACTTACTTACTTCCTTGCTTCTTTCTTTCCTTCCTTCTTTTTATCATACATTCTTTCTTTCTTTCTTTCTTTCTTTCTTTCTTTCTTATAGTACCTGTTGTTAAGTGGTTACCCAGTTAAGTATTAAACAGGCTCATCGCTGCTTAACTTCGGTGATCAAGTGGAAACCGATGTCTTCAGCGTAACTTGGCTGTAGTTTGAATTCTGCACAATTCTGTTGTTTCCTGGTTAGACATTCCTTCCTTTATTACTTCCTTCCTTACCTCCTTGCTTCTTTCTTTCTTTCTTTATTTATTTCTTTTCTTCCTTTCTTTCTTTCTTTCTTTCTTCCTTTCTTTCTTTCTTCCTTACTTCCTTGCTTCTTTCTTTCCTTCCTTCTTTCTATCATACATTCTTTCTTTCTTTCCTTCTTTCTTTCTTTCTTTCTTTTCTTTCTTCATCATCACCTTCTTACTTTTTCTTATCCTCACTTTCGTTGTATCATCGTCTTTCTTTCTTTCTTTCTTTCTTTCTTACAATCATTTTGTTTCTTTCTTTTACTTTCATTCTATCTTCGATTAAATCGAATTTAACGGACTTAAATTCCAACATTGTATGTCACCCCGCCGACAGAAAAAAAAATACCAAAAATCAGGGAATTAACCGAATTTAATGAAATTTTCAGTGTTGATATATTAATGAATAAAAAATATAATTCACCAGTTATTTTATTTAAAAACTTTTACATTTTTCAGGTCGGTTAAGTTGAACCACATATCTTTGAGAATCTGTGTTATTTAATTCATTCATATATCAACACCAAAAATTTCATTAAATTCGGTTAATTCCCTGATTTTTGGTATTTTTTCTTTCAGTGGGTGACTTACGATGGTGGAATTTAAGTCTGTTAAGTTCAATTTAACCCTATCTTCTTATGTTCTTTTAAAAAGGTAGCTTTGACATTAAATAACCCACGAAGATTGATATACCGTTAAAAAATGAAACCAAACCTTGTCATCGTCACTTTCTTTCTTTTTTCTTTCTTCTTGTTCTTTTCTTTTTCTCTTTCTTTCTTCACTTTGTCTTTGTTTCATTCTTTATTTATTTATCACTGCCCCTTTCTTTTTCTTCTTTTTTCTCGTTACTTTCTTTCTTTTTCATTCTTTTTCATTCATTCATTCTTTCTTCTTTCTTTCTTCTCACCACTTTCATGTTTCTTATCTTCTTTTCTTCTTTCTTTCTCATCGTCAATTCATGTTTCTCCCTTTCTTTCTTACCACCACTTTCTTTTCTTTTTCCCTCATAGTTACTTTTTTCTTCTTTCTTTCTTTCTTTCTCATCATTTTTTCTTTCTTTCTTTATTTATCTATTCAATTTTTTCTCTCTATTATTTGTTTTTCTTAATGTCACATTCTGTTTCTTTCTTTCTTTCTTTCTTTCTTTCTTTCTTTCTTTCTTTCTTTCTTTCAATCCCTATCTACCTATATCCATCTATTACTGCCTATTTCTTTCTTTCTTTTTGCTTCTTCTTTCTTTCTTTCTCATCATCACCTTTTTTTTTTCTTTCTTTCTTTCTTCTCATCATCACTTTCTTTCTTTTTTCCTTCCTTTCTTTCTTTCTTTATTCCTTTCTTTCTTGCTTCCTTTCTTTCTTTTTTCTTTTCTTTCTTTCTCACCATCATGTTCTTTCTTTCTTTCTTTCTTTCTTTCTTTCTTTCAATCCCTATCTACCTATATATCCATCTATTACTATTATTTATTCATTTCATTCTTTCTTTTTTTCCTTTCTTTCTTTCTTTCTCATCATCACTTTCTTTCTTTCTCTTCTTCCTTCCTTCCTTTCTCTCTTTCCATCCCTTTTTTCTCTCCCCACTTCCTTTTCCCGCCTTCCCTTACCGTTACATTCTGACTCAACAAAAATGGCGTCTCCAGAAAAACAAACAAACACACGCATCAAACTGGCAACAATAGAAAGATCTCATTGAATCTTTTCAGTCTTTTATTTTCTTTCAAAATTCCACAAACCAATTAAAAACAAAGAAATAAACAAACAAAAACAAATTGAAGACACTCGGTAAATTCTTCTTCTTTTCTCCCGGTATCATAATCACCATGGAAGTCAGCATGTCACCCAGAACAGTGACAGTCAATATCGCCTTGAAATCCCCTGATAGTCGTTACTGGTGGCGCCAATCGGCGGTCGTTAGTGTAACCACCTATAGCTACCATGTTTTGTTTGCTTCATCTCTTTGAATTCTATCGTCAATTACCATTGGTAGATTCGAACTCTTTTCCGTTCCATCCAACTTTTCTTTGCTTTTCTTTTTCTTGTTTTTTGTTGTTGTTTTTTTAAACGCCAAGCGTCTCTTATGTTATGTCAATGAAAAGAGAAGAAGGAAAGAGAGAAGGAAAGAGAGAAAGAAAAAGAAAAGGAAAAGGAATATGTAGGAAGTTATATTGTCTGTTGATGAATCACTCTAGTTGCGCCAATGTCGACTTAATCTTTCCAACACACATGGAAATTGTTGATTAATTATCGTCATCAACCGAACACCAGACATCACAATTATTATTATTATTATTATTATTATTATTATTATTATTATTATTATTATTATTTATTACTAACAAATATATGCACCCTATGGGTGCAAGTATTTAAGTTTTAAGGTAATAAAATATTGTATTAAATTAGAAAGGCTAATGAAACTAAATAAAAATGCATATAAAAATACATAGAACAACTGAAACTTACTCTTCCACCACTCTCGTCTTTCATTTTTATTTTTTCTAATTTAAGTATTTAGTTAAAAGAGGAAGTAAATAATAAAATGACAGTTATTTTTTCTTGTTAATGGATTTCATTTAAGATTCATTGAAGAGATTTTTGCTTATATTCATTAAAATAAAACCAAACAATTAGAAATCAAATACTAAGCACATATTATTAAAATCACATTTTTGATATCAATATGCAAATTAGCCTTTCCTTCACCACTGTAAACCGCTATTTTGTTGTATATATAAATATATAGCATGTTGTTTGTATGTAAAATATGGTTAACAGTATTAATAATGGAAAACAATTTTATTAATAATTGAGGTTTAAATAAAAATAAAATCATTGAGAATGTGATGTCAATAACTAAGGGAATTGTGACTTGAGTAGTAATATAGTTTCGGTTACAGACAAACACACAATCTCCATTATAATAAGATTATTATTTTATTATTATTACTCATTTTGAGTTTTTCACATCAGCGTTAGCTGGTGGTATTTCCCTGGAGGCTGAGTGACAACAGGTCTCCTCAGGTCTTCAGGAATCTTCTGAGTATTCTAACCGATTGCAGAAGTGCATTAGTCTGGATGGTCTCAATTCTTCCTCTGATTTCCAGATTTTCAGGTCTTTTTTCGAAGTTTTTTTTATCGTTCCAAGTTCACCAACTACAATTGGTATCATTTTCACTTTCATATTCCATAGCTTTTTCAATTATCTGGCAAGGTCCGGGTATTTGTCCATCTTTTCGTTTTCTTTCGTCTTCACCCTGTGGTCTGCTGGAATCGCAAAGTTCACCAGTTGACAAGTTCTCTCTTTTTTGTTAATAAACACTAGGTCTAGTCTCCTTGCTGGGATTAGGTGATCCGTCTTTATTTCGAAGTCCCAGAGAATTTTGTATTATTATTTACTCCTTTTGAGTTTTCACATCAGCATTAGCTGGTGACCTTTCACTGAAGTCTGAGTGACAGCAAGTCTCCTCAGTTCTCCAGGACTCTTCTGAGTATTCTAGCAGATTGCAGCAGTGCAGTGTTCTGAATGGTTTCAATCCTTCCTCTGATTTCCAAACTTTCCAAACCCTTTTCTAATCCTTTTGGGACTGTTCTAAGTGCACCAACTACAATTGGTATCACTTTCACTTTCATATTCCATAACTTTTTCAGTTCTCTGGCAAGGTCCAGGTATTTGTCTATTTTTTCATTTTCCTTTAACTTCACCCTGTGATCTGCTGGCACTGCAAAATCCACCAGTTGACAAGTTCTTTCTTTTTTGTTTATCAAAACTAGGTCTGATCTTCTTGCTGGGATAAGGTGATCTGTTTTTATTTCAAAGTCCCAGAGAATTTTATGTGTTTCGTTCTCAAGAACAGATTCTGGTCTATGCATATACCATTTTGTTGTATGGTCAAAATTTAATTTTTTGCATAATTCCCAGTGGATCACCTTCTCAACCCAGTCATGTCTAGTTTTGTATTCTCGTTGTCCTAGTTTGCTACATTCGCAGAATATATGGTTTACAGTCCTATGGGTTTTTCACACCAGCGTTAACTGATGATCTTTCGCTGGAGTTTGATTGTCAACAAGTCTCCTCAGGTCTCCAGGACTCTTCTGAGTATTCTAGCGGATGGCAGTAATGCAGTTGTCTCAATTCTTCTTTCCAGTTCCTCATATCTTTTAGTAAGCTTGTGGGGATTGTTCCTCGTGACCCAACTAATCTTGATATCTCTTTCACCCACAGCTTTTTCAATTCTCTGGCAAGGTCTAGGTATTTCTCTATTTTCATTTTCTTTCATCTTCCCCCTGTGATCTGCTGGAAATGCAAAATCTGTCAGTTGACAAGTTCTCTTTTTTGTTAATTATTATTATTATTATTATTATTATTATTATTATTATTATTAATTATTTCATTTATTGTGAGTTTTTCACACTAGCGTAAGCGGATGGTCTTCCTCTAGAGTATGAGTGACAACAAGTCTCCAAGATTCTTTTGATTATTCTAGCCGATCTAAACAATGCTGTTGTCTGGATGGTCCCTTCCTCTGATTTCCAATTCCAAGCCTCCTCAGGTCTCTAGGACTCTTCTGAGTATTCTAGTTGATCTTAACAATGCTGTAACTTGGATGGTCTCAATTCTTCCTCTGATATCCAGTTCACTCAAACTCTTTTCCAGTCCCTTTGGGACGTTCCTAGTGCACCAATTACAATTGGCACGACTATCACCTTCATATTCCACAGTTTTCTCAGTTGTCTGGCAAGATCCAAGTATTTATTTATCTTTTAACTTTCTCTCAGTTTCACTCGGTGGTCAGCCGGGATGGTAAAATTCACGAGATGACAAGTTCTCGTCCTCTTGTTAATCAATACTAGGTCTGGTCTCCTAGCCGGGATTAGGTGATACAATTTTTTGGGTCTCATACTCCAGGACAGTTCAGCCTTGTACACGTACCATTTATTTGTATGGTGAAAATTATTTGGACTATTGTCCTAATTTTTTATTATCATTATCTACACAACGTTTCGAGCGATGTATCCTCCGGCCTTCTTGAAGTGTTTCTTGTCGGACTCGAAGACTCCTTTCACGAACTCAGAAATCTTCTCTTCGAACTCGGGAACTTTCTTGTCGAAGTCGGGAGTCTTCATGTTATAATCGGGGCCCTCACGGAACTTTGAACCGAGATCTTTATTTAATCTATAGAGGTAGAATATTCCCATTTCGTTTACCATGACCGTTAAGTTAAGTTAAATATTTTATGTTATTATTGCCCTTGACCAGGATTGAACCTGCTGCCAACAGAAGATTGTCGCATAGAACTGTATCAACTCAAAACCTTTATCCGTTGCGCAATGTGTCAAACTGGAAACGTTGTGTAAATAACAATAAAGATGAACATTAGTCCGAATCATCTGTAATGATTAATAAAATGGCGGTTGCCGATTGTTTTAAAAAAGGGGGGAGTAAGAATTCCAGAAATGCAATAACGGAACCAACAGACGCTGAATTCAAAAATCGAGCGCCAAAAAAGCGGGAATTCAGAATTTTTTTTTAAGATGACAAGCAAGTAGTCATCATACAAACAAGTCAGCTCCATTATCGGAAAGAAGATAAAAAACGAACTGTTAAAACAAGAACATATAAAAAAGGACTTTGCCCGGTATGCTATTCTACATTTTTGTAACTTTATTTGATACAGGTTGTTTATTTTAAATACGACTTCGTTATCTTTCCATTGTGTTGAATCATGTTTGAAGTTAGTAAGATGTGTACAACATATATATAAAATATATATAACACACGACTTACTACACATCCAAATAATACAAATTCCCCTCACTTTTGAATGATATGTATATATTTACCAACCCTTCCACACGAGTAGGATGTGACACGAGGTCAATTTCTTAAGCAGAATTTAACAAGGTTGAATTCAGAGATTTCCTTCTCCTAGACAGGTTGCCTAAATAAGGTTGAAGAGCCCAGTCTGTCCTCCTATTTACCCATAGCTGGAATGAGTATAGTAGGATTGATAACTTTCCCAAGGGTATTAGCCCTATATCAAATGCAAACAGCTTTGTCCAGGATTTGAACTCGTGTTGATGAGTTCATTTCCTACGACTCTAACAATTATGCCATATATGTTTACATTTTGAAAAACTGTTGTCGTTGTTACCAAGCCAGCCAGCCTATAGGTCATACCCTAATACCCCACCCCCAGCCGATGCTCTATCAACAAGGATCATGTACGAATTTCACAGCTAAGAGCTTTTTATTTTTGTAAAATTATATATATATATATATATATATATATATATATGAGAAGTAAATACACACGCGGTGTGTTTATGATATGACTTTTTTAGCCGACAATTTTTGGGAGAATATGTGCTTAATTGAAGTCGTACCTAATTTTGAAAGTTAATTAATAAATAATTAATTAATTAGGCGGGCATACCTATTTAAATGTAAAGCTAAACAAATCGAGAAAAATCGGGTTTCGAATCACACACAAGGCAGTCTTCCTATCTATAGCTCTGCTGATGAGGCCTAATAGGCCGAAATGTACATACAGAGATTGAGTTTTCTCGATTTGTTTAGCCTTACATTTAAATAGGTATGCCTGCCTAATTAATTAATTATTAATTAATCAACTTTCAAAATTAGGTATGACTTCAATTAAGCACATATTCTCCCAAATATATATATATATATATATATATATATGTGTGTGTGAGTGTGTTTTCTGTCTGTGTATGTATTTGTATGTGTCTTCATTTTCTGATTTCCCTTAATTTTCCTATGAAAAACAGTTTCTCAGTGTTAAGTCCTTTTTCAAATATCCATTTATCCATAGAAAATATTATCCTCTGCATTTTCTCTGCCTCCATAGAAATTATAAAGAAGGCACACCTATGTAGCCGAAGTGTTGCTCTATCAGATGTAATTATTGCGGTGCATGTGTCTATTGTCATTTCAAGGAGATACAGAGGGGATTTTTACTTTCGAAGCAAACCTCTTATGAGCGCAGCAGGTATTTAACCATCCCTCGTTTTTCCACTATTCCACGATGGGATATCTTCTTATGAGCACAATATGTAACTTCTTTTCAATAGCTAACACGTATGATGCGTTGCTAATAGTATTGACTAATGATGTTTTCTTGCTGACAATTTATTGCTAGTCTAAACTATCAACGTGGCTTATAAAACACTGTCATCCACAAATCAGATACCAACAGATTACGGACAACTTTTTATGGCTGACTTATTCTGGATGACTTCTGATTTAGGTCGGAAAATTAAAACGGAAAGTTTTTGCTGATTTTTTCCCCAATGACAGTTTAACTACAGTCTATGAATTGACATTTTGCGAATTGGGTTACGATTTTAGGGGATTAAGGTTGGTTTTAATTACGTATGGCTTTAAAAAATAAACTCTGTCTTTAGTCTTTTTATTTGTGCAGAAAATAGTATCAATCAAATATATATCACTCCGATATTACAGTCTGAATAATACAAATAATTGTAATCTTTTAATAAATGTATATATTTGGCTGACTTCTGATTTAGGTCGGAAAATTAAAACTGAAAGTTTTTTGGTGGTACCCAATGACAGTTTAACTACAGTCTATGAATGATGATTTTGCGAATTGGGTTACGGTTTTAGGGGATTAAGGTTGTTTTTAATTATGTATTGCTTAAAAAATAAACAACAAAAAACCAAAATTACTATTAATTTAATTAACCATTGAAATTAATTATTGAATCTATTATTGAGACAGTTGTTTGTGTTAGTATTGCAATGTTTAATTTTAATTAAACATAGTTTAAAAAATATTTTTCACATTAAATGTATTGTAATTTGTGTTTTTGTTGTTTATTTTTTTTTAAGCAATAAGTAATTAAAAACAACTTTAACTCCTAAAACCGTAACCCAATTCGCAAAATGTTAATTCATAGACTGTAGTTAAACTGTCATTGAGTACCACCAAAAAATTTTCCGGTGTAATTTTCCTACCTAAATCAGAAGTCAGCCATATTTTCATAATAAAATCATTTCCCATGTATTTTCATACTAAAATCATTTCTAATGTATTTTTATATTAAATTCATTTGCAATAAATTTTTATAGTTAAAAAAATTTCTATTGTATTTTTATACTAAAATTATTTCTAATGTATTTTTATACTAAATTCATTTGTAATGTATTTTTATACTAAAATCATTTCCAATGTATTTTCATAGTAAAATCATTTCCAATACGTTTAAAGGGAAAATCATTTCTAATGTATTTTTATATTAAATTCATTTGCAATACATTTTTATAGTTAAAAAATTTCCATTGTATATTTATACTAAAATTTATACTAAAATTATTTCCAATGTATTTTTTTACTAAACGCAAAACATCAAAAAACTTACCGTTTTAATTTTTCGACCTAAATCAGAAGTCAGCCCTTTTTATATCCCTTGCCCTCACTAAATTATTATTCAAAAAATATGGGAGACTAAGCGACAAGAACTCAAAACAAATGATTGTATATACGAGGGTGAGTCAAAAAGTAATGCCATTTTTAATTTCATGGGAAGCTTTTTTATAAAACTAAAGCCTACTTTGAGATCCAAACGAGACTCAGAGCAAGAATTCGACGAGTAAGACTCAACTTGCCAATCGACAATGTCCTCCTTCTGCATGACAATGCTTGACCACACGCAAACATCAGGACAAGGGAGAAAATCGCCTCATTCGGGTGGACAACTTTACCGCATCCTCCACACACACCAGATTTAGCGCCTTCAGACTATCATCACTTCGGTCCCATGAAAGAGGGTTTGAGGGGCAAGCAGTGAAGAGGAAGTGAAATCTGTAGTGAAGAAGTGGCTCAAAGAACAGTCAACATAATTTTGCGGGGCAGGGATACATGCTCTGATTCAAAGGTGGAACATTGCTATTGAGAGAAATGGTGACTATGTGGAGAATTAAGGATGTGATCAACTGAAGATTCGCTTCATTTTGATGTTTGCTACATGTTCCTCGGTTGGTAATTATATCTATCCTAAACAGAATGACTCACCCTCGTATTTATCCAGTCAGTCCACACAAGCAAGATGCAACACACCGCTTATTGTTCATTGTTGGTTGGTTGGATTTTACGGCATGTCAACCCTTGTTGGGTCATTTTATGCCGAAGACATTTTGTTTTATTCATTCTTCATGGGTACTCAATTTTTTTAAAAACACAATTTTTTACCATCCCGTCTGACCACCGAGTGAAACTGAGAGAAAGTTAAAAGATAGATAAATACTCGGATCTTGCCAGAGAACTGAGAAAACTGTGGAATATGAAGGTGATAGTAGTGCCAATTGTAATAGGTACACTAGGAACGGTCCCAAAGGGACTGGAAAAGAGTTTTGGTGAACTGGATATCAGAGGAAGAATTAACACCATCAAAGTTACAGCATTGTTAAGATCAACTAGAATACCCAGAAGAATCCTAGAGACATGAGGAGGCATGGAATTGGAAATCAGAGGAAGGGACCATCCAGACAACATTGTTTAGATCGGCTAGAATAATCAAAAGAGTCATGGAGACTTGTTGTCACTCATACTCTAGAGGAAGAAAAATAATAATAATAATAATAATAATAATAATAATAATAATAATTTTTTTAAACCAACACATAGATTGGACACTAACAGTTACTTCCACTCTGGGTCAACAACTTTTTAAGACTAATTTTCTTTTACACATATATTATATATATATATATATATATATATATATATATATTGATAATTGAATTATATTACCATGACCAGACAACTCGGCAAACACCATGTGCGACATTCGGAGCACTGAACAGCTGTTTCGACCTCCTTTGGTCTCATCAGCAGTGCATACCACAATCTCTGCCACTAGAGATTGAACCAGTGGACCACAGAGAGAAAGAGCGGAGACTCTACACCTGGGCCACCAACCCACGCCACAAACGGAGAATGCCAAATCATCTAGTCAATGGTAATAAATATATATATATTCACAAAGAGTAAGAATATAGACTTTATTAGACATTTCCTATTATTTCATCTAAGAAGTTTTTCTTGGTTTGATGATGGGAAGAAATAAGTTGTTTTTTTTTGGGGGGGATGGGGATGGTGTTTGTTTTTGTTTTTGATTTTTTTCATAAAGTGTCGGCTTATCATTTCTATTCACTCTGTTCAATAGACATTTTCTTAGT
>CM042173.1:24091173-24101173 GCA_023376005.1 Doryteuthis pealeii
TTACCGTACAGATCCCTGTGCTACTCATTCGCTGAGTTGGCGAGGGCCGGTATCGAACCAAGAAACTTGTGATTCCTAGCCAAACACTCTACCGACTGAGCTCAAAGTTTGAATTAGGAGTTTTCCTTCTCATAGACTGGTTGCTTAACCAAGGCTTTAGAGTCCAATCTGCCCTACTATTTACCCATAGCAGGAGAGAGAATATTTTCATAGATTCATACTTCTCCCAGGGGTATTAGCGCTATGGGAAAAATAATAACAGCCTCGTCCAGGATTTGAACTCGGGTTGACGAGTCTATTTCTTACAACTCTAACCATTACACCACACGCCTCCTCTGTATTTATACGTAGTTGGTAGGGAAACTGTTTCATGCCTTTCGCAAAGGCATTAGTACGAACGGAAGAATACTGTGTCAGTTTGAACTCGCTTTGCCGATTCCATTCTCCTTGCCGTAAACCATGAAGTCACCTCCATTACCAACAAGTAGAAAGATAGATAGAAAGAAAGATAGATAGATAGAGAGGCAGAAAGAGTTTGAATGAAATAGAGGTTTGAAGAAAGTAAATAAGAGAAAGGAACGAAAAAGAAGAAAAAAAAAAGGAAAGAATGAATTTAAAAGAATGAATAAAAAAATAAATACGAAGAAAAGTAATCGATAAAAATTTGAATTGAAAAAAAATTTAAATACCCAATAAAAAATATCTTAGGAGAAAATTGAAGAGAGTTTTTTTTTTATAAAAAGATTATAAATTGAAAGAAATTAATCTTTTTTAAAAAAAATTCTTGTTCAAATTTTTGCCATTAAAGTAAAAAAGAAAACAGAAAAAAAAAAGCTTTTCGCTTTTTGCTTGATTTCATATCACCATCATTTTTGCTCCATTTTAAACCGCCATCTTTACCGCCACAAAACAAAATGGCTTCACTTTCAGTAATCATTTTTTTAAATATCTTTTTTTTCTTCTTCATAAAGCTATTAAAAAATGACTTTCTAATAGTTGATTAAGAAACTCTCAGACACCCAAAGGTGATTGCCCCAGAGGCCTTCAAAAGTGCACCGCTGCCTGATAAGAAGACCCATGAGAAAGATTTCTTTCGCATGAAAATGACGAACCAGCCAAGCATGAAAAGCACTTAGAAGACCCCCAGAATCCTTCAACTACCACCGAACCCTCCCACCACCAATGATCTTTATTCTCCTACTCATTCACATTTCCTTCAAGTTTTTTAATTTCTTCTTTTTTCTAGGAAATCTTACTACCGAACTTCTTGACTGGTATCTGCTGAACCACCTACGAGCCGAAAATGTTCTTCTACTTAGCGTTCGTGACGTAGAGGAATGCAACAACAACAACAACAACAGCAGCAGCAGCAGCAGCAGCAGCAGCGATCGTGATGATGGTGCAACAACAACAACAATCGTAACATAGTGAAAGAATAAAACAAAAAGTGATATTTTTCTCTGAATTTTTTAGATGAGGCTTGATAATTAATATTACTAGCAAATATATGCACCCTCCGGGTGCAAGTATCTAAATTTTGATATAGTAAAATATCATGTTAAATTAGAAAGGCTAATTAAACAGAATAAGAATGCAGATAAAAAATATTTGGAACAGCGGGGGTATAGTCGAAAAATAGACTAACTCTGAAACTAACTCTTCCATCATTTTCCATTACTCCCGTCTTTCATTGCTAATTTTTCCTAATTCAATTATTTAGTTAAAATAGGAAGAAAAGGATAATGTTACAGTTATTTCTTCTTGTTAAGGGATTTCTTTTAAGATTTATCCCCAAGATTTTTGCTCATATTCAATAAGATAAAACCAAACAATTAGAATTCAATAATACTAAGCATATATTTATTAAAATCAAATTTTTAATATCAATATGCAAATTAGCCTTCCCATTCATACTGTAAACTGCTATTTTGTTGTATATATAAATACAATTGCATGTTATTTGTATGTAGATATGGTCAACAGTCTTAATGATGAAAAACAATTTTATTAATAAATGAGGTTTAAATAAAAAATAAAATCAGAGAGAATGTGATGTAAATAACAAAGGGAATTGTGACTTGTATAGTAATATAGTTTCGGTTACAGACAGACAAACCCACAATCTCCATTATAATAAGATTTAGATTATTCGGACTATTGTCCTCATCTTCATCTTATACAGTTAGAGCTGACTGATTCTCTAAATTTTTGAGATGAGGCTTGATAATTAATATTAGCGTTATGTGTAGCACAGGGATTTGTGTGGTAAAGTCAGGAGCTGATGGTAGGTGTGGCGCTCCACCTCAGATGCCAAAAAAAACAAACAATCTCCTTGGTCTAGCGCTAGTAAAAAGGGGATAGACTCCCTCGCTGATTGGCTGATACCGACATTAGGCCGCCTCGACGACTTTTTACTTAGATTATTCGAACTATTGTCCTCATCTTCATCTTGTCCAATTGGAGCTGATTGATTCTCTGAATTTTTGAGATGAGGCTTGATAATTAGTATTATTTGGATTATTCGGACTATTGTCCTCATCTTCATCTTGTCCAATTGGAGCTGACTGATTCTCTGAATTTTTGAGATGAGGCTTGATAATTAATATTATTTAGATTATTCGGACTATTGTCCTCATCTTCATCTTGTACACTTGGAGCTGACTGATTCTCTGAGGTCGACCAGACAATTAGAAACATACATTTACTCGGTCAGACGGTTCACGTGTACCTGCCTGGTCACGTGTTTCCGTTTCGGCAAATCATGTTACCGGATATGAAAGACGTGTCCTTTGATCGCGACATCCCTGACCCTCTTTGATCAAGATGAATATATTGCATCAGTTAATTAGACAAAGAAGATGGATTTATCGATTGATCCAGGTGTGATAAGCCAATGGTGGCCAGACTGGTATCAAAGCCAGTACTAGCAGGTACTAATTTGACTACGAAGACTACGAAGACCACCGATACAGCTCATACTATCAAAACAAGACAAAATGAAATCCAATTGATTATTATGTTCATTAGATAAATACGATAAGAACTATATATTCCACACACACACACGCACACACACACACATGCGAACGCACAAACACATACACAAATACACATATATATATATGTGCGTTGGCATCCTTCCGTCTACTAAAGACGATGGCGTAATGTCCATTATTCTGCATCTACACGAGTGGCTGGACATACCAATTATTGAATAGCCATCTCTGGTGCAGTGATTGAAAATAAGATTGCTGGAGATGCTGTTGTCTCTCCTTCCTTGTCACGTGAGGAAACTGGACAATTTCCACCTCAGATGCCTTCGTTGCATTCTACGCATATGCTGGCAGGACATATATATATATATATATATATATATATATATATATATATAGTCTGAATAAAATAAAAACGTGGTCTGACGAAGCTCGGTGGGCCTCAGATACCCACGAGTGGAAATAATCATGATACCCCTGGTATGTAAGGCCTTTTTATTCACACACACACACACACACACACACACACACACACACATATATATATATATTATATATATATATATATATATATATATATATATATATATATATATATATCTTGGTTGGTTTGGTTTGGTTTGGTTTGGTCTGTTTTGTTTTGTTTTACGGTAATTTAATGCCGATAAAATTTTGAAATAAATTCATTCTTAATGGATACTCAATTTTGATAAACTCATGTTTTTCTATTTCACCCAAAAATGGGACCCTAACAGGTACTACCACTCCGGGTCAGAGTGAATCCCGGGAGCAATGGGGATGAAGGGGGGCTCCACATTCCCCAAACCTACAAAACTGGAACCTCACCATCAGTTAGAGTTTAACGTCATTCCCTGGACATGTAGACCCTCTGCCTCCGACTTCTAGCACCCATATGATAAAAAGGGTTGGGGGTTGCCACAAAGGCAATAGAGTTGGAGCAATTCAGCTGATTGATCGGAGGGGGCCTCCCCGAACGCCCGTCTAGTGTAATTAAGGGTCTTAGTTGAGTGTTACAGGTCATGGACTGCTCATCCACCAAGACTCCATCCTTAAGCATCACAGGTCGTCACACACGGCCAACAGATGGCCCCATTTGGAGGAGTCTTACCCCTCAGCAGAGGTGCAGTCGTTGCATTCTAACGCCCCAGCCGATAGGGTGGGCAGAACACTTAGGGGCCTTTTGTGGAACCTTAGGTTTCTGAGAAACACCGTTTGAGGGTTAGAGAATTGCATTTATTATCCGCTCATATATACATTGTGGTTTGCACAGTTATATGATATCAAGTATATCTGGTAGAAATAATCTATTCACAATTATATAGCTTCAAACACCTATCTCTATTTAATAATAATCATAGGTTTGCATAGTTAGAGGGTTTCCTCATCATCACTATATCCATCCTCATCATCATCATCATCATCAGCAGCAGCAGCAGCAGCAGCAGCAGCAGCATCAACAATGCGCAAGGACATCACGGATTCCTTTAAACTTCTCTCTCTCTCTCTCTCTCTTTTGCTCCCTCTCTCTCTCTCTCTCTCTCTCTCTCTATCTATCTATCTATCTATATATCTATCTATCTCTCCCTCTCTCTTCATCCATCCCTATCGGCCATCGCACTTGGTAAGTCTTCTAGACGTTACCCAGTGTTCGTACAGCGCATTTATTTTTCCCTCTTCTTCCTAATTTTCTTCTCTTTATTCATCATCATCATCATCAGCAGCAGCATCATCATCATCAACAACTTCTTCTTCTTCTTCTTCTTCTTCTTCTTCTTCTTCTTCTTCTTCATCGGCCCGGTTTTTTTTGTTGTTTTTTTTTTCTTCTTTTTCTTCTCCTTCTTCTTCTTGGTTTTCATTTTCTTATCTTACCCCACTTCTTTCTTTTTTCTTCTTCATTTTTATTCGAGCCTGAAAATGTCAATTAGCTGAAAAGGTCAAACAGTGAGGTCAGGACATTCGAAACATGTTTGTTTTTTTTTCTCTTTCCCTCCATTGAGTATTCAGGGATTATCCTTGCATAGCAAAAAAAAAAGATTTTGATCCCGACACCAACACTTTTTATCCAACATTACCGATTAACCCCATCCAGACGTTTACTGATTGTCGCTTCTTGATCGCTCTTCTTCTTGCTTTAGCGTATTTTACTAGTACAAGAAATTACGTATGACAGCCAAAGCTTTTTCTAATATATATATATATATATATATATATATATATATATTATATATATATATATATATATATATTCAAAATACGAGATTTTAAGATAAGCCATTAGATCGTTTGGCTTCAGAAATAAGAATGACGGAGGATTTTTTTTACGTTTCAAATAAACAGATGCTTTAATCCAATAAGTATTATATATTATATATATATATATATATTATATATAATATATATATATTAATATATATACGCACACACACACACACACACACATATATATATATATATATATATATATATATATAATATATATATTATTTATTGTGAATGTAGTTATTCGAAGCCTGAGGAAGATATCACAATATCTGAAACATGTGTCGTTAATGTAAAATAAACAAATTTAAAAATTAAGCTATTTTGTGGACTTCATTTTTATAAAAAATATATTTTTTTTTCCCTTGTACCCAAAACAACACACACTCTCTCTCTCTCTCTCTCTCTCTCTTCTCTCTCTCTCTCTCTCTCTCTCTCTCTCTATATATATATATATATATATATATTATGTGTTTGTGTGTGTGTGTGTGTGTTTGTGTGTGTGTGTCAGAGTGACAGTCGGTCGATACAGGGTCCAGGGCTGACGTGATATGATTGTCCCAAGAGAAGATGAAATACCAGATGACCTCTGGAGAGAAGAACGAGATTACGGATTTATATTTGGTTTTAGCGATATGTGAAGCCATCAAAAATATCAATTATGGTATACCCGAAATTACTAGAAAATTTAACATATGAAGAAACTTTATAAATGTTTATCTGAACTTGTGAAGATTTTAACTATATTTTCCAAATATTTGATATTAAGTGGTTACATTTCTGAAATGTTCAGTATAATGGTTAGTGTTTTTCTTTCTTTCTTTCTATAACAGGGTTGTGTTATGACATCAATATTTTCTTGTCCCGGAAACAACATCACAAAGAAGTTATCAATATGACAGATATATTTCCATTAACCTTAAGATGTGATTCTATCAGAAGTAATTGAACAATTCTTCTAATAACCATGTTAATTTTCTTGTTACTTTTCGATGTTCATCAGAATTTGCAAAGTATTCATAAAAAGAGGACCAATTCCATCGACAAATACAAGTTTGACGACGAAAAAAATTATTTTCTACATTAATGTCAATTAAGAATGACTATCTAGCTCTCTCACTTTCCATTTTTAGGTATATGTTAGTTAACTTTCAGAGTAGACTTAATTGAAACTGATTCAACAAACCTGGAGTATTTCTTCTCTGTCAAATCCTGGGTGAAACTAATACTACATTCCAACACCTGTGGTTATATGGTCATCTTATTAATCTGACCATTTTCAAACCGATCTGAAACAAACTTTTTGTGAGAAAAGCCTTAACCCTTTGTTTCTATATTTTGTCAGACTTATAATTTGGGTTTGGTTCATTCAACTATCATGAAAAAAACATCCCTATTCCTAATCCATTACATAATACACACTTATTAATATTCTTTATAAAAAGCTTTAACCCCCGCAGAAGGTTAAATCCCCTCACCCCCCAAAAACGTGTCTCCTCGGTATGACTCTAAACTACATCTGATATGGAGGCTCCAATTCTGGTAAGCTGGGGAGTATGGAGTACCCCTTCATTGTCATCACTCCAAAGTCCACTGACCCGGAGTGGTAGTACCTGTTAGAGTCCCATCTGTATGTCAAATTTGTTTTAAAAATTATTCATATTCGATAGGACCATGGACAAAAAAACTAAAGAAACACCAACACAAAACTGTAAATATGAATGTAAAATAAACGAGGTCCCATAATCTCTATGCATAAAATAAACCTAGAAGGGTTGACGTGCCGTTAAAAGCAAACAATCAATCAGTCTATCTCAGACCTTGGCTGTGAACCTGGGAACCTATTAAAATATTCCCAATCAGGCCCGTCAGTGCCAAAGAACGACCCTGAGCCAAAGATAAATATTTTTTCAACTATCGATGTACTACAAAGGGTTAATGTCTCAGTTCAATTTATTCCCCTTCTAATAATTGTCCAGAACCAGAAGCATTAAACTCTTTTCATTAATCCCGAGTTTAATTGATCGACTCTTCAACTTGGCTCAACTATTAACTTATTATTATTAAGAAAAGCTGTCACCGAGATATTTACGAAGGACTAAAAACTCGAAGTTGAATCCAGTTAGAATACAATTAATTAATTATTAAGCGCAGACATCATTAGGGACTCTCTCTCTCTCTTCTCTCTCTCTCTCTCCCCCTCTCTCTCTCCCCCCCCCACACACTCCTCTCTCTCTCTCTCTCTCTCAAAAGTTATAGTGAAGTTTGAATATAATAACTTCTGAGAAAGTAACACGGTGTTATTAATTTTCTCTATTTACGACGAAAGAAACCGTTTTATGAATGGACTCGCTACACAAACAAAATAGTAAAGTAACTATCGTAAAGGGGACGACCCTAATGAAGATTCCGGAAAATAGAGAAAAACCAAATGAAACCGAGAGGGCGGTATTTGCACAGATTGAAAGAAGCAACAAGATATTACGAGTTTAAAATGTATAGAAGATGAATTGATCCTTTCAAGACTAATTTTTAAAACAACTGAACGCATGGTCTAATGGTTAGAGTCGTAGGAAATGGACTCTTCGACTCGAGTTCAATTCCTGGACGAAGCTGTTGGCATTTCACATTGCGCTAATAATCTTGGGAAAGGTATGAATCCAATTCTCCCTTCAGCTATGGGTAAATAGCAGAACAGACTGGGCTCTTTAACCATGGCTATGTAACTATTCTAGAAGGAAAACTCTGAATTCAAACCTATTAAACTCCGCTTAAGAAATTGACCTTGTATCACATCCTGCTCGTGCGGAGGGTTTGGTAAATATATATATAACAACTGAACCCAGTAACAATTGTCAGCTAGCCTGGCTCCTTGACTATAATGCAACGCAGAGCGCCTGAAGACTGTTGCAAAAATCTGGAAATAAAAATCTCATGAGAAAAAAGAAGTGGTCTTGTGTTATTACTAAAAACTCTAAATGGCACAAGGCAAGATATCCCTCAGCATCCACCTCCCAAGTTGCTTTCCAGACTCTAGGCATCTAAGAATTGCAAGTCAACTGAACAGCAGCTCATCAACCAGGATTCCAGTCTCTCTAATGTAGTACCGGTCGAGAGATAAGTATTCGACAATTATTTCTATATCAATACATAACTTTATTCGGAAATGAGTACAATAATGTAACAAACGTTGACACGTCATCTCTACATTCTGACATGGAGAGGGTAACGTAACAGAAAGAAAGAAAGAAAGAAAAGAAAGAAAGAAAGAAAGAAAGAAATTGAGAAGAAAGAATGAAATTAAAAAATCTTTAAATATGTCAAGAAAAAAGGAGAATATGAACACTAATGAAAATACAAAATTAAAAGCAAAAAAAGAAAAAAAGAAAAAAAAGAAGTTGCTTTCCAGACTTTAAAAATTTAAGAATTGCAGGTCAACTGAACAACAGCCCAACAACCAGGATTCCAGTCTCTCCAAATGTAGTACCGATACAGAGATAAGTATACAACAATTATTTCTGTATCAGCACATCATCACTCCATTCGGAAATGAGTGCCATAATGTAACAAACTTTGACACGTCATCTCTCCATTCCAACAAGGAGAGCGTAACGTAACACTAACAGATATTACCATTGGGAGTCAGAGTGAGCCTTGTCCATAATGCCACGTCAACCAATCAAAGGTTATTTTATGCCTAGAAGTTAGTTGCTTGCTTGATTGTTTGCTTTAGTTTGTAACAGCATACCAACCCTTTTCGGTCATTTAATACCGAATCAAGTCATTTTTATGAACAAAGGACCAGGTTGTTTACAATACCTGGTGTTGCTTAAGTGATGCCAAGAGGTTAAACAATAGGGTAGGTTGATTTTTCCTCTTTTAAATGTTAAATTCTCTCAAACTTGAAAGTTGTATGTTGGTATAATAAATGCTGATACTAAAAACTAGATCTCTTACTTGCACCATTGTTTGAGGAAATAGTATAAATGATTCTCAGTTAAAATGCTGCACTAAGATCTTCGTTTTTCCAAAATTTGGTCCAGAAATTGGTTATAAATATGTTGCCCAAGTCCAGATAAACTTAGTACTTTTTTTTTTTCATTAAAAATGATTACGTCCTCAACTCGCTATAATTCACCCATTTCCATCTGTCATATTTGTTTCGTACCTCCACCTCAAACTACTAAGAAAATATCGATTTACAGCCGATTGCCGATATATAATTGGATGGTCTTAAATGTAATTATTTTGTTTAAAAAAATGAAGAAATATTACTGAAACTTACTCGTATCCCGAGGGTGAATGTAAATATTAAATTTCTATATGTAGGGTATTTTTTAAAAATTGATATCATTTGAGATGTACGGGGTATTTAAAAAAGAATTGATATCATTTGAGATGCACAGGGTGTTTCAAAAAGAATTGATATCCTTTTGGGATGTACAGGGTGTTTAAAAAAGAATTGATATCATTTGGGATGTACAAGGTGTTTAAAAAAGAATTGATATTTTTGAAATGTTTAGGTGGTGTTTAAAAAAGAATTGATATCATTTGAAGATGTACAGGGTGTTTAAAAAGAATTGATATCCTTTGGATGTACAAGGTGTTTCAAAAAGAATTGATATTATTTGGGATGTACAGGGTGATTCAAAAAGAATTGATATTATTTGAAATGAACAGGGTGTTTCAAAAAGAATTGATATCATTTGAGATGTACAGGGTGTTTC
>CM042173.1:24106173-24111173 GCA_023376005.1 Doryteuthis pealeii
TGGAATAGGAGAGGGGTAATATTTTGACATAATTGCAAATTACGACTAATTAGAACCAAATAAAATGGATTTTTTTTCAAACATAACAAAACCCCAACACTAAGGAATATTTTGACTAAATAGGAAAAAAACTTTCGTAAACAATCATTGATTTACTCAGATTTAGTATATATATATAATCAAAAAGTTAAGATTAAGAAAATCTTTTTGACAGTCTCGTCTGATGATTGCAGTAAGCATGAAACTAATAGTGACGAGATATATAAAATTCATAATATATATATATATATATATATATATATTGGGGCAAAAGAATATTTCTTGCGGAGGGTTTACGTGTTAGTTGTACCATTTAACCAATAGAATAAGGGGATTCATAACTTTCCCAATATTATTAATCCGAAAGGGAACGTAATAGCGAGACTTGGGCTCGAACTCACTTACAACGATGTCACACCCCAGTACGTTACCCACTACAAATATATCTGATTATTTCGTCCCACCCTATATATATATATATATATATATATATATATATATATATATATATATATATTTGTGTGTATGTATGTGTGTGTTTATATGTATGCGTATATAATCACGCGTACGAATGTGTGTGTTTGTGTGGTTGTTTCTGAGTGGGAGTGTGTATGTATATGTGTGTTTGTGTGTGTGTGTGTATTTTTAAAGAAATAGGCGTATTGCACCGGTTATTGTGGAAGAAGAGTTTTCTTTTTTGTTATGTGAAAAGAAGACATTTGACAGGTCTCTGCTAACCGAATGTACCAGTGTCCATCAACGACAAGAATGTTGGGCCAGCGTCCAGCTCCTTTCTTTAACAATGACGGACATAAGAATCCCATTGTCCGGAGAAATGACGAGGGTTTTCAACCTGTCGGGTATTTTTCTGGCTGGACTGATCGTTTTCCAAGAAATGACCCGACCATGGAACAACGCATGAGACTTCCGTTTGCACTCGTCACTCTAACAAAGATTACGATATGACATTCACTAAACATATTTGGAAAAAATATATTCTCACCCGGAAATAAAGAATATTCCTCAGGCTGTGTGCTGTTTTTTAGAGGAAAAAGAAAAAGAAAAAGAGAATGGGTAATGTATTTAAGGGTAGAATTTCGTAAATTGAATAAGAATAGAAGGAAAACAGCGACAGTCATATATATATATATATATATATATATATATATATATATATGGAACGATTATGTTCAGTTATTTTATTTACAACAAGAGTTTATTAAATGCCACAATATGCAAGTTTGTATCTATTTTATCTAACTTATCTAACTTCGATATGGAAATGGAAATGGAAAAAGTGTGAGACACACAGACACATACATACACACACACACATATATACATACATGCATACATATATATCCATCTATGTATTTCTCTACATGCATATATATATATATATATATATATATATATATATATATATATATATATATATATATATATATATAGTCGTAGAAATGTTATTCTCTCTAGCACGGGTTTTACAACTATGAATGCTTTATATTTTACAAGATATATTAAGCCCTTTTGGATTAACTACTAATGCTACTACAATGTAAACATGGCAGTAACTTGTTGATGAATATATATATATATATATATATATATATATATATATATATATATATATATATCCAGCTATATATATATATATATATATATATATATATATATATATACACATAACAATGAAATTCCCTCATCAATCAATCAATCTATCCATCTATCCATCTATTTATCCATCTATCATTCCACCTAAGTCCATCTTCGTCCATCTTACGTAACAGTTCTACCCCCCCCCCTGGCCCACATCTTGTTCCCCGCTTCCTTCTTTCAACCAACCCCACCTTGGTCCTTGTACATATGCATTCGTGTATATATGCGTGCTCTTGTATGTTTATGCATGTGTGAGCGTGGGTGTATGCGTGGATGTGTGCCAGCGCATATGTGTGTATATGTGTGCATGTGTGTGTGTGTGTATGAGTATATGTGTACGTATATATATATGTGTGTATGTATGTATATGTATGTATGTGTTTATATACGTATGTGTGTGTATGTATGTATATGTATGTATATATATATATATATGTATGTGAATGTGTGCATGTGCATGCGTGCTGACGTGTATGCATGCGACTGGATGTGTGTGCGCACACGCGTGTACGTGTGTATGCGTACGTGTGTGTGTATGTGTGTACGAGCATGCATGGTCGTGTACATGCGCGCGTATGTGCATATGTGTGTGTGTGCATGCATGCATGTATGAGCGTGTGCATGCGCACGTATGTGCATAAATCTGTGTGCGTGCATGCATGTGTCTTTGTGCGCATATGCGTATGTATGTTACTACGTATATGCGCGCGTGTATATATGTATGCATGTATATGTATGTGTGCCTGTACGTGAGCGTGTGAGTGTATGTGCACAAATTTGTATGAGTACGTATATGCGTGTCTGTCTGTGTGTACATGTGTGCGTATGTGCGTATATATGTACACGTGGAGCCCATAGTAGTATGCGTATGCGCTTCAGTATGTATATGTAAGGCTTACCCAGCAAATATAGTGACATGTGTGTGCATATAAATATGTATGAATATTATTTTGTATGCGTGTATATGTCGCGAGTATATGTAACCACGTGCAACCACGTCCGGTTGTCAACGCAACACCTCGTAATAGACAACACCGAAGTTCAAAACACCACCACCCACCCACCCATAATATACAACATTTACAACCTTAAAATTAATATTATTCAACCCCACTCCCCAACCATCACGACCCGTCCGTATACATCATACACGGCCCACGCATCAGATAGAAAGAAAACATGCACGCGCGCGCGCACACACACATACATGTATAGGCACGAGCGCTCGCACGTAAGCACTATTAAAATACTGCACACTAACAGATCAACGTATAATGTGTGTGACCAGCCACTACGCGTACACAACCTTTATACTGCCCATAAACACTCTCATACATTCAATTCACCTTCACATACATACACACATCATTTTATCCAATCATACGCATCCCATGTCTATTGAATTTTTTGAAATTTTTTGAAATTTTTTCGATTTTTCTCACATTTGAAACATCTTCACCTGATGAATGCATCGCATGAAACCAATATGGTTGTGGAAAGTTCCTTTGTCACCCAATAAATAGATATGTAAAACCTATATATTTATCTTATTATATTATATAACAGCTCTATTTCATATTGAGCACTCTACCAATTAATACTGCCTTTGGTACACCATTCCAGCAAAAGCTGAAATAGTGACCATCCCACACTACAGTATATATATATATACATACATGCATATGTATGTCCACACAAACACATACATACATATACATCCATCTATCTATGTATCTCTCTCTCTCTCTCTCGATATATATATATATATATATATATATATATATATATATTTACTAAGCTTAGCTAAGATAGGGCACAAGGTCAAAATTATGGGGCGCCCAATGAAAATACAACTCACTTGTTAATGTGTCAATCTTTCCCTGTGAGTGTGTTTCTCTCTGTATCTCTCTATCAATCTATCTATCTATCTATCTATATATATATATATATATATATATATATATATACATATATATATATATATGTGTGTGTGTGTGTGTGTGGTGTGTATGTATGTCATATGTCTGTACACACACACACACACACTTATATATATATATATGTATAAACAATTTTATAAATTTATTTATCTATCAATATATCTATCTGCCTAACTATCTATTTATTTATTTTTTTGTCAGTGTTCCTATTGCAGACTATTCACAACTATTCTGCTCTCCGTCTCTGTAGTTCTCTCTTTCTCTCTCTATCTCTCTCTCTCACACACACCTACACACACACACACACACATCCATACACAGACCCAATCTCTCTCTCTCTCTCTCTCTCTCTCTCTCTATATATATATATATATTATATATATATATATATATATATATTCATATATATATATATACATATATATATAATCTCTCTCTTTCTTTCTCTCACTCTCTCTCTATATATATATTCATATATATATTCACCCCCCACATACATATATATATATATATGTGTGTGTGTGTGTGTGTGTGTGTGTGTGTGTGCAATCTGTCTCTGTTCATAAGTATTTGTCTTGAACAGACTGCCAACTCTATATGATAGATAAATACGAATATAAACAAGTAGCTATAAATGAATATAATATATATATATATATATATATATATATATATATATATATATATGTATATATATATATATATGTGTGTGTGTGTGTATGTGTGTGTGTGTGTGTGTGTGTGTGTGTGTGTGTGTGAAGTTTATAAAGGAAGAATATAAATAAAAGTTACTTAATGCATACAAACAGGAAAGAGTAAGAAAAAGTGTCCCGATAAGCAAATAGTACCATCTTTGTGAATAGCACACTCTCTCTCTCTCTCCACCCCCTCTCTCTCTCTCTCACTAACTCACTCACTCACTCACTCACTCTCTCTCTCTCTCTCTCTCTCTCTCTATCTCCCCTCCTCTCTCTCTCTCTCTCTCTCCCCCCTCTCTCTCTCACTTACTAAACTCAAGTGCTTCGTAACGCCAGTCTTCTGTAACTTACTCTTGCAAATGGTAAAATATGTCCCGGGGATGACATTATCCCCAAATAGAAAATAAATAAAAAACTCGTAATTCTTGGACAAATACAATAAATTGTAGTAAAACTTACAAGAATAGGGACAAAAGGAATCCATAAAATCCTTACCCTTATTTTATTTATTTATTTTATTTTTTATTTTTTCCTCGGTTCTCTTTTCTTACCACATACAGAATTTGTCGTGTGTTGAAATCGACCGGACATTAATGCATAGTTCGCGCGGCTTTTATCGAATAAAAATTCCCGGCACCTAATTTGACTGAAGCAACAAGAAACG
>CM042173.1:24112725-24117725 GCA_023376005.1 Doryteuthis pealeii
CTAGAACAAAATTATCAACCAAAAAAATCCCCTTCCTAGACGTACTTGCCACGATTATCCAAGTAAGAAAAAAATTACATTCACTCAAAATTATAAAAACCAAACCAGCCAATAATCCTCAATTACTTCAATTACCATAGTGAATGCCCCTTAAATATAAAATAGCCTCATTAGAAATCTAATCCCATCGAGCCTGCTACATTTCATCATCCAAAACAATTATTTACAAAGAACTTCTTGATATTAATCAAACCCTCGTCAATAAAAATTCCCTAACAAAACCGTTGATCAAACAATAAACTATACCTGCATTACCATCCACAAAAATAACACTAAACAACCACAACAATAATAATAACAAAGTATTACCGAAATCAAAATGCACAAAAACTAGAAATCCGATGAACATGTAATAACCAACATCATACATCGACCATCAAACCCGTTGACCAACACAAAAAAATAAAACTAATTATCTACTACACCAAATTCAAAAACATCAAACCTGTCATTAAAAATAATACAACTCTCATAAAATCCCTAAGCCAAACGAACGTAGTATATAGATTCATTTGCCTATCCGAGAGTGCCTCTCAAAATAAACTATACACTAATAACTACATTGCCATACAACTACAACCATCTCTCCGACATTAGCGCCCTAAACAAAACTTAATTAAAAAAACACCCAGAAAAAATCCACCACCCCTGATATTAGAAATACTAAAATTATCTACAAAAAATAATAAGAAGAAACACCTACAGATCTAGAAGCCATATGCATAAAAAAAAAAAAACCTAACATCAAAAATAGCATTTAAAGTCGGATACAACATATTAAATAACTTTAACAACTAACACACTCAACTTACACCACCTTCTTAAAACAATAATAGCTCTCCAAATTTGATAAAAACAGATAAAAGAACTACAAAAATAAACAAAAACCAACTATATACCCCATATGACGACTGGCGAAACAGTCGAAAGCGCTCGGAATAACAGTATGAAATATTCTATTTCAATTGGATCCAAACACAAGAAGATCGCTAGACGACTGGAAAAAATACAGATCCAAAAATGAAGAAAGAGTACTCTTGTTGTTCAATAGCCACAGCCTATATATATATATATATAATATATACTATATATATATATATATATATATATATATATATATATATATATATATATATATATATATACTAACTCCTCCGCACTAACAAGATGGACAACTAGTAACTAAATTGATTTTTTATTAAATTATATATCTTGCACTTCCTACACAAATTTCGTTTCTTTTTGTTTATCAATCTGTTTTAATATCTATCAAGCTATCTATATCCATCTGTCTATCATCTATCATCTATCTATCTATCTATTCGTCGTCTGTCTATTCTCTGCCCTGTGTGACTCTGTTATGTCTCTCTCTCTCTCTCTCCCTCTCTCTCTCTCTCTCTCTCTCTCTCTCTAATATATATATATATATATATATATATATATAATATATATAATATATATGAGGAGTGAAGTATTGAATAAACCGACAAAATGTGGTTGGATTAAAGGAAAAAAGTGGATATAACAACACAACAACTAAATTCAATTGATATTTTGCCTCATTATTGGCTGAAGCTTTTTCAAAAGTTATTGACTTAAGTGCTAGTTCATATATATATATATATAGTATCCAATTGCCGCTTTAACTTTTCCGTCGCAGTGGCATCAGTAAATAATCCTAAAGTGCTCAATATATTAAAAATATAGAGCAGTAATAATACTACTACTAATAATAATAAAAATAATATTATTGTTAGAGGGAAATTAAAGGGTCTACCATGGTTTCAATCAAATTGAAATAATTTCTTCCGGACCCTGCCCTACGTTAACTAAATTAAATATATTTTCCGGATAATAACGGTTGAACGCTATATATATATATATATATATATATATATATATATATATATAATATATATATATATATAATTCAATTTTCGTTTTTTGTTTATTCAATCGGTTGAAAATCTTCATGGTTATTTTTACTATACATTTCTAAACAAAAAAGATCTAGAATTTTGTTATATGTTATTATTTCAAATTTCGTTTTTTGTTTGTTTTTTGTTTGTTTATTTGTTTGTTTTTTTTGTTGTTTTTTTTGACAATTTTTAATTTTTGAAATAATTGTCTATTTAATCCCTTAAAAAGTTCAAGTTTAATTTTTGCTAAACACTTCTTAATTTCTTGTTCAATTTTTATGTTTCAGAAATTTCTCTCTCACGAAAAATTGGATATTTATTTATTATTATTTATTTTTATTTTCTCATTTCTACAATTTTCAGTGTTGATGAAATTGAAGCAGATAAATTAAAATATAATAACCAAAAAATGAATGAATTAGACGAATCAAATGTAGTCGAATTCGAGAAAAAGTTTTTTAAATGTCTGTTATCTATCTATCTATCTATCTATCTATCTTCGTTTGTCTGAATCTGTTTATGTATATCTAATCTACTTTTTATCTCTCTATCTACACACACGCACAACACACACAACACACAACCACACACACATTATATATAATATATGGTTTGTTGTTTTGAAGCTATATATATATGTTATATGTATATGTATATTATTATATATATATATATATGAAGTGGTCAAACAATGTGTTTCAAATGGCGAAGACCGACATTTTTTGGAAAGATTATTGATTAATTAAAGTCAAAATTAATTAACAAATTAGGTATGACTTTATTTAAGCACATAATCTCCACACAATTGTCGGCCTTCGCCATTTCAAACACATTGTTGACACTTCATAATGTCGTGCTATAAGTCACCAAAAGTGAGATATACATATCAGTTTAAAATAAACGAGAATTCTGGGAACAGCTAGTGTAGTGTTAGAATGTCCGCCTGTCAGCCTGGTTTGAATCGCGCACAAAGCACTGCTATAGCTCTGCTGATGAGGCCTAATGGGCTGAAATGTACATACAGAGATAGACTTTTTCTCGATTTGTTTACGTTTTACATTTAAACGATATGCACGCCTAATTCATTTAATCATAATTAATTAATTAACAAATTAGGTATGACTTTAATTAAGCGTACATAATCTCCCAAATATAATATATATATATATATAAATATATATATATATATATATATATATATATATATATAATAAAGTAAAGTCGTCGAAGTGGCCTAAAATCGGTATCAGCCAAACAGCTAGTCCAAGGAGTTGGCGTCTGAAGTAGAGTGCACGCACACTTTCTTTGTCTATATCAGTTTGTTCTTATCTGTCTATCTTTTATCTATCTCAGTCTGATCATATCTATCTATCTATCTATCTATCCTTTCATATATTCCATCTATCAACTATCTGTGTTTTTCTCTATTTGTCTCTATCATTGTTTCCATCTCTCACCTTTTCTCTCTCTCTCCTCTCTTCTCTCTCTCTCTCTCTCTCTCTCTCTCTCTCTCTCTATTCTCTGTCTGTCTATATCTATCTATCTTTCTATCTGTCTGTGTTTCTTTGTCTATCTATCTATCTATTCGTCACAGTTTGGTAACGTCTATCTGTGTATGTATATATGTGTATCTATCTTTCTATCTATCTCTGCTGATATCCATTAATAAAGATGACAGTAAAACAAAACAAAAAAAGAAAGAAAATCAAAGATACATTCATTATTAATATCAATCAAATAGTCTTTAACACATCAACACAGCATTAAGCTGCAAGAAAAAATTCCACTTGAACGCTGTCCAAGATCTCAAGTGTTTTGCCCGATCTACAACCATTAAGATCTTCTCTCAGCTTCGTCCAATAATTGGCTGAGAAAGAAACAGTCAAATAATTAATGACACAAGTTGTTTCGATCATCATTTTCTTTTCCTGCTTGCACTTCACCCCTAAAAACACCGGCAGAGGATCGATTCTTGATCAATTATTGATACAAGCATATCGGGCAAATCACAAACACACCCGTTCTTATACCTACGGATCTGATGATTGAATAAATTATATCCTATCAGAAAAACATCTAAATGATTCAATTCTTTCTGAAACACCCTGTACATCTCAAATATATCAATTCTTTTGAAACACCCTGTGCATCTCAAATGATATCATTCTTTTAAAAACCCTACATCTCAAATGATATCAATTCTTTTGAATCACCCTGTACATCCCAAAAGATATCAATTCTTTTAAACACCCTGAATCTCAAATGATATCAATTCTTTTTTTAAAACACCCTGTGCATCTCAAATATATCAATTTTTTAATTTACCCTTACATCTCAAAAATATCAATTCTTTTTGAAACACCCTGGCATCTCAAATGATATCAATTCTTTTTAAATACCCCGTACATCTCAAATGATATCATTTTTTTAAAAATACCCTACATATAGAAATTTAATATTCATTCACCCTCGGATACGAGTAATTTCAGTAATATTTCTTCATTTTTTTAAACAAAAATATTACATTTAAGACCATCCAATATATATCGGCAATCGCTGTAAATCGATATTTTCTTAGTAGTTTGAGTGGAGGTACCGAAACAAATATGACAGATGGAGATGGGTGAATTTATAGCAGTTGAGGACGTAATCATTTTTAATGAAAAAAAAAAAGTACTAAGTTTATCCGGACTTGGGCAACATATTTATAACCAATTTCTGGACCAAATTTTGGAAAAACGAAGATCTTAGTGCAGCATTTTAACTGAGAATCATTTATAATATTTCCTCAAACAATGGTGCAAGTAAGAGATCTAGTTTTTAGTATCAGCATTTATTATACCAACATACAACTTTCAAGTTTGAGAGAATTTAACATTTAAAAAAGGGAAAATCAACCTACCCTATTGCTTAACCTCTTGGCATCACTTAAGCAACACCAGGTACTGTAAGCAATCTGAGTCCTTTGTTCATAAAAATGACTTGATTCGGTATTAAATGACCGAAAAGGGTTGGTATACT
>CM042173.1:24122725-24135212 GCA_023376005.1 Doryteuthis pealeii
TGCTTAAGGATGGAGTCTTAGTGGATGAGCAGTCCATGACCTGTAACACTCCACTAAGACCCTTAATTACACTAGACGGGCGTTCGGGGAGGCCCCCTCCGATCAATCAGCTGAATTGCTCCAACTCTATTGCCTTTGTGACAACCCCAACCCTTTTTATCATATGGGTGCTAGAAGGCGGAGGCAGAGGGTCTACATGTCCAGGGAATGACGTTAAACTCTAACTGATGGTGAGGTTCCAGTTTTGTAGGTTTGGGGAATGTGGAGCCCCCCTTCATCCCCATTGCTCCCTGGATTCACTCTGACCCGGAGTGGTAGTACCTGTTAGGGTCCCATTTTTGGGTGAAATAGAAAAACATGAGTTTATCAAAATTGAGTATCCATTAAGAATGAATTTATTTCAAAATTTTATCGGCATTAAATTACCGTAAAACAAAACAAAACAGACCAAACCAAACCAAACCAAACCATATATATATATATATGTGTGTGTGTGTGTGTGTGTGTGTGTGTGAATAAAAAGGCCTTACATACCAGGGGTATCATGATTATTTCCACTCGTGGGTATCTGAGGCCCACCGAGCTTCGTCAGACCACGTTTTTTATTTTATTCAGACTATATATATATATATATTATATATATATATATATATATATATATATATATATTTCCTCACGTGAATAGGAAGGAGAGACAACAGCATCTCCAGCAAGCCTCACCGTTTTTTTCAATCACTGCACCAGAGATGGCTATTCAATAATTGATCTGTCCAGCCACTCGTGCAGATGCAGAATAATGGACATTACGCCATCGTCTTTAGTAGACGGAAGGATGCCAACGCACATATATATATGTGTGTTTGTGTATGTGTTTGTGCGCTCGCATGTGTGTGTGTGTGTGTGTGTGTGTGTGTGTGTGTGTGTGTGGAATATATAGTTCTTGTCGTGTTTATCTAATGAATATAATAATCAATTAGATTTCATTTTTCTTGTTTTGATAGTAAGAGCTGTATCGGTAGTCTTCGTAGTCTTTCGTAGTCAAATTAGTACCTGCTAGTACTGGCTTTGATACCAGTCTGGCCACCATTGGCTTATCACACCTGGATCAATCGATAAATCCATCTTCTTTGTCTAATTAACTGATGCAATATATTCATCTTGATCAAAGAGGGTCAGGGATGTCGCGATCAAAGGACACGTCTTTCATATCCGGTAACATGATTTGCCGAAACGGAAACACGTGACCAGGCAGGTACACGTGAACCGTCTGACCGAGTAAATGTATGTTTCTAATTGTCTGGTCGACCTCAGAGAATCAGTCAGCTCCAACTGTACAAGATGAAGATGAGGGCAATAGTCCGAATAATCTAAATAATATTAATTATCAAGCCTCATCTAAAAAATTCAGAGAATCAGTCAGCTCCAATTGGACAGGATGAAGATGAGGACAATAGTCCGAATAATCTAAGTAAAAAGTCGTCGAGGCGGCCTAATGTCGGTATCAGCCAATCAGCGAGGGAGTCTATCCCCTTTTCACTAGCGCTAGACCAAGGAGATTGTTTGTTTTTTTGCATCTGAGGTGGAGCGCCACACTTACCATCAGCTCCTTACTTTACCGCACAGATCCCTGTGCTACACATAACGCTAATATTAATTATCAAACCTCATCTCAAAAATTTAGAGAATCAGTCAGCTCTAACTGTATAAGATGAAGATGAGGACAATAGTCCGAATAATCTAAATCTTATTATAATGGAGATTGTGGGTTTGTCTGTCTGTAACCGAAACTATATTACTATACAAGTCACAATTCCCTTTGTTATTTACATCACATTCTCCATGATTTTATTTTTTATTTAAACCTCATTTATTGATAAAATTGTTTTTCATCATTAAGACTGTTGACCATATCTACATACAAATAACATGCAATTGTATTTATATATACAACAAAATAGCAGTTTACAGTATGAATGGGAAGGCTAATTTGCATATTGATATTAAAAATTTGATTTTAATAAATATATGCTTAGTATTATTGAATTCTAATTGTTTGGTTTTATCTTTTTGAATATGAGCAAAAATATCGGGGATAAATCTTAAAAGAAATCCATTAACAAGAAGAAATAACTGTAACATTATCCTTTTCTTCCTATTTTAACTAAATAATTGAATTAGGAAAAATTAGCAATGAAAGATGGGAGTAATGGAAAATAATGGAAGAGTTAGTTTCAGAGTTATTCTATTTTTCGATTATACCCCCTCTGTTCCAAATATTTTTATCTGCATTCTTATTCTGTTTAATTAGCCTTTCTAATTTAACATGATATTTTACTATATCAAAATTTAGATACTTGCGCCCTACGGAGGGTGCATATATTTGCTAGTAATATTAATTATCAAGCCTCATCTAAAAAATTCAGAGAAAAATATCACTTTTTGTTTTATTCTTTCACTATGTTACGATTGTTGTTGTTGTTGCACCATCATCACGATCGCTACTGCTGCTGCTGCTGTTGTTGTTGTTGTTGTTGTTGTTGTTGCATTCCTCTACGTCACGAACGCTAAGTAGAAGAACATTTTCGGCTCGTAGGTGGTTCAGCAGATACCAGTCAAGAAGTTCGGTAGTAAGATTTCCTAGAAAAAAAGAAATTAAAAAAACTTGAAGGAAATGTGAATGAGTAGGAGAATAAAGATCATTGGTGGTGGGAGGGTTCGGTGGTAGTTGAAGGATTCTGGGGGTCTTCTAAGTGCTTTTCATGCTTGGCTGGTTCGTCATTTTCATGCGAAAGAAATCTTTCTCATGGGTCTTCTTATCAGGCAGCGGTGCACTTTTGAAGGCCTCTGGGCAATCACCTTTGGTGTCTGAGAGTTTTCTTAATCAACTATTAGAAAGTCATTTTTTAATAGCTTTATGAAGAAGAAAAAAAGATATTTAAAAAAAATGATTACTGAAAGTGAAGCCATTTTGTTTTGTGGCGGTAAAGATGGCGGTTTAAAATGGAGCAAAAATGATGGTGGTATGAAATCAAGCAAAAAGCGAAAAGCTTTTTTATTTCTGTTTTCTTTTTTACTTTAATGGCAAAAATTTGAACAAGAATTTTTTTGAAAAAGATTAATTTCTTTCAATTTATAATCTTTTTATAAAAAAAAAACTCTCTTCAATTTTCTCCTAAGATATTTTTTATTGGGTATTTAAATTTTTTTTCAATTCAAATTTTTATCGATTACTTTTCTTCGTATTTATTTTTTTATTCATTCTTTTAAATTCATTCTTTCCTTTTTTTTTCTTCTTTTTCGTTCCTTTCTCTTATTTACTTTCTTCAAACCTCTCTTTCATTCAAACTCTTTCTGCTTCTCTATCTATCTTTCTACTTGTTGGAAATGAAGGTGACTTCATGGTTTACGGCAAGGAGAATGGAATCGGCAAAGCGAGTTCAGACGTTTGTACTAATGCCTTTATGAAAGGCATGAAACAATTTCCCTACAAACTACGTATAAATACAGAGGAGGCGTGTGGTGTAATGGTTAGAGTTGTAAGAAATAAACTCGTCGACCCGAGTTCAAATCCTGGACGAGGCTGTTATCATTTTTCCCATAGCGCTAATACCCCTGGGAGAAGTATGAATCTATGAAAATATTCTCTCTCCTGCTATGGGTAAATAGTAGGGCAGATTGGACTCTAAAGCCTTGGTTAAGCAACCAGTCTATGAGAAGGAAAACTCCTAATTCAAACTTTTAGCTCAGTCGGTAGAGTATTTGGCTAAGAATCACAAGGTTCTTGGTTCGATACCGGCCCTCGCCAACTCAGCAAATGAGTAGCACAGTGATCTGTGCGGTAAAGTGAGGAGCTGATGGTAGGTGTGGCGCTCCACCTCAGATGCTAAAATAATCTCCTTGGTCTAGCGCTAGCGAAAAGGGGATAGACTCCCTCGCTGATTGGCTGATACCGACCTTAGGCCGCCCCGACGACTTTTACTTAGATTACTACATGGTGTAGATTACTATACGTGATATCCTTAATAAATATATTATATGAATTTGCCTATATATATATATATATATTATATATATATATATATATATATATATATATATAATGAGAGAGATAAAAGAGAGTGAGAGAGACAAAAAGAGAGAACAAAGAGAGAGACAAAGAGAGAGAGAGAGAGAGAGAGAGAGAAGGAAAGAGAGGGATAGATAATTGTTTTAAGATTGAAATTCGATATTCTGTGGTTGAACAAAATGTGCACAAATGATATCTTTTAGCAGCAAAATTGAACGGGAAATTGCATTATTCTCAGATTTAAACCTTGAATGTATATTGTTATTGTTGCAGGATGAATTTGGTGAGCTAGGACTACTAATGGAAGGAGGAGAAGAAATAACAAAGCTTAAAAAATAGTGATGACCCAAAAGAGGATGAACGATGGTTTGACCGTAGCGTGACCCCGAACGAGAATTGAGTGGCAAGCGGAAGTCGGGTGTTGACCGCAAGCGGAAGTCGGTGTTGACGGGAAGTCACGTGGTGACGTGGGACAAAAAAGAAAGGGATCGTCCTCTTTTTGCCGGTGGCGGTCGTAGGGTACGGACCTGACCTTGGGTCCCTCATGAGAGCACAGTAATCTAGTAGTGTTCTCTCTCTCTTTCTCTCTGCCTTTCCACCTCTCTGGTACGAGCCCACTATACGAGCACGATAATAAAGGCTGGTAGTTGTGACGACAGGTTTCTCGTGTTATTATTTCTATCGGCACCATTTTAGCACGGTGAATTGGAGGCACGTGGACGAGGCCCGCTACATAGTATACACCGCAGCCGCCGCCTTACCGTTATAATTTTAGTACCAAGAAAGAAAAGGACTACGGTACATATATCGTTTTACTGCCGTTAATATTACAACGTAACATTATGATCAAATAAATCTAGCTATCTTTTGTGCTACGGTTACTCGCGTGTTTATATAATGAGAATCTTAGCCATTTCTAATTACAAATTAAATCTAGTTATGTTGAATACAAGAGATTGTCAAATTGTTTTATAGTTTTCTCTTATTCCTATCAATATTTATAATACTTTTCTTGATATTATCATCTCGAAAAGTATCTATAAAAATCCCAAAGACTTATCATTCCTGAAAATTTCGGTTTTCCTTTGAACCATAATAAAAGTAAAATAAAGTCGTCGGGGCGGCCTAATGTCAGTATCAGCCAGACAGCGAGGGAGTCTATCCCCTTTTCACTAGGCTAGATCAGAGATTATTTTAACGTCTGAGGTGGAGCGCCACACCTACCATCAGCTCCTTACTTTACCACACGACTTATTATTCCTGAAAATTTTCGGTTTTCTTTGAACCATAAAAAAGTAAAGTAAAGTCGTCGGGGGCCTAATGTCGGTATCAGCCAGACAGCAAGAGAGTATATCCCCTTTTCACTAGGCTAGACCAAAGGAGATTATTTTAACGTCTGAGGTGGAGCCCACACCTACCATCAGCTCCTTACTTTACCGCACAGACTTATTATTCCTGAAAAGTTTGGTTTTCCTCTAACCATAACAAAGAGATGATAATATTAAGAAAATTATTAGAAAGTTAAAGATGCATCTAAAAAGCTACAAAACAATTTTTATTCTGTTGCATTCACAACATTTGTTTGAACTAAAAGCCGCTGTCCAAGAATTCCTATTTCAAATCATACAGTAGTATGTACGTGTTCTGTACGTCTATATTTTGTCCTTCACTGAAAGTAATATGAAATATAAATAAAAGTGTGATAATCCTCATCAGAATAAGTTCCAACAAAGTTTATTATTTATTTTTACCCTACAAACTTGTGAACACGCTACGCTGAATTCTCAATATCGGTTATCTCGATTCCAGACGCACAAAAACTTGAAGCAAAAACAAATTCTTCTTCTCTCAAAGACAATAAGTCAGCAAATTTGCATAAGCTTCACATTTCTCAAATCCCTCTTAGGAATGGACTCATTTTTCCAAATATGTTTTTTTTTTAAATTTTTATCTAACATCAATTTGAATCTCTCTCTCTCTCTCTCTCTCTCTCTCTCTCTCTCTCTCTCTCTCTCTCACACTCTCTCTCTCACTCTCTCTCTCTCACTCTTTTCTCTGTCTCTCTCTCTCTCTCTATATATATATATATATCCCCTCTCTCTCTCTCTCTTTTCTCTCTCTCTCTTTCTCTCTATCTATCCCTCTCCCCCACATTTCTCTGTCTCTCTTCTCTCTATGTTCTCCTTCCTTCTGGACGTGATTTCAAATCCACAATGTTCTCAGGAAGACAAACAGCTCCACCTGGTGTGAAATTTAGATAATAGTGTCCAGGTTTATTCATGCAAATTTCTACAAAAGTATATGTGACTAGCATGTCAATTGAAAACTCACAATCAGAAAATGATATTCAAAAACAGTTTACATAAATATTTACCAAAGTAAATCTCTTTGCCCGCCCGGTATATATAGGCTAAGTTCAATCAATGTGTCTCTGTCTCTGTCTCTCTCTTTCTTTGCTTTCTCTCTCTCTCTCTCTCTCTCTCTCTCTCTATATATATATAATTATATATATATATGTGTGTGTTGTGTGTGTGTGTGTGTGTGCGTGTGTGTATGTGTGTGAGTATATATATATATATGTGTGTGTGTGTGTGTATGTATTACATCGGCTTTTCATGATATAAATCCCGATTCATATGGTCAATTTTTTAGTGTTAGTGCTGTTAGAAGGGGACATTTTATTTCTGTATTAGCCTGCTTGTGTATATATAATAGATATACAAGTTGATGTATGCACAGACATACAATATATTTGTATGTTGAACAGTGAACTGCAATTTCACAAACACACCAGTAAACACTCATACACATGTATTGCACGTAAAATACACAAATTAAAATGCCCACTTCAATTTTTCTTCTCCGTTGCAAACATTAAAATGTAAATTTAGTACCAACATCTTTATCGTAGTGCAGTTTATACGCAAAAATAAAATCTTTTTAACATAAACTGAAGATTAATGAATGTCAAATAAAAGAAAGGATTTTCATAAGAATGTTCAAATATTTTGTATTATTTGTTAATATTTTTCCATATTATATTACGACACCATGCAGAATTCTCACTGGAATGAGAGGAAACATAGACTTATTTTTTTTTCTTTTCTTACTATTTTACAAACACAATTATTTGGTTATTTCCTATATAGTGCTAACATAAACAAAGGGAAACCACTCTTGACTGATAAATTTTTATTTATTTTCGCCATTAAACTAAGCCTAAACTGTACCCTAACACTGTCTTCTTTTTTCTCGTAGATCAATAGATAAATAAATAAAATAAATAATTTAATCAACCAAAGAGTGGTTCCCTTTGTTTATGTTTAGACTTATAGGTAAAAATAACCATTATTTGTTCTAAATCCATCCCGATTATAGAACATTAATTATTTTGTTTATTGTCTGTTATTTAATCAGATTTGAACTATTCAAGTTTGATTGATTATCTCTCCTTGGATTTTTACAGAGTTGTTTTCCTGTAACCCTTTTTTCCATAGTTTCAGTAATATTTTTATTTTAATTCAGTGCGATATGCTTTTTGAAACTGGGTAATAAAAAATGTTGTCTCCTATTCACGAATATTACATGCATTATATATATATATATAGTAATATATATATATATATATATATATATATATATATATAGGGACTGGGCCTTTTTGTCGTTCAGCTAGGAATTTTAAAAAAGCGAATTAGAAAATAAATTAAATCTATTATTTAAGGTCAAACTTTTGTCTAAATTGATAGTAGTAACATAATAACCATCATATTCATTAAAACCTTTGAAAAAAGAGACAGAATGGCGGATCGTGTCGAAATTGAACCCAACAAATCCCTTTAAATGTATTAAAAATAACTCATATGTAATGATATTTTTCTTTTTTTAATGATAATTATGTTACTCTTTATCCGATTTAGACAAAGTTTGACTTAAATAATAGATTTAATTATTTTTAATCGCTTTTACTCGTAGTATCCGATTTTTTTGCCAGTGCCTAATTTGTTTCCTCCATGTTTGTGATACTATCAAGAAGACATTTTGTGTTTCCCTTGAATGTGAATAGCAGCCCTAGCCTTGCGTTGGCGAGTATGAAGCCACGCTGACAATGGAATGTTTCTAAGGCGGTGGTTAGATGTTTTGGTTTTAAAGTTAGAGCGGAGCTGGTCTCTATGTTTCAATCTATTTTTTTTAAAGCTCTTTACATCTAGCGAACAGTCTTATGCATTTCTTTCTTGATTGAGGGTAGATTTTTGCCCGCACTCAGGTTAATACTGGAGATGTTTTCAAATTGTCCCCTTCAATTGTCTTATAGTGGTAATAGTGGAAATATATATATAATATATATATATATTCTATATACATATACATATATATATATATATATATTATATATATTGTATATGTATATGTATATTATAATTAATAAATATCCTATCTATCTAATTTTATCTATCTATCTTGGTTGTTCATCACTCTCTCTTACACACACGATATGTAGATATTCATATATAGTGCATGTGTGTGTGTGTGTGTGTGTTTGTGGTGTGTGTGTTTATAGTTTTATAGATAAACTCAGATATATTGTTGATAATATTTATTCTTTTCATATAGTAATAAATCTTTAAAAAGAATATAATTTAAGAAGTGCATACAACATGTTTTTGTTAATTCAAAGTAGTCTTGCAGATTATGAAATCTTTCTAAAGACAGCTTATTATAAAGTTAGTAGATATTTACAACTCGTTGGCCAACAGGTGGATGTGATACCATGGTCCACATGGGGCATCCAGCGTGGATCAAACTCACTATTTGACGAAAATAGTAAATAAATCTGTGAGACTAAGCTGCTAACGCATTAACTCTGATGGGTGAGAGGCTCAAACATCTCTAAAAGCCGTAGAATATTAGATTGGTTTATTGAAGTTAGCATGTGTTAATATTTTTTATTGGGGGTGATTTTAACTGTTTTCAAATTTGGGATTATAAAATTACCATAAAAATGTTTCATTGAATTGATAATATAGATATTAAGATTTTACTCTAAAAAAAAACAATAAAAAAACAATTAAAACAATAAAAAAAAAAACAAGAAAGAATTTTTGCATTGCATTTTTGAATGAAAATTGTAGATTCACTGGAAAGGTGAATATCAATCTTATTTTTGCTTCAGTAGAAAATCCGAAGAATTCAAAAATTTTGGAGAATTTTTATATAACTGGTATTAAAATTATCTTGTTTATCTTTTTATCAAAATCCATTAAACCAAATTTTAGTATTTTAAATACGCATAAAAGAATATATTGAGGGTTAATTCCAAAGGTAAGTCTCCAAAAATATCATAATCACAGAAAACATTTATCTGTCATGAATGTTTACATCATTTTAAAGTTTGAACATATATCTATTTTTTTAACATAATTGCAATTTTGGTCATGCATTTTTTTTAGGGCATTGTGGCAGTTTTGTATGCGCAAACACCCTACACAATTGCAGGGCGATTTTTTGACATCGCCACATGCACGATCAGCGCATACACTTCTGTTAGGTGATGAATTCAATCCGTTAATGCTCTTTTGTGTTCAAAACCCAATAACTATGCGAACTTCAAGCAGTAATGTCAATTGGGGCTCCATCAGAAACACAACAGTGTTTGCTATCAGGCTGTGTTATGAACAATTTTCCCTACATTCCAAGTACTTTGGAGACCGGTTATTTTTTGTGATTAGCTCTCATATAGATATGTTAGTATTTTGAGCAGACAAGGGAAATGTATTGCAAAAAATCATAAGTATTCTTTTATTCCAATGAAATATAAACCAACTGACTAAGCTATATGTAAAACTACATTGTCCTAATTTAGTGATAAACAGCTATCGTTGTGTCATTATATGCAGCAGTTGCAATGTGTGGTGATCTGGATACGTTACCTTTATGTGTCCTAGGAAAGGGTGACTCAGAATTAAAAAATTGCAGTTGTTAAATTAGGTTTGAGTGTCCCATGCCTGGAAGGATGTGCATCATTCACTGGCGAATAGAGAATGACTGAGATGAGTGAATCTTATGGTCTTCATAGGGAGGAAAGCTTAGAGGGTGATAATGGGTTCTAGTCAGAGTAACAAGTTAAGTTGTTAACAATCTATCTCCCCCAGACAACAGGCCTAAAACCGCCATAAACTGTATTCCCTGATCGCCCACCAGTAATGACTAAAGTCCGTACAATCTTAAGGGAGATTTGAAAATTATTTTTTGTTCCATCCTGTATAAAAATAACAAGTGTTCATATATGTACATCCACAATTTTTGGGGTTTTGGTTGAAGAAGAAGTGCTAGCCAGCACAGCTCGACGTCTGTATAACCTAACTATGTTGAATACTTTACTTTGTTAGTCAGAACCATGTGGCTGACGGAGATATTGTTGCAAATTTTTCACTGGTACTCAAGTCTATGAGTCTGGGTTACCAGTATGAGAATCCACACTCTGCAACTCATGCATGCACAGCGATGGTGATGAGCCCCATGTTGTAATATTTCTGTGCTAGCCTGGTTCACAAGGCACAAGCTAGAGACAGTTCACAAGAAAGAAAAACACAACAAACACAAAGCTTAAGACAGGACAACTAAATGAGGAGGAAAGTGGTGACATCTTTGTGGCAGTTTTGTGGGGTGGAGCATGAGGGCAGCTTAAATCTATGTCGGGTCAGTGGCATGACAGAATCTCTGCACAATAATCGACGTGGCTGGTCTCTCATGAGATGTTTCGGTCCGTAGTCTATGTTGCCTGATCGTATCAACATGTCACAAACGTTTTCTTCTGCTGATGGTCTGGTATTCTGATCAAATTGGGTTCTCAAGGATGACTGGTAATATACACAGAGACATCACACACCATACTCTATTGTCCTGGATTTGGTCACCCAGAAATTGCCCTAACTTTTACAGGACAGTAAATTTCTCCTAAAATTATGAAACATTAATTTTTTCCAGTCTGTATGTCACCAAATTTTAAAACTATTCATTTTTGAAGACCAATTTCTCTTAAAACTAGCCACTTAAAGATAATATCTTTAAGTGTTTGCAATTCAAGGTGGTTGTACATTTTTTATGGCCGTTCATGAACTTCCACTGAACCAAAATAATGGGCATCCCTTGTTTTTCCCTATGGATAACCCAACCACACATATGCATATGCATGGACTTAATATAATTCTATATTTTTTTCCTCTGACAGTTGGTTCATTTCAACCATTGTGTCACACAGGTAGAAAGTAGTATTTTTGAATGTTTTCAAGATAAGTAGGCCTTTCCACTTTGGAATGAATTATTGCCTTTTTGCTGTTGGTCTTTTCTTCACTTGTGTAGGAGTGGTATAGGTCTGTTGCTGTTTGTGATGTTTGCACTGGATTGTTAAAGAATGGAAATCAGATCACACACATCACAGTTTGACTTTTTGTATAAGAGGAATGCATGCCATAATGTTAGAGGGATAACCCGATATTTTTTGCAATAAACTTTGAGGAATTTTTGTGGCACAAGCTTTCCCTCGTTGTTTTGAACTGAATTCTAAGTCTTATTCCTCCTTTTTTTGCATGAACTTCAGAAATTGAAAAAATTAAAAAAATAAACAATAATAGCAATGAAATCAGGTGAAGGTCCCATCCCAATATTTTCTGATTGGTTGAAAAAAAAAAGAAAAAAAAGATTTTGCAACTCAGAGGAAAAAACAAGATAAAGATGCTACATTCCTTATGCGCAGGTTTCAGTTCACAATTACCAGAGACGTTTTGATTCTGGATAGTGCATTCTGTTTGTAATTTTTTCTTTTTTTTCTCCTGCCTGGCCAGATTCAGGAGGAAAAGGTGTTTGGTGCTGATATAAAAAGGTGTGGGGGTTGGGGGGGAAGACAGATCTAATAAATGAAAAACTTCAACGCAAAAAAGATAGAGCGTCAACAAGAGGTTGGGGAGGGGTGGGGGTCAGGAGAAAGGAATCGTTCTATAAGTTAAGATTGAATCCTGCTGATGCAGAACCCAAAAAAAGTTGCGAGTTGAGTATATATTGATGTAGGATGGGCCTTTCAGGTTATTTTATAAATAGTGACAACTGACCAGCTTTGTAATTCAATTAAAAAAAAAAACAACAACTAAATACCGTATTTTTACTGGCAATTAAGATGTAGGGTTTATTAAGTTCTTAAAGTCCCCTATCCACCTTCATGTCCACCCGAGCCCAGCTAAGTACTCTATTGGTTTTTCTTAATCCACCCAAATGATTAGGCTTTTATTTAAATGTTAGTATTGATAACATATTTTTATAAGTTTTGATTTAAGGGGAAATAACGAGGTGAACTTTAGATACAAGGTCATGTATTAGCCATTGTTTTAAAAGGATCCTGTAGTAGCAGAGTCTCCCTGGACTTCT
>CM042173.1:24135312-24157812 GCA_023376005.1 Doryteuthis pealeii
ACCTATATTGATTCGCCCACCTATTAGCCCTTTTGACAAGCCCAACCCTGTTTATCAAATGGGTTCTTTTTCTAGAAGGTGGGTCACTGACGTTTAACACGTCCTTCCGACTCGTTTAATCTATCTGATGGTGAGGGTCAGTTTTTGGATGTTGTGGAATGGTGGAAACTTCATTAACATTTGCTCTCTTGGTCGCTCTGAGCACGGAGTGGAGTTGTAAGTTACTCATTAGTGGGTCCCTCTGATGGGTTAAATAGAAACAATGTATATAAAAAAAATTGTGTATACCATTAAATAAATTATTTCAACACCATTTATCGGATAAAATACCCACTGAGCGGTTGATAGACCCGTAAACAAAACAAATCAAGAAATTTATCAACTTCTAAAGATTGAAAATAATTAGGAAATGTTGAACGACTTATTCTAATCTGATGTATAGAAAATAGTTAATATGAATTGCCCTTAATGGCAAGCCCCCAACCCATTTATCATATATGTGCTAGAAGGCGTTGGTTGAGGGTTTTCAGGTCCTAGGAATGAAGTTAGGTTCCAGTTATGGAGGTTTGGGGAATGTTTAGCACCTCTTCGTCCCCATTGCTCCCTGGTCCTCTCTGACCGGGAGTGGTAGTACCTATTAGGGTCCCATCTATGGGTTAAATAGAAAAATGTATTTATAAAAAAATTGTGTATCCATTAAGAATTAATTTATTTCAAAACTTTATCGGCATTAAATGACCCACTGACGTTGGGATACCGTAAAACAAAACAAACCAAACCAAAACAAGAAATCACAAAGATGAGGATGCTCGTTTGAACTATCGATAGAAATATATTTTTGTTGACGTGTTGAGAAATTGAACGTTTTTGGTCCTTATGCGAAACATTAATTGATAATTTTATTTTAGTGGAGGGGGGGCAAGGAGTTTCTTACTTATTGTGATTTACTCAACGGTTATTGGTGGGTGTAAGAAAGTTCACTCACCCCATTGGTACGTAGGTAGTTCGGTGTGGGATGGGGGCGTGTTATGTAGTCGTTGTTGTGTTTTTGCTTTGAGGAAAAGCTTGGGGAAGATCGTCAAAAGGAATCAACTTCTCTTTCATCTCTGGAGTTAGGGGTCGAGTGTGTGTGGTTGTGTGTGTGTTTGGGGGGATGCTGTCCGTGTTGTCTATCTAAGTTTGTAAACAATAATACGCCCTCTACAACAGGAGACGTGAAAAAACATGCTTTTTATCTCCCACCCCAAGAGCTTTTATTTTATTTTATGTTTATTTTATTTTTTATTTTTTTGGTACCACTCTCGCCTTGAGTCTTCTTCCATCAGTTTAGACATTCTTTTTCTGTAAACAGAATTTGTGGCCAATCCTACGCGAAAAGCGTTAACCGAAATATTGTGTAAGGATTCCATATCGAAAAGTGGGAGGAGGTAGGGGTGCGCCATGGTGGGCGTTGGGGGGTGGGGGTCGTGGGATGACAGTATTTGTTTTGAGTTTTGCCGTTAAAGTTTTTATTTGAGATATGGAGCAACTTTCTTTGTTTTATCATTCCACAGATTCAACACCTCTCCGCTTCAGATCTTCTTCATTCTTTTTCTTTTTTTCAATTTCTTCTTCTTCTTCTTCTTCTTCTTCTTCTTCTTCTTCTTCTCTTCTAACGACACCCTTCTTCTTCTTCTTCTTCTTCTTCTTCTTCTTCTTCTTCTTCTTCTTTCTTCTTCTTCTTTTCTTTCTAACGACATCCTTTTAATTCTTGTTCTTAACATGATATATCTTCTTTTCTTCTTTTCCATATTATATGTTTTGTTCTTGTTCTTGTTCTTGTTCTTTTGTTCTTCTTCTTCTTCCTTCCTCTTCTTCTTCTTCTTCTTCTTCTCTTACATCCTTCTTCTTCTTCTTCTTCTTCTTCTTCTTCTTCTTCTCTTACATCCTTCTTCTTCTTCTTCTTCTTTCTTCTTCTTCTTCTTCTTCTTCTTCTTCTTCTTACATCCTTCTTCTTCTTCTTCTTCTTTTCTTCTTCTCTTCTCTTACATCCTTCTTCTTCCTCTTCTTCTTCTTCTTCTTCTTCTTCTCTTACATCCTTCTTCTTTCTTCTTCTTCTTCTTCTTCTTCTTCTTCTTCTTCTTCTTCTTCTTCTCTCTTCTTCTTCTTCTTCTTCTACGACACCCTTTTCTTCTTTCTTCTTCTTTTCTTCTTCTTCTCTTACATCCTTCTTCTTCTCTTCTCTTACATTCTTCTTCTTCTTTCTTCTTCTTCTTCTTCTTCTTCTTCTAACGACACTCTTTTTAATTATACTTCTACATCTTCTTTCTTTCTTTCTTTCTTTTTTTTCTTTCTCTCTTTTAAAATACAATATCTAAAAAAAACATCCCAAATTTTCAGAAACCAAAATTAAAGGATGATGTATTCACATCTAGACATTCTAATTCGCCTAGACTGGTTAGTACCAATATCTTTAAAAATGCATCTTAAACTTAAGGTTGATTCTTTCTGAAAGAATTTCTTTTTGCAAAACATAGGATTATACAAATGCATTACCCATCAACCTGACCAAACCTTGCACCATGTGAACTTTTCATATTTCCTAAAAGAAAAAAAATATTTCAATGATAAAATTTGGATAAAATGGAAAACTCACTAGAATAAGTGTGTTGAATACCAATGGGAAGACTATTTTAAATTCTATCTGATGGTGAGGTTCCAGTTTTGGAGGTTTGGGGATTGTGGAGCACCCCATCGTCCCCATTGCTCCCTGGTTCACTCTGATTCGGAGTGGTAGTACCTGTTAGGGTCCCATCTATGGGTTAAATAGAAAAAATGTATTTATAAACAAATTGAGTATCCGTTAAGAATGACTATTTCAAAACTTTATCGGCATTAAATGACCCACTGAGGTTTATATGCCGTAAAACAAAACAAACAAACTAGCTTGTAAACCATTACATCACGAAAGTTGTCCAGAAACAATTAAATAAACCGACCATACTTTTTTACATTTCGTTGTTTACAAATATGAAATAAATACTCACCATCAGATAGAGTTTAACGTAATTCCCAGGACATGTAGACCCTCACCCTCCGCCTTCTAGCACACATATGATAAAAAGGGGTTGGGGCTTGCCATAAGAGCAATAGGGTTGCGACAATCATATAGATGCTAGAGCTTGATGTGACCCGCCGATTGATCAGAGAGGGCCTCTCCGACCGCCCGTCTAACCCAAGAAAGGGCCAAAGTGGAGTATTGCAAGTCATGGACTGCTCAACCACCTGGGTTCTATCCTTAAGCATCACGGGTCGCCACCCACAGCAAACATGTGGCTCATTGGGGGGGAGTCTTACCCGTCGGCAGAGGTGCAGTCGGTGCATTCTACCATAGCTGTGTGTGTTTTGCTGTTCTTTTGTACAAATAACCTGACTGGATATTTATTCTAGTGCTTCCTAAGCTTATAATCTCGTCTACAATGATAATTAAGAGTTAATAAAAAGAAGAAAAAAACCTTTTTTAAAAAGACGTCATCCTTGTGTTTAACAATGATTTGTACGCAACAATTCCATATCTTTTTCAGGATTAAGTGTAGTCGCCATTTTGCATGATTTAGCTAATTATGTTTTTAATTTTGTATCGGCCAGATCACTTTTAAGTATTTCAATCAATTATATTTGGTGGATTATTTTCTAGTATAAGGTGTGTGTAGTGTAATTTTTATGGTCTACGGAGAATTTGGGGATTGACAGGAGAATGAGAGGAAGAAGAATTAAGAACAAACTTATTTTTTCTATTTAACCCACAGATGGGACCCTAGTAAAAAAATGTGCATATGAATTACTGAAAAGGCATGACCTTTAATACTGCCCAATAAACAGAACTAAACAGAACTAAACTAAGAAAAAAAAGGAAAAGAAAAGCAAGTGTAACCAAAAAGGTGAATTTTTGTAGTGTAATTATTATGGTCTATGGAGAATTTGGGGACTGACAGGAGAAAGAGAGGAAGAAGAAATAAGAACAAACAAAGGTTAAAATTTGGAAGAGTAAACATTAAGCGGGGTGCCAGTAATATGACCGACGAATGACCCCGGAAATAGTTTTTAAAATAAAAACGGAAGTTCCGGGTTTTGACCGGAAACGGATGTGACGCCGGAACGGTGAACGGGAGAGGAGAAAATCTGCCTCTTTTCGCCTTAGGTCTAGTGGGAGTCAGACGTTGGTCCGGGTCCCCCGTATGGATGTGGGACAGCAGTACACAACCTGATACTATGTTAGAAGATAGAATGATTTGACGATACTCCCTCTCTGTCTCACTGTCTTTCCTTCCCTCTGAAAAAGAACCCACGTGCGACAAAATAAATACAAAGTCCCTTGTGGCTATACAACTTGCGTGTATGTTGTTTCTTAACTAACTAGTACTACTAACGACGACTACTATTACAACTTGAGTTGGCCCATGCGACATACCTCGTTCTGATACATATATCGTTCTGGAGTCATACTACATGTGCGGAATATCACAACTTGTATTTATAAACTGTCCCAAAACAGCGTTGACTGAATCGGCCAATCAAAACACCGATTAAACATTTATTTAATTTAAAGGTGTTGATAAATTGACCTACAATTGCTCGCCGGAAGCACGTGCTAGCAGACGAGGATTGTAAAGCTCTATACTTCAAGACAAGATAAACTCTGATACAACTAAGCATGGATCAGTGAACAAGGATTAAAACTGATGCTACATCTTTCCACTCGAAGAAAAGATCAAATTTTATGCCCCAAGGGATCTCCGCTGTAAAACTGCTTTCACCTACAGCCCTAAAATGGCTACACGAATCGTAACAATTTTATGTATTTTAATAGTTTTAAGTATCGCCAGGTTCAATTATTTATCTATCTTTTGCCTTTTTTATTCTTTTAGTTTGAACGGTTATTCTATTCTTCTTTTTAAATAACACTATGTCAAATTATCCAGGCCATGTCACCTACCCACTTCAATTTTTCTGAAATTTCGTCTAAGTGTGGATTATGTTAAAGTTAGCCAATCGCCAAAATTTGAGCTTCCAATTCCAAATTGGCGGAGTTATGTCGATTTTTAGCTCTCTACATTTGAGGGGGTTCGCGATAAATGGCGATATTTTGTGACTTATTTTTGTCTGTAACATGAGTTATAAAGCATCCCTACTCCTAGAATTTGGTTTATAAAAACGTTTTTGCCCAAGGAATCCAAATGTCTTAAAGTTAACCGATTTTAAATCATTAATGATTTCTGATTTGCAATATTTTAACTGATATTGTAGCTTTGGTTCTGAGCAAATATCAAACTATATTTTTGGTACAAATAACGTTCAATATATGAAAATAATAATAGTAAAAAAAAATGTTATAGATGCAGTGCCACATCGGGATATTGATCTTGCTAGGAAAAAATCAGAAATCATCAATAACTTAAAAGTGGTTGACTTTAAGACATTTTTATGTCATTTTTAGATTTCTTGGGTAAAATGCTTTTATAAACTATTTGTTAGTAGTAGGGAAGTTCTAGAACACTTTTTACAGAGAAAATACATTTTTCTTCGCCAATCCCACAAAATTTGGAGAGCTAAAGATCGAGATAACTCCGACAATTTTTGGAATTGGAAGCTTACATTTTGGGGATTGCCTAATGTTAATATAATTAACACCTGGAAAAAATCAGAAAAATTGAAGGTGGTGGGTGACATTTTTACCTTTTTCTGGATGATTTGACATGGAATTATCCACTAGATCTTTTTAACAAAAAGAAGAGAACATTTTATCTCATGGATTTTGCCACCCCGGCGGATCACTGAGCAAAAATAAAATAAAGCAAAAGGATAGATGAATACTTGGACCTGGCTAGAGGGCCAAGAAATCTTGGTATAGCTGTTGGATTTTATTTTGATATAAGGCATGAAGTAAATGGTCACTCCTAAATATAGACTCGTTGACTACCACGTGACCTGGGGTGGATTTCTATTGTCCAATCACTGACACTGCTGCTGCTGCTTCTGCTGTATTAATAGACATACCATTCTGAGTTATTTCATTGACATTTGGATTCTCTCGGACGAAGGACTTACAAGGAATACGTTAACACTGGATTCTTATTGGCTCGCTTACTTATTCATTACATCTGGAACGAAGGATGCCGGCCAGATACTTAACAATAGCAACATTTCGAGAAGGAAAACTTTTAATTCAAACCTATTAAACTCCATATGAACACATAGCGAAACGGATATGAGGTTTAAGTTAATACAGTTCTAAGTAGACAATCATCCGAAGATTGCAGGTTCAATACTGACCGAAGGGTGATAATAACATAGAATTCTTAACATACCGGATTTGTCAGCATATAAGATGCACGGGCATATAAGACGCAACCCCCATTTCAGCAGGTGAGATTCAGGAAAAAAAAGTTTTTAGGGTATTTAAACATATATTGTTGAAAACAGTCTACCATACACTCCTGTTAACCTTGATTATAACAATACCAGCAATAAAATAAGGATGCATGGAGTTTAGGGTAAGTAAAATACTGAGCATAAGCTGGGGTTAGTGAGCATCATAGTGAAGATTAGCCTAGGCCTACGGGAGGTCTCAAACTTCACCCACGATGTATAAGACGCAGGGCAATTTTTGAGGCAATATTTTGGGAAAGAATTGCGCCCTATATGCCGTCAAATACGGTAGTTTAACACTTGTACTGCACGGAACCCTGTACTACTCATACGCTGAGTAAGCGAGGGCTGGTATCGAACCCGGGACCTTGTGGTTCCTAGTCAGATGCTCTACCGACTGGCCTAAACCGGAGTAGTAGTAGTAGTAGTAGTAGTAGTTAGGTGGTGGTGTCTTTGTTATGTCTTTTTTTTCTTTTCGTAAACAGACATTTAAGTCAATCGTAAAAGAAGAAAAAGGCGTTTTTCGATGAACTGACACCAACCTTTCCCCCTCCCTCTTCCCCATCCCCCCGATTTGATATGAAATAAGGATGAGATCACAAAACCATGAAATGATTGATGTTTCGGTTAAACGAAATGGAGATGCGGAACACGATGACCTTATAATTCAACAAACACAGGGGTCTTCCAAAAATTATTTCCTTACAACATCATATTAGATTGATCGACGGGTCGCACTTAACCTGTCTGTCTGTCTGTCTGTCTGTCTCTCTCTCTCTCTCTATCTCTCTCTGTATATATATTATTATTATCATTATTATTATTTATATTTTAAAGGCAATTACAATGTGTATACCGTATAGCTGTATCCACAACATGTACATAGATAGAATGTGTTAATTATAATTGAAATTTTCACAAGCAAAATCGGCGAATACCGCGTGCGACGTGTGGAACACTGTACAGCTGTTTCAACCTTATCAGGTCTCATCAGCAGTGTATACCTACGATCTCCCCCCTGACAGAGATCGATCTCTGTCGGGGGTAGATCGTAGGTATACACTGCTGATGAGACCTAATAAGGTTGAAACAGTTGTACAATGTTCCACACGTCACACGCGGTATTCTGGATGGTCTCAATTCTTCCTCTGATTTCCAGATCCGCCAGTATATTTTCCAATTTTACTGGGACTGTTCCAAGTGCACCAACTACAATTGGTATCACTTGCAACGTTATATTCCATAGCTTTTTCAATTCTCTGGTAAAGTCCAGGTATTTATCCATCTTTTCGTTTTCTTTCATCTTCACCTTGTGATCTGCTGGAACCGTAAAGTCCATCAGTTGGCACGTTCTCTCTCTCTCTCTTTTTTTTCTGTTAATCAACACTGGGTCTGGTCTCCTAGCTGGGATGGGATCCGTCTTTATCTCGAAGTCCCAGTGAATGGTATGCGTTTTATTCTCAAGAACAGATTCTGGTTTATGCATATACCATTTTGTTGTATGGTCAAAATTTAATTTTTTCCATAATTCCCAGTGGATCACTTTCTCATATTATTATTATTTACTCCTTTTGAGTTTTCACATCAGTGTTAGCTGATGGTCTTTCACTGGAGTCTGAGTGACAGCAAGTCTCCTCAGGTCTCCAGGACTCTTCTGAGTATTCTCGCAGATTGCAGCAATGCAGTGTTCTGAATGGTTTCAATCCTTCCTCTGATATCCAAATTTTCCAAACCCTTTTCTAATCCTTTTGGGACCGTTCCAAGTGCACCAACTACAATTGGTATCACTTTGACTTTCATATTCCATAACTTTTTTAGTTCTCTGGCAAGGTCCAGATATTTGTCAATTTTATTATTATTATTATTATTATTATTATTATTATTATTATTATTATTATTTCGCTTCTTGATAGTTTTTCACACCACCGTAAGCTGGTAGACTTCCTGGGTTAGCGCTAATGAAAAAGGGAGAGTCTCCCTCAACTGTTCGGCTGATACTGACAATAGGACACTCCACCAACTTTAGTTATCATCGTTAATAAATAATTTTGAATAAATAAAAGAAGAAATCGAAATAAAGAATGAAAATAAGGAAAGAAAGAAAGAAAAGAAAGAAGAAAAGGTGACGCAAAGGAAAATGAAAGAGAGAAGAAAAACAGAAAGAAAGAAGAAAAACAGAAAGAAAGAAGAAAAGAAAGAAAAAATGAAAGAAAGAAAAAAAGAAAGAAAAACAGAAAGAAAGAAGAATAGAAAGAAAAAAACAAAAGAAAAAAATAAAAGAAAGAGAAAAAATGAAATAAAGAAGGAAAGAGAGAATAGAGAAAAGGAAAGAATTAAGGGAGAAAGAAAGAGAGAAAGAAAAGAAGGAATTGAAAAAAAATGGTAAAAGAAAGAAACAAAGAAAAAAAGAAAATAACTGAAAGAAAAATGAAAGATAAAAGGAATACATCTTTATATTACTAGAAGAAGAAGAAGAAGAAGAAGAAAGAAGAAGAAGAAGAAGAGAAGAAGAAGAAGAAGAAGAAGAAGAAGAAGAAGAAGAAGAAGAGAAAGAAGAAGAAGAAACAACAAACAAAGATTGAAAGAAAAAAGAAGAACGAATGCATAGAAGAAGAGAAAGAAAGAAAAAATGAATGAAATGAAAAGAAGTAGAAGAATCAATGAATGATAGAAGAAGAAGAATAAATAAAAGAAAAAGAAAGAAAGAATGAATGAATGAAAGAAAGAAGAAATAAAGAATAAAGAATGAATGAATGAATTAAAGGAAAAAGGAGAATGAATGAATGAAAGAAGAAGATGAAAGAAAGAATAAATGAAATAAGAAGAAGAAAGAAAGAATGAATGAAAAACGAAGAATGAAAGAAGAAGGTATTTGAAATGTCTGAAAAAAAAAAGAATCCTAAAAAAGAAGAAAATGAAGACGAAAAACCAGGATAGTAACGAAGGTCTAGCGGAATATTGATGACTAAAAAGAGAGTCACTAGGAAGACTGTGTAGCAACGAAAGAGAACAAAAGGATACAATGAATCGGGTAAAAGAGGGACGAATAGAAAGTCAGAAAACGTTCGGGTGATGACGTGTCCATAATTATTCACTAATTACAGTCGTAATTATCCGACTAATTAGAAGAGGCTTATCAACAAGATGGCAGATCAGAATTGGCGGCAAAACGAAATCAAATTTAACATGCGAAATCGCGATTATGGCCGACAAATTTTTAGCGACAAAATTAGAGAAAGACTGAAAGAATAAAAAAAAGAGAGATTCTTAGAAGAAGAAGAAGAAGAAGAAGAAGAAGAAGAAGAAGAAGAAGAAGCTTAAATAAAAACAGAAAGAAAGAAAGAAAATAAAGGAAGAGAGAAAGTAATCGAACAGTTAGAATGAAAGTAAGGAGAAGAAAGAAAGAAAGAAAAAAAACAATAACTAACAAAATAGAACAGAAAGAATGAATGAAAAAGAAAAGAAAGAAAGAAAGAATGAAAAACAAAGGAAAGAAAGTAAAAAAAAAAAGAACAAAATAGAAAAACTAAAAGATTCTAGAAAGAAGAAGAAGAAGGAAGAAAGAAGAAGAAGAAGAAAGAAGAAGAAGAAGAAGAAGAAGAAGAAGAAGAAGAAGAAGAAGAAGAAGAAGAAAGCTTAACATTGGGGAAAGAAAAATGGCAAAGAAAGAAAGTAAATAAAGGAAGAGAGAAAAGCAATCAAACAGTTAGAATGAATGAAAGGGAAAGAAAGAAAGAAAGAAAGAAACAAACAAACAAAACAAACAAATAGAACAGAAAAAATGAATGAAAAGGAAAGAAGGAAAGAAGGAATACAAAGGGAAAGAAAGGTAAGAAAGAAAAAGAACAAAATAGAAAAAGAGATTATTACAATGAGAAGAAGGAGGAAGAAGAAGAAAAAAAGAAAGACAGAAAAAAATGGAACAGAAATAATGAATGAAATGGAATATATGAAAAAAGAAAAAGAAAAAGAAAGACAGTAAGAAAGAAAAAGAACCTAAAGAAAAAGAGGAAAAATAAACAGGATTTATAAAAGAACAGAAAATGAAAAAAAAGTAGAAGGAAAGGAAGAAAGAATAAAAAGAAAGAAAAGAAAGAAAGAAAAAGAATGATAAATGAAAAAGAAAAAGAAAAGAAAAGAAGGAATAAAGACAGATGGAAACAACGAATAAAAAAAACATAGAATGAACTTAAATAAATAAATAATGAAAGAAAGAAAGAAAAACAAATGAATGAAAGAAAGAAGACAAAAATAAAGAAAACAGAAAGAAAGAAATAAACGAAAGAAAGGAAATAAAGGAAAAGAATGAAAGAAAGAATGAATGAATGAATGAAAGAAAAGATTAAAATTAAAGAAAAGAAAAGGAAAGAAAGAAAGAAAGAAAGAAAGAACGAAATAATGAAATGAATGAAAAAAGAAAAAAAGAAGGATAGAAAGAAAGAAAGAAAGAAACATAAGAAAGAAAAAAGGAATTAAAGATATTAAAATAAATAAATCGATGAACAAAGAAATCATTCCCCGCAAAAAAAAACTGAAAGAAATGAATTTATTCTCAACTAGAAGCGGCTACCCGACGTCGCCAGGGTAGAGGGGGTATTTTTAAAAGATAGTCCTGCAGATCCATTATTACTTAATCGTTAGTAGTATGCCCCATTTAAATCCCCATGTAAAAAAGACCTAGCATTGATTCATCCACTCTAAAATAAATGTTATTTTCCTCTATTTAAAATATGAAACCAAAAAAAACACCTGAAAGAAATGAATTTATTCTAAACTAGAAACGGCTAACCGTAGTAGGTAACCCTTTCTTATTTTATTTTTGATCCCCACACCTCTACCGGGTAGAGGTGTGGGATTAAAAAAGATAGTCTCACAGATCCATTGTTGAATCGCAGAATGCCCCATTAAAACCCCTACATAAAAAGACCTTGTATTGATCCAGACAGTCTAAAAAGAAAAATTAATGTCTCCTATTTAAAATATTAAATGCAAAAAGAAAAATTCCACGCTCTTATCATTTTAATTTAATTTTTTTTTTCACGAATATAAATCAAATCTTCATTATATTTGCTCAAAAAGCAAGATCAGGTGATAGTGAATGTGTATATATATTTACTTTATCATTGATTGTTTTATTTTCATAGTTTCCTCCGGACATACATACACACAAACTGACCTTTATACATGTACTAGAAGTGGCTACCCGGTGTCGCCTGGGTAGAGAGGGATATTTTTAAAATAACTCCCGCAGATCCATTATTGTTGAATCGCGAGTTGGATCCTCGCAGGATGCCCCATTAAAATCCCGACGTAAAAAAAAAGATTTTGCATTGATCCAGCCACACAAAAAAAAACGTTAATGTCTATTATTGGAAATATCAAATGCAAAAAAATTCCATGGTGTTATCATTTAAATTATATTTTTTAATTATCTTCACGACTATAAATCAAATCTTTATTATTTTTGCTCAAATAGCAAGATCTGGTGATATTTAATGTGTATATATATTTACTTTGTGGTTAATTGTTTTATTTTTGTAATTTCCTCCGGACATACATACACACAAACTGCCCTTTATATATGTACTAGATGCTCAAAAAGCAAGATCTGGTAATATTTAATTTGTATATATATTTACTTTGTCGTTAATTGTTTTTTTTGTTTTGTTTTTTTTTTGTAGTTTCCTCCGGACATACATACACACAACTGCCCTTTATATATGGATAGATAAAACAAAAACCCACTCATAAATAAACCGCTTTCTTTCGCAAATGCCTTTTTTCTTCTTTAAATTCTATCTATTTTCCTTCGTTTTCTTTTTCATTATTTATCTTTCACTATTTTTCTTCCCTTTTCATTTTATTTCCTTTTGTTATTTTTTTTTATTTCTTTCGTTTTTATCTTTCATTCTCGTACTTTTTCACTATTTTTTAAAATTTAGTTCCACTTTTCATTCATTTTAGCTTATTTATTAATGTTTTGTTCCTTTTTCTCTTCTTTAATCAAACTCTTTCATTTACTATTTCTTTCCTTTTATTCTTTTTACTTGTTTCATTCTCCTCCAATTGTAACTATTCTTTTCATTCCATTTTATTTTGTTTTATTCATTCCGTTCATTTACATTTATTTCCTTCTTTTTTTTCCTTTTTCTTTTCATTAACTGTTTTCATTTTTCATTCAATGTACCTATGCTCTTTCATCCCGTTTCCATTGTATTCTGTTTTATTCAATCTCTTTCAATTACATTTTATCTTTATTTTTTAAATTCTTCTTCTTATTTTCATTCACTTTTTCTTTTTCTTTCAATGTGACTATTCACTTTCATTCCCAAAATTATTTGATTTTTTCTTTCTTTTCAATTTATCTCTTTAATTCAGAAAATCCCATTTTTATTTCATTATTCTGCTTTTCTTCATGAATTCTTTTTTTATTCATTTAGTCTTTTTTCTCTTTCATTTCTCCATAATTATAATAATTACGATTTTTTCATTTGTATGCCTTTTTCTTCTTTTTCTTTCTATTTGTTTTCTTTCTTTTTGTTATATCATCGTTTATTACTCCTTATTCAATGATTCTTTCTTTCACTTTCATTCAAGACATTTTTCATTTTTCTTTATTCATTAGGATATTTCTTTCTTTTCTTTTTTCTTTCTTTTCTTTCTTTCTTTTTTACTTTCTTTTTTCTTTCTTTCGTTCTTTCTTTTCTTTCTTTTGTTCTTTCTTTCTTTTTCTTTTCTTTCTTTCTTTTTCTTTTCTTTCTTTCTTTTCTTTTTTCTTTCTTTCTGTCTTTCTTTTGTTCTTTCTTCTTTCTTTTTTTTTCATCTTTCTTTTACTTTTTCTTTCTTTTGTGCTTTCTTTCTTTTCTTTTTCTTTCATTTCTTTCTTTTGTTCTTTCTTTCTTTTCTTTTGTTCTTTCTTTCTTTTCTTTTTTTCTTTCTTTCGTGCTTCCTTTCTTTTCTTTCTTTCTTTTTTCTTTTTTTCTTTTCTTTTTCTTCTTTTCTTTCTTTTCTTTCTTTCTTTCTTTTCTTTTTCTTTCTTTCATTTCTTTCTTTTGTCCTTTCTTTCCTTTCTTTTGCTTCTTCTTTCTTTCTTTCTTTGTTCTTTCTTTCTTTCTTTTTACTTCTTTCGTGCTTCCTTCTTTTTTTTCTTTTTTTTTCTTTTCTTTTTTTCTTTCTTCTTTTCTTTTTCTTTCTTTTCTTTCTTCTTTCTTCTTTCTTTCTTTTTTCTTTCTTTTTCTTTCTCTCATTCTTTAACAAAAGGACTCACATATAAATTAATTTCAAAAACTTTGCTAAAAACGAGAAAAAATCTCGTTCGTAATTTTAACATATTCACCCCACCCCCGCCCAACAAAAAATGAGAAAGAAATGTAAAAAAAAAGATAAATGAAAATAAATGAAAAATATTGTTTTTAACAAAGGCAAAAGCGCGGGGGGCTATTTCTTTATCAGATGCTCTCCCCCCCCCCTCGCCGCCGCCGCCGTCCGTTATCCCTTGAATTTGAATGGCATTTCGTCATCGGCTCATGTCCGGCTGAAGCAGTTCGTTTCGCTTTTGTGTAACACAATCCACCTTTTTTGACAAGCCCATAAATCCAATCTTTTCATTGGTCCAAACAATGGGCACAACCGACACACAAAATGGACGCTCTCGACTTTCCGATTTTGTTCACCAAACATCAAGGGAGGTGGGGGGAGGCAGGGGGTTTGTCGGAAGATTTCTACATTTGAATTTCATTCGTAAAAGATTGTTATTTTCTTTTCATTCATTGTTGCTCCGTTTTTATTGTTCAGTTTTTCTTTCATTTTCTCTTTCATTTTATTCTTTCTTCTTTCTCTCATTTTATTTATTTTTTTTTTCTTCATTTTATTCTTTCTTTCTTTCTTTCACTCATTTATTATTTCTCTCTTTCTTTCTTCTCTCATTTTATTATTTATTCATTTATTCTCTCATTTGTATTTCTTTCTTTCTTTCTTTCTTCTTTCTTTCTTCTTTCTCTTTCTCTCATTTTATTCTTTCTTTCTTCTTTCAACAATTATTTCTTTCTTCATTTCATTTTATTCTTTCTTCTTTTCATTCTTTTATTCTTTCTTTTTTTCTTTCGTTCTTTCTTTCTCTCATTTTATTATTTCTTTCTTTCTTTCATTTTATTCTTTCTTTCTTTCTTTCATTTTATTCTTTCTTTTATTTCTTTTCGTTCTTTCTTTCTCTCATTTATTATTGCTGTCTTTCTTTCATTTATTCTTTCTTTCTTTCTTTCTTTTAATTTATTCTTTCTTTATTTCTTTATTTCTTTCTTTCATTTTATTCTTCTTCTTTTTTTCTTTCTTCTCTCATTTATTCTTCTTCCTTTCTTTCATTTATTCTTCTTTACTTTCTTTTTATTCTTCTTTTTTTCTTTTTTTTCATGCCAACTCATCCGTTATTTTTCTGTCTGTCTTTTGATGAATTTTTTTTTCATTAATTCATTCTTATTCTTTCTTTTCTTCTTCTTTCTGCAATTGTATGTCTTTAGTTTGTTTTTCTTTTCTTTTATTTGCATTTCTTTAATTTATTTCACTTTTTCTTTTACTTTTTTCTTTTTCTTTCTTGTTTGCTTTATTAATTAACTTATTTATTTAATCATTTATCTAAATATGTATATTTCTTTTCTTTTTTTCTCTTTTTTCTACCATGTTTATTCTTTCTTTCTGTTGCTTATTTGATTGTTCGTCACCTCTTCTTATTCTTCTTTCTTTCAATCTTTTTCTTTCTTTCTTTCTTTCTTTCTATCAACTTTCATATGCACTCTTTTGACTGTCTCAAAACTTCTTCTTCTTCTTTCTTTCTTTCTTTCTTTCTTTCTTTACTTATATTAAATAAGTAAAGAAAGAAAGTAAGAAAGAAAGAAAGAAGAAGAAGAAGAAGGAATTTTGAGATAATGAAAGAATAGATACAATTAATGTATCTATTCTTTCATTCACTCTCTCTTTCTTTTCTACACTTTTTTCCTTTATTCCATTTTTTACTTATATGTTGGTTCCCTCTTTATTTATTTTGTTTGTTTATTCATTTTTTCATTTCATTTTCTCTTTGTCTTTTTTTTTCTGGTTTTTGAATTTCATCGTTTATTGTTTATTTCATTTTTCTTTTCTTCCTTCCTTGTGTTCTTTTATGTCGATTTGTTTTAATAGTTTCTCCTTCATTTCTTCCTTCTTTTCTTCTTTACATTCCTTCTTTATCTTCATTTTTATTTGTTCTATTTACTCTTATTATTTTATATTTCTTTCTTTCTTTCTTTTCATTGTGTTTTTATCTATTTATTTATTTCACTGTGTTTTTTATATTTTTTCTTCCTTCTTTCTTTCATTCTTTCTTCGTGTTTTTATATCTTCTTTTTTTTCTTTATATCTTCTTGATTCTTATATCTCTTTCTTTTTTCTTTTTTTTCTTTTTTCTTTCACTCGTGTTTATATTCTTTCTTTCTATCATTCGTTTTTATAACTTTCTTTCTTTCTTTCTTTCATTCTTTCATCTGATTTTTATATCCGTTCTGTTTTCTCTTTATATCTTCTTTGAGTTCTTATAGCTTCTTTCTTTTTTCTTTTTTTTCTTTTTCTTTCACCGTGTTTTATATCTTTCTTTCTACATTTCGTTTTTTAAACTTTCTTTCTTTCTTTCTTTCATTCTTTCATTCGTGATTTTATATTCTTCTTTTTTCTTTCTATATCTTTTTGAGTTCTTATATCTTCTTTCTTTTTTCTTTTTTTTCTTTTTTTCTTTCACTCGTGTTTTTATATCTTTCTTTCTATCATTCGTTTTATAAACTTTCTTCTTTCTTTCTTTCATTCTTTCATTCGTGATTTTATATCTTCTTTTTTCTTTCTTTATATCTTCTTTGATTTCTTATATCTTCTTTCTTTTTTCTTTTTTTTTCTTTTTCTTTCACTCGTGTTTTATATCTTTCTTTCTATCATTCGTTTTTTATACTTTCTTTCTTTCTCTTTCATCGTTCATTCGTGATTTATATCTTCTGTTTTCTTTCTTTATATCTTCTTTGAGTTCTTATATCTTCTTTCTTTTTTCTTTTTTTTCTTTTTTTCTTTCACTCGTGTTTTATATCTTTTCTTTCTATCATTCGTTTTTTTTATAACTTTCTTTCTTTCTTTCTTTCATTCTTTCATTCGTGATTTTATATCTTCTTATTTTCTTTCTTATATTTTTCTTCTTTGATTCTTATATCTTCTTCTTTTTTTCTTTTTTTCTTTTTTCTTTCACTCGTGTTTATATCTTTCTTTCTATCATTCGTTTTTATAACTTTCTTTCTTTCTTTCTTTCATCTTTCATTCGTGATTTATATCTTCTTTTTTCTTTCTTTATATCTTCTTTGAGTTCTTATATCTCTTTCTTTTTCTTTTTTCTTTTTTTCTTTCACTTCGTGTTTTATATCTTTCTTTCTATCATTCGTTTTTTATAACTTTCTTTCTTTCTTCTTTCATTCTTTCATTTCGTGATTTATATCTCTTTTTTCTTTCTTTATATCTTCTTTGAGTTCTTAATCTTCTTTTTTTTCTTTTTTTTCTTTTTTTCTTTCACTCGTGTTTTTTATATCTTCTTTCTATCATTCGTTTTTTATAACTTTCTTTCTTTCTTCTTTCATTCTTTCATTCGTGATTTATATCTTCTTTTTTCTTCTTTATATCTCTTTGATTTCTTATATCTTCTTTCTTTTATTTTTTTATTTTTTCTTTCACTCGTGTTTTATATCTTTCTTTCTATCATTCGTTTTTTAAACTTTCTTTCTTTCTTTCTTTCATTCTTTCATTCGTGATTTATATCTTCTTTTTTTCTTCTTTATATCTTCTTTGAGTTCTTTATATCTTCTTTCTTTTTTCTTTTTTTTCTTTTTTTCCTTTCACTCGTGTTTTAATCTTTCTCTATCATTCGTTTTTATAACTTTCTTTCTTTCTTCTTTTCATTCTTTCATTCGTGAATTTTATATCTTCTTTTTCTTCTTTATATCTTCTTTGAGTTCTTATATCTTCTTTATTTTTATTTTATTTTTTTTTCTTTCACTCGTGTTTTATATCTTTCTTTCTATCATTCGTTTTTTATAACTTTTCTTCTTTCTTCTTTCATTCTTTCATTTCGTGATTTTATATCTTCTTTTTTCTTTCTTTATATCTTCTTTGAGTTCTTATATCTCTTTCTTTTTTCTTTTTTTTCTTTTTTCTTTCACTCGTGTTTAATATCTTTCTTTCTATCATTCGCTTTTTTATAATTTCTTTCTTTCTTTCTTTCATTCTTTCATCGTGATTTTATATCTTTTTTTCTTTCTTTATATCTTCTTTGAGTTCTTATATCTTCTTTCTTTTTTCTTTTTTTTTTTTCTTTCACTCGTGTTTTATATCTTTCTTCTATCATTCGTTTTTTATAACTTTCTTTCTTTCTTTCTTCATTCTTTCATTCTTCATTCGTGATTTTATTATCTTCTTTTTCTTTCTTTATATCTTCTTTGAGTTCTTATATCTTCTTTCTTTTTCTTTTTCTTTTTTCTTTCACTCGTGTTTTATATCTTTCTTTCTATCATTCGTTTTTATAACTTTCTTTCTTTCTTTCTTTCATTCTTTCATTCGTGATTTTATAATCTTCTTTTTTCTTTCTTATACTTCTTTGAGTTCTTATATCTTCTTTTTTTTATTTTTTTTATTTTTCTTTCACTCGTGTTTTATATCTTTCTTTCTATCATTCGTTTTTTTATTAACTTTCTTTCTTTCTTTCTTTCATTTTTCATTCGTATTTTATATCTTCTTTTTTCTTCTTTATCTCTTTGAGTTCTTATATCTTCTTTCTTTTCTTTTTTTCTTTTTTTCTCACTCGTGTTTTATATCTTTCTTTCTATCATTCGTTTTTTATAACTTTCTTTCTTTCTTTCTTCCTTCTTTTATATCTTACTTTCATTCTTTCTTTCTTTCCATCTTTCTTTCACTCGTGTTTTCATACCTTCTTTCTGTCTTTTCTCGTGTTTTTACGTCTTTCTTTCCTTTTTTATATTTTTTCTTTCTTTCTTTCTTTCTTTCTTTCTTTCTTAAATTCATTTCTTTCTTCCATTCCTTCTTTCATCGCATTCTTGAATTCATTTCTTTCTTCCATTCCTTCTTTCACTCGTGTTTTCACATCTTCTTTCTTTCTTTCTTTCTTTCTTTCTTCTTTCTTTCTTTCTTTCTTTCTTTTAGTTCTTTTTTTTTTCATCGACTCCTTTTATTTCTATTAATTCAACGTCATTTTATTTTCTTTCTTCCCGCCATTTTCCTTCCTCATCCCCCCACCCACGCCCAGCCCAGCCAGGTCATCTCATCCCCACTCCTCCTCCCTACGCATACATTTCTCCCTTCTCTTCAAAACATCTACCCCCCACCTTTTTTTGAATCAATCAGTCAGGGACAGGAGTGATCACATTCTTTCTAGTGACACATATTAAAATCCAACCGATGACAATTTAATCAATAAAAAAATTAAAAAAAAAACATATCCCAGAATTCCGTGTGTCCAGAATTTTTTGTTTTTTTAAATAGACGTATTTAACTGACACAAAAGAAATGACTCGGAATTAGGGAGAGAGAAAAAAAACGGTATAGATCAAAATTACAGAAAGCATTTATTTTACGCGTTCTGTAATAATATATCTTAGAAAGGGAGCATCAATTATTTTATAGACCCAAATCTTTTCTAATTATTTTTTTTCTTTAATTTAAAGACTATTTGACAAATGAATTATTATAAAGATAATTTTAAAATTAAAAAAAGGTAAAAATGGCGGAGAAGGAAAAATGGCAGAAAATATCTGGTCTTATAATAATTACAAATCACTGATGATTTCTAATTAAATCAATTTTAAAAGCTGAAAAAGAAAAAAAAATTGCAAATTCGACAGGAAACGAACGCTGAACTTTGAGATTAAAGAAGGGGAAAGGAAACGAGAGAGTGTGAAAAATGACTTGACAAGATATTAATGAACGAGAGATTTGAATGAATCGTTCACAGACCAAATGAATGGAGGTTTATGCTAATGCGCATGACCGGAACTCCCTTGACAATAAAATCAGAAGAAGGGAGATTTCTGTAACCAGTTTTCAATGGAATTTCTCCTCACAACAGAACAATTTAAAGAAAAGATTTTTTTTCAAAATAATTTTCTTTTACTTTTGACATCTTTGAACTACGTCTTGATTTAAAGAACAAGAATTTTTTAAAAATATTCCATTTACTGTCATACACTGATTCCATTTCGAGTATAAATAATAGTCTGTCCTCCAGACTACCCAATTTATTGGGTAGTCTGGAGGACAGGTGACTGTTGCTTAACTTTGCTTGTTCCCAAGCAAGACCCAAAATTTGCGTATCTTTACAGAATCGAAACGATAGGCGACTGTTGCTTGCAATCACTTCTTCCGGACAAAGACCCCAAATTTTGTATCATTGCGTAGTCGGGAGGACATGTTATTGTAGCTTGCCACGCAGGTGACTGTTGCTTCCCGTAACGTTTTCCCAAAGTAGTCCCCACATTTGTGTATCATTGCTTAGTCACGAAAATAAGTGATTGTTATTTGCTGCCACTTGTTCCCAAATTTGGGTATTATCGCTTAGCCGAGAGTACAGGTGACTGTTGCTTGCCGTTACATGTTCCCGACCAAGGATTCAAATTTCTCTATCATTACGTAGTCTGGAGGAAAGAGGACTGTTGCTGGAGGTCACTTGTTCTCGACCAAAACGTCAAAATTGTGTATCATGTCTAGTCTGGAGGACAAGTGATTGTTGCTTGCCGTTACATGTTCCCGATCAAGACCCCGACTGTATCATTACGTAATCTGGGGGACAGATGACTGTTGCTGGAGGTCACTTGTTCTCGACCAAAACCTCAAAATTGTGTATCATTGTATAGTCTGGAGGACAAGTGACTGTTGCTTGCCGTTACATGTTCCTAATCAAGAACTCAAATTTATGTATCTTTGCGTAGTCTGGGGGAAGGGTGACTGTTGCTGGAGGGCACATGTTCACTGTCACTTGCCGTTCATTGTTACTGACAAGACCCAATATTTCTGTATCATTCCGTAGTCGAGAGGCAGGTGTCTGTTGCTTGCCGTTGTTCCTTTATTAAGACCCCAAATGTGTGTATCATTGCGTTGTCTGGAGGACAGGTGACTATTGCCTTCAGTTACTTCTTCCCGACAAAGACCCCACAATTGTGAATCTTTGTTAGTCTGGAGGACAGGTGACTGTTACTGCCGTAAGGTTTTTCCCAACGAATCCCCCAAATTTATGTATCATTACGTTGTGTGGAGGACAGGTAACTTGTTCCAGACCAAGTAGCGGTAAATTTGTGTATCATAGCTTAGTGTGCCTTTCCTTACCGATACTTGTTCCGCCTAAGACACCAAAATTTTGTATATCTTTGCGTAGTCGAGAGGACGTGTACCAGTTGTCTATCATTGCTGGAGGACAGGTGATGTCGCTTTCCTTCACTTGTTCCTAACCAAGACCTCCAATTTCAGCATCATTGCGTAGTCGGGAGACAGGTGACTGTTGTTTGCCACGACTTGTTCCCGAGCAAGACCCAAAATCTGTATATCTTTGCGTAGTCGAGAGGGTCGCTAACTGTTCTCTGTTGGCATCAGCCAGAAAGCTAGGGAGTCTATCTCCTTTTCACTAGCGCTAGACCAAGGAGATTGTTTGGGCGCCTGAGAGGGAGCGCCACTCTACATCAGCTCCTCACTATCATGTGCTACTCATACGCTGAGTTGGCGAGTGCCGGAATCGAACCCAGAGCCTCGAGATTCCCAACTGAACACTCTACCGACTGAGCTAATGGCATAGAATTTTAATGAAATTAGAACCATCTAAAGTTGTTTTCTGAAAAATTATATGGCCTTCCCTAAAGAACAAAAATAAATAAAAATTGAACATATATCGAATGGAGATTGTAGTGTAATTATTATGGTCTACGGAGAATTTGGGGATTGACAGGGAGAGAGAGAAGAAAATATAAGAACAAACCGTTTAAAATTTGGAAGAATAAACTCTAAGTGGGGTGCCAGTAATGTGACCGACGAATGACCCCGGAAATACATTTAAAAATAAAAACGGAAATTCCGGGCTTTCACCGGAAACGGGATGTGACGCCAGAACGAGAAACGGGAGAGAAGAAAATCTGTCTCTTTTTCGGCTGGGCTCTGGTAAGAGCAGACGTGTCGGTCGGTCCTCGTATGGATGGGACAGCAGTACACAACATGACACAATGTTAGAAGATAGAATAATTTGACAATACCCCCTCTCTTTCTCTTTCTCTCTATCTTTCCTTCTATCTGAAAAAGAACCCACGAGCCTAGAAATACCCTTGGGACTATACAACTTGCGTGTATGTTGTTTCTGAACTAACGACTATTTCTACTACTAACAGCGACTAATACTAAAACTTGAGTTGGCCAATGCGACAAACACCGTTCTTGTACTGTGACCATCGTTATGCTACAGAGATATTACAATTTAAAATCTTCTATTCTTTGTGTCGCTTTGGTCTACTTTAACAATGCTACCATATAGTGTTCTTTTTATAATAGCAGACAATATCCGGGTTTGACGTTTGTATTGTTGTTGGAATATTTGATGAATATAAGCCGTGCTGCGGCACACCACTTAAATTTATAGACTAAGCTAGGTCACGTGGTTTAAACCTCAGCAATCAACATACCGAATACGTGGTTGGTTAACTAGTTAATCACTGATACTGAGAGACGTCCATTTGAAATAATTGACGAAGGATCTTCAAGACAGAGGAGCACTAAGGAACAACCAGAGGATTCTTCATTAAGGATCGCGCTCTGCTTAACATAAATGATCACCGTTAGACAAGTGCTCTTGCTTGAAACCTAATGAATGGCCACAAAAATGTTGGATTGTTTTGTGTTATATATATTCACCAACTCCTCCGCACGTACAGGATGCAACACAAGGTCAATTTCTTAAGCAGAGTTCAACAGGTTTGAATTCAGAGTTTTCCTTCTCCTAGACTGGTTACCTAGCCATGGTTAAAGAACCCAGTCTACCCTGCTATT
>CM042173.1:24167812-24180312 GCA_023376005.1 Doryteuthis pealeii
TTGATTTATGTTTGAAAAACATCCATTTTAATTGGTTCTAATTAGTCATAATTTCAAACACTAACCCGTCTCTTACTGCACATTCTGCCTGTCTCTTTCCCCTCTCTCTGTATATTTTGATTACCACTCATTATATATGTTAGTTTTTCAGTGACAGTAAAGAAAGAGATTGGAAAATATGAAACATATTTGTATGTTAACTTTCAGAAACAGCTAGTCTCAAGAATCGGATTCATTTAAATTTAAATCAGGTCAAACGTTTCCTTTCTTAGGAAACTTTCAAAATGATTTTTTTTTTAATTCTCCGGAATATTTTTCGCTTTGCAAACTCACTTTTCCCTGATCTCAATTATCTAACCAGAGCACATACAAACACACACACACACACACACACACACACACACACACACACACAGAGTCTACTGTTGAATAACAGCAGCTAAGTTCAACTTAAGCAGTGTCCAAGAGCTGGTATAAATAGAAATCAAGAATGATCCATACATGAATTTGGGTGATTTGGGTGATTCCATTCCTTGAGTTCTGATTGGTTGCTTGACTGCTTGATTGGAATGACATTGGGGAGTGTTATAAATACCTTGTCATTCTGCAGTAGACTTTGTGACAATTCAGGTTTGTATTTAAGTTACAACCATTTGTTGCCTTGTCTTCCCAGTTCAACGGTAATTGAAACTTTAATTATTCTTCACCTCTGTAGATGATACAGTCAGCGTATTCTAAGTATTATTTGTATCATTCGGACTATTGGCCCGCATCTTCATTGTCATCTGTACAACATTTCGGCCGATGTGCCCTCCGGCCTTTTTCAGGTATTTCTTGTCGGACTCGGAAATTTTCTCGGGCTCGGTAAGCTCTTTTTTGAATTCGGGACCTTCTTGTCGTAATCGGGAGCCATCACGTAACTTTGAACCTAATCCTTTATTCAGTCCACGGGGGTATCCAGTTCTCGTTCCGCTAACCATAGCTGGGTTACAGGTGTTAAGCTGTGTTAATTATTATTCTAGTCCGAATAATACAAATAATACTAATTATCAGGCCTCAAATAGCGTATTCTAAGTTTTTCGGTGAATCTTGTGTACTTCAGCTAGTATATATAAGCTCTGCAGTTGAAAGTCCAATAAGTCTAACACAAATTGATGCTTATAGGACATTGTTGTTGAGTTATCTAAGCAAATCTTTTCATGGAGAATGGCTCGGTTATTTTCCGTTCTCATTAACGAAGATTTCCACATCCGGTTGAAGATTTCGTCTTTCTTTCCATTTGGTTGTGACGTCATTTTGATAAAAAATCGAATTAATTTCCGTAAAGTCAAATGTTCATTTCAATAAAAAAAACATTTTATTCTATTTTAGATTTTTATTTTAGATAGAGAGAGAGAGAGAGAGAGAGAGAAGAGAGAGAGAGAAGAGAGAGAGAGAGAGGGGGGGGGGCTGTCGTGGTTGTGAAAGAAAGACAGAGAGGGAAATAAAAACAAAGGAATGAATAAATAAATGGAAAGGAAGAAAGAAAGAAAGAAAGAAAGAAAGAAAGAAGAAAGAAATAATAAAAAAGACAAAAGTAAAAGAAGAAAGAAAGAAAGAAAGAAAGAAAGAAAAGAAAAAAGGGGGGGAATAAGGAAAGAAAGAAATATGCAGAAACTTTCAGTAACTAAGACAGGAAAGAGGAAAGAAAGAATTAAAGAAAGAAAATTAAAGAATAAAGGAACTACAGGGTTCCACTAATAAATAAATAAATAAATAGGGAAGAAAGAAAGAAAAGAAAGAAGAAAGAAAGAAAAAAACCAAAATGAAAGAAGCACAAAGTTACAGTAACTAAGATAGGTAGATAAAATAGATAGGAAGAAATAAAGAAAGGCAGAATGAATGATTGAATAAAGAAAGAAAGAAAAGAAAGAAGGGAAGGAAAGGAAGGAAGGAAGAAAGAAAGAAAAAAAAAAAAGAGAAAGAAAGAAAGAGAGAAGCACAAAATTCCAGTAACTAAGATAGGTAGATAAATATATAGGAAGGAAGAAGAAAGGCATAAGAATGATTGAATAAGAAAGAAGAAAGAAGAAAGAAAGAAAGAAAGAAAGGAAGGAAAAAAGAACAAAAATAAAAAGAGAATGAAAGAATGAAAGAAAGAATGAAAGAAAGAAAGAAAGAAAGAAAGAAAGAAGCACAAAGTTGCAGTAAATAAGGAATATATAAATAAAGACAGAAAGAAAGAAAGAAAAAAAATGAACAAAAAGAAAAAGAGAATGAAAGAAACAAAGTAAAAAGCACAAATCTGCGGTAATAAATAAATAGATAGATAAAGAAAGAAAGAAAGAAGAAAAAAAGAAAGAAGGAATGAAAGAAAGAAAGAAGAAAAAATGGACACCTGCAAAATGAGAATTGAATAAAGGAAGATAGAAAGAAAGAATCTTGTATGTGTGTGTATGTGTGTGTGTGTGTGTGTATGTATGTATGTATGTATGTGTGTGTGTGTGTGTGTGTATGTATGTATGAATGTATGTGTGTGTGTGTGTGTCAGCATGTGCGTGATTATGAGGAAGATAGATAGATAGATATGCAGAGAGAGAGAGAGAGAGAGAGAGATAGTCGTCGGGTGCAAAAAGTGTTGGTGTGTCTCAATCTCTCAACTCAAAATGACGATGCTCTCCTTTTAAGCAAAAATCTTCTCATTGCCTAAAGAAAGTTCTTTTGCTCCATTCCTTCATTTACTTTTTGATGATCACATCAAAGTGTGTGGGGTGGGGGGGTAAGGGGGAGGTGGAGAGAAGAAGAAGAAGAGAGCGATGGGGGGGGGAGGTTGCGAAAAGGAGAATCAGTTCGGGCCTTTTAAAAACGTAATCGAACGAAGATCAAAAACGAGAATCACTTGAGGACACCCAAAAGTGACCGGCACGTCAACGCTTAACGCTCCCCCCCAACTCCCCCAATCATCCCCCACACACCAACCCCCAACCCCCTCACACACCAACAAACCACCCCCGCGGATTTTGAGGGCCTTTTCTTGCAATTTTGATTTTTTTTTGTGATAGATCACAACAAACAAATTCAACTACAGGCAAGGTGCACGAAGACACACACACACACACACACACACACACACACACACACATATATATATATATATATATATATATATGTTTCCTTAATATATATGTATATAATATATATTATAATATATATAATATGTTTCCGTAAAATTCATCGAAAGTAAGATTCTTTTAACTATTTTTTTCTTTTTATGTTCTCGTGTTAAGTATCTATCTATCTATATCTATCTATCTATCTATATATATATATATATATATATATATATATATATATATATATATGGAAATACGGTGAGGAAATTAATCCGAAAATATGAGAAGAAAATTTTAAAATATAACAAACACAGGATGTTATGATCAGGAAACAATTTTTAGTGTCAATACTTAAGCATTTCGGTATATTGTACCATCATATTCGTAAACAAATGCGCATATAAATTAACGGTTTATAACATCATATTCATACATTCACTATACACTTAACATCTTTCATTTTGTCCTCACATAAATATTATTAACAGTGTCCTGAAGATGGTACAATATACCGAAATGCTTAAGTATTGACACGAAAAATTGTTTCCTGATCATAACATCCTGTGTTTGTTATATTTTAAAAAAATATTTTCTTCTCATATATATATATATATATATATATATATTATATATATATATATATATATATATATATATATATCTTTGAAAGGAAGGAAAAACTCAACACCGTGATTCCATAATAAATTTATTTCGACCAAATTTGGGGCCTTTATAAATCTAAGTTGATTTAATACAGCTCCCCAAACTTTCGTCTCATCAGATGGGTCTCAATTCACTTATGGACTTGCACATCACAAAAAAAACAAAAAGCCGAATTCAAAAAATAAATTCAAACAAATTTTTAACAGTATAGGATTGTAACCATAGAAACAGGAAGTGAATGAGAAAGAAAAAAAAGAGATACATCTCAAGGTTGGCTTCTTAGGGTTTTCAGACAGACAAAAAAGGGCAGGACAGAAAAAACAGAGTAGTATATTAAAATATAAATAGACAAGTAAATAAATTTTTTTTTAGATATTTAAACATTAGAGTATAATAGATAATATAATGGTGTATAAAATGACTATAGATAAAAAAGGAAATAAAAGGGAATAAAAATAAAGATAAAGATAATAATAGTAATGATATAAATAATAATAATAATAATAATAATAATAATATTAATATTTACTAGCAAATATATGCACCCTCCGGGTGCAAGTATTTAAGTTTTGATATAATAAAATATCATATTAAATTAGAAAGGCTAATGAAACTGACTAAGAATGCAGATAAAAAGATCAGCAACAGAGGGGGTATAATCGAAAAATAGAACAACTTTGAAACTAACTATTCCATCATTTTCCATTACTCCCCTCTTTCATTGGTAAATTTTCCTAATTTAACTATTTAGTTAAAATAGGAAGTTAAGGATAATATTACAGTTATTTCTTCTTGTAAATAAATTTCTTTTAAGATTTATCCACGAGATTTTTGTTTATATTTCTTAAGATAAAACCAAACAATTAGAAATAATAATACCAAGCACATATTTATTAAAATAAAATTTTAAATATCAATATGCAAATTAGCCTTCTCGTTCAAACTGTAAACCGCTATTTTGTTGTATATATAAATACAATTGCATTTATTAGTACGTAGATATGGTCAACAGTATTAATAATGTAATACAATTTTATTAATAACTGAAGGTTTAAAAGAATGAAATCATGGAGAATTTGACGTAAATAATTAAGGGAATTGTGACTTGAGTAGTAATATAGTTTCGGTTACAGACAGAAAAACACACAATCTCCATTATAATAAGATAGTAAGATAAAGTAAATAATAATAATAATAATATAAATAGTGAGATAGAGTAACAAATTTTCAGTGTATATATTATATCTGTAGATATATGTGTGTTATATACATATAAAAACATATATCTATAATATATATTTCGGGATTTAGTGCGGAGCATCAGTAATGTGTGAAATAAGTGAGAAACTGAGTTGGATGTTATAAGTTCCCTTTTATTCTATCCAATATTTCGAAGACGTGGACTCCACAATACACACACGCACACACACATATATATACAGCATATATCTCTCTCTCTCTCTCTCTCTCTCTCTCTCTCTCTCTCTCTCTCGAAGTTTCTTCCGGACATACACATATACACAACTGCCCTTTATATATGTAGAGATAGATGGTCGATGTCGATGTTGGGTATACAACAGGAAAACCTATAACTCAACCCTGTTAAACACCACTTTAAAACAGGTGGAGTGGTTGATAAATACATACAATGAAAAGGGTTCTCTAACCTCTGGACATAAAATAACCATAGCCTGAATCTACATGAAAGCTGCTCGTCACGTAACGGTTATCGTTGTAGGAAATGGACTCGGCTATCCGAGTTTTTGCCGATCGTCTAACACCGGTTTGTCCATGTCTAGGTGTTAATAGAGGAATGTCACCTCTGAGTTCGTCCTTATTTTACCAGTGGTGTATAGCATGTCTTATTTGGATGGTCTTCAGATAGGAGGTAAGTGGCCGTACAAATTCAAAACAACACGCTGGATCCTTGTGTCGTTCCCATCTACATTTTTCTCCAGGCGTTTTTTAAATTCTAAGTGGTTCAATCATACAATAATATTGAAACGAGTACAGCTTAGTCATGTCAAGCCCTAGCACCTCTATGATTGCCCCAACCCTATTACCCTTATGGCAAGCGCTCAACCCTTTTATCATATATGTGCTAGAAGGCGTTGGTTGAGGGTCTTCAGGTCCTGGAATGACGTTAGATTCCAGTTATGGAGGTTTGGGAAATGTGGAGCACCCATTCATAACTATTGCTCCCTGGTCCACTCTGACCCGGAGTGGTAGTACCTGTTAGGGTCCCATCTATGGGCTAAATAAAAAAAATGTGTGTATAAAAAAGAATTGAGTATCCATTAAGAATGAATTTATTTCAAAACTTTATCCGCATTAAATGACCCACTGAGGTTGATATGCCGTAAAACAAAACAAAACAAAACAAATCAAGAATAATCAAACTAAAGATTGAAATAATTAGAAAAATTGAACGACTTATTCTAATCTAATGTATAGAAAATAATTAATATGGATTAAATTTTTTTAAAAAGACCGTAAAAATATTATTTACTAGGGAGAATTAATTCGTGGTATTTCCAAACGAAAGTGGACGAATACCAGTTGGTATAAAATGATTCAAACAAATAATTCGAGTATCCATTAAAAATGACTTTATTTGCAAATATTTGTTGGCATTAAATTTCCCACTGAGGTTGATATGCCGTATAAACAAACAACTTTGAAGGATTCCAGTTTTATTCAATCAAAGACAGCAGATTTCCATATGGTTTTGTCCATACGTATTTTCACAACTATTTCAGTAGATGAAATATTGTTATGGAGGTATACAAGGTGGTCTACAAAATTTCATAAGCTTGACATTTAATGAGATTGTATTGTTAAGATTTGTCACTTGTTTTAGTGTATGTATTGTGTTGTTTTCAAGCTTTGGAGTAAAACTACTAATTCGTCAAAAGAGAATTCCGAAGGTGTAATAAAAAGTAATACTATTTTGTTTGTGACAGGTATAATTACAAACACAGGAACATGTATCATACATCAAAATGAAGCTGGTCCTCTGTGGATCACATCCCTACTTCTCCACAAAAGTAGTCAAAATGTAATACCATTTTGTTTAGCACAGGTATAATTACCAACACAGGAACATGTATCATACATCAAAATGAAGCTGGTCCTCCAAGGATCACATTCCTACTTCTCCACATGGGAGAGTCAAAAAGTAATGCCATTTTGTTTAGGACAGGTGTAATTACCAACACAGGAACATGTATCATACATTAAAATGAAGCTGGTCCTCTGTGGATCAAATCCCTACTTCTCCACATAGTCACAATTTCTCTCAATAGCAATGTTCTACCTCGAATGAGAGCATGTATCCCTGTCCCGTAAAATTCTGTTGACTGTTCTTTGAGCCATATCTTCACTACAGATTTCACTTCCCCGTCACTGGAATAACGTTTGTCTTCAGGGGTATTTCCTATAACTCCAAAATAAAAAGGGGAACTCTGATTGACTGATAAATTATTTATTCATTGATCTACTATGGAAAAAAACGGAGTTAGGGTTAGGGTTTGGGTTTAGAGTTTAGGGTTAGGGTTAGGGCTTAGGGTTAGTTTAATGGGAAAATAAATAAAGGATTTATCAATCAATCAGAGTGGTTCTCCTTTTTTATATTGGAGTTAAAGGAAATAACCGCCTTCAGACTATCATTTCTTCGGTCCTAAGAAAGAGGCTAACATTTTTCCAGCGACGAGGAAGTGAAATCTGCAGTGAAGAAGTGGCTCAAAGAACAGTCAACAGAATTTTACGGGTACAGGGATACATGCTCTCATTCGAAGGTGGAACATTGACCAGTTTCATTTTGATGTATAATGTATGCTCTTGTGTTGGTACATATAATTTCCTAAACAAAATGGCATTACTTTTTGACTCAGCTCGGACAAATCAAATGAATACTGGGGAGAGTTCGCTTGTATTGTTAAGATTTGTCAGTGTGTGTATTGTGTTATTTTCAGTCTTCGGAGTAAACCACCAATTCGTCAAAAAAAAGAATTATTATCATTTGCGAGTTGAACAAAAAGATTGTTTTTTGTTTTTTACTGTTGCTGATACAGTTGTTATTTTTTCCAGCTACTTCAGACGGAATATGTTTTTTCGTCTTGTCCTTTTTTTGTTTTGTTTTAATTCTTTCATTTTCTCTGTCTTCTTTGGTTGTAACCTCTTCACAGCTCAATTTTACCGGCAGGTAATCGCGGGAAAATATTTGTTCCCATAAAATGTCAGTATGGCCATTGTGTGCAGATTCAGCTATATACGGTCTTTCTGCCCACGCCTGACCTACGACTCAAAACACTTGGTCGTCTCTAGCTTTTCTTGTAAAGCTTCTTCTTTTGTTTTCCTTCTTTTTGTTTTTTGTTTTGTTTTTTTGTCATCTATTTTTTTATCAATCTTTTCTTTTGTTCTTTTGTTCTTTTTTTATTTTTTGTCATGAAGAATGCTTTTACACTAGAACGCTGGGTGTTCTTTGAGAAGAAGTAGGCATATTTCAAGAGAATAACCAAAATGGAATAAAAGACTGAACGCATAAGCAGAAAGAATTCAAAGAGACAGGTAAGCGGATATTATTTGAAAACGTAACCTCAATAAAAGAGAAGAATTAATAAATTATAGGCTCAATAAAAGTTGTGGGTTCAACAGAAAAGGAGACTAAATTGATTATGGGTTTATTAGAAGAAGACTCGATTAAGTTTTTGGGCTCAGTAGAAACGTAGGCTCAAATAATTGTAGTTTTAATAGTAGAACACCCAAGAAAAAACTCTGAGCTTTACTAGAAACGTAGGCTCAATAATCTTAGGTTTAATAGTAGAAGACTCAAGAAAAGTTCTGAGTTAACTAGAAACGTAGGCTTAATATATTGTAGATTTATTATATAAGATGTTAATGTTCTTATAATCCGTTAGAAAACGTCAGTGAAAAGATTCACAATGAAGTCCGAACTAAAAGATAACACACACAGACTTTATTTATCTGGAACTACATGGAGGAATACACATACTCATGACAAGGTACAGTATAGATATACAGAACAGATACATAAATATACACAATGGATGTAGGACTAAGTCCTGAAGAATGATACAGAGTTACATTTATAAATAAGACACTTACTGATGGTTAGTTGGGGGTGGGGTCAAATCACCCCACTTAATGAACCAAGACACAAGGGTTTATGCCATGTGTAGTCGTTGCTGGACCGAGGGAAAGAGAACACAGAATTCCCAGGCTACTGCTAAATAATCTAGCCACCTATAGGCGAAAACATAGTGGCAAGGGAAGATAAGCCTTTTTGACACATGTCCATCCCAACAAGGGCGGACAATCGATACAATTAGAATAAGGCTCAATTTCTGAGCTCAGTACAAACGTAGTTTCAATGAAATTTAGTTTTATCAGTAGAAGAAGGCCCAATTTCTCGGCTCAATAGAAATGTAGGCTCATAAATTTTAGGTTTAATAGTAGAAGACTCAAGAAAAGTTCTTAGCTAACTAGAAACGTAGGCTCAATAAATGTTAGGTTTATTAGAATAAGGCTCAATTTCTGGGCTCAATACAAACGTAGCCTCAATAAATAGTTTTATTAGTAAAAGAAGGCTCAATTCCACGGCTCAATAGAAATATAGGCTCAATAAAAGATAGTTTTATTAAAAGAAGAAAGCCCTATAAATTTTCTGGCCAAAATAAAAACATAGGGTCAATAAGCTATGAGTTTATTAAAAGAAGAAGGCTCAATAACAGTTCTGGGTTCAATTGAAACGTAGGCTCAATAAATTATAGGTTTCTATAGGTAGGCCGACTTTTCTTTTACTTGCACCATTGTAAATACAGCTTCAGACTCGATACTTTTATGATACACATTGTATTCTGAAAAAAATAAAAAATTTCATTTATTGTTCATTTCTATCTTGGTAAATACAGCTTCAATCTCGATACTTTTATGACACACCTTGTATTCTGAAAAAAATTAACGTTTCATTCTTTGTTCATTTCTATCTCGATAAATACTGCTTCAATCTCGATACTTTAATGACACACCTTGTATTTTGAAAAAATTATCGTTACATTCATTGTTCATTTCTTTCTTGGTAAATACAGCTTCAATCTCGATACTTTAATGACACACCTTGTATCCTGAAAAAAAAAAACGTTCCATTCATTGTTCATTTCTATCTTGGTAAATACAGCTTCAATCTGGATACTTTAATGACACACGTTGTATTCTGAAAAAATTTCGTTACATTCATTGTTCATGTCTTTCTTGGTTAATACAGCTTCAATCTCGATACTTTAATGACACACCTTGTATATTCGATTTTTGTTTCTTCTTCGTCTGGGATTCAACTTTCTTGTCTGTGTTTCTTCTGTTAATTTCTGTTCGTTTCTTTCTCACTTTGTTTCTCAAATGTCTGTGTCAGTTTGTCCGTTATGTGTCAGTCTTTGTCGCTCTTAAAATTACAGTCAAGGAACAAGATTCCTTACAATTGTGATTAAAGGAAGCCTCTCAATTGTCTGATGAAGCAGTCATATTCTGTAATTAAACGAAAGTCCAAGACAACGAGTGTCGAAAGGAGGTCAGTGGTTTGTTGCAAGGACGAACAAGAAGAAAAAAAAAAAACAGAAAAAAAAAACCCCACAAATAACATTAAACCATTCAGTCATGTTACCAGGAGACGGTTATCCTACAGATTACACGTCAAGCCCTAGCACCTATATGATTTTCCCAACCCTATTGCCCTTATGGCAAGCCCCAACCCCTTTTTATCATATGGTGCTAGAAGATGGTGGCTGCGGGTCTACATGTCCTGGGAATGACGTTAAACTCTATCTGATGGTGAGGTTCCAATTCTGGAGGTTTGGGGAATGTGGAGCACCCCTTCATCACCATTGCTCCCTTGTCCACTCTGACCCGGAGTGGTAGTACCTGTTAGGTTCCCATCTATGGGTTAAATAGAAAAATGTATTTATAAAAAAAATGTATTATCCATTAAGAATTGATTTATTTCAAAACTTTATCGGCATTAAATGACCCACTGAGGTTGATATGCCGTAAAACAAAACAAAACAAACTACAGATTACATGACCCAGTTAACATAAACACTCCTCGCAGGTACCAAATAAAAAAATAGTAAGTATTATCATGCCTATCCATTATGTAACAAGCGTTAGAGAAAAGGAGATAGACTTCCTCGCTGTTCGGTTAATACCAACAATAGGTCACTCCACCAACCTATTACAATTGTTTCTCTGAATTTTTAAGATGAGGCTTGATAATTTGTATTATTTGGATGATTTGGACTATTGTCATCATCTTTATTCTTACCTACACAACGTTTCGGCAGATGTGCTCTCCGGTCTTCTTTAGGTGTTACTTGTCGGACACGGGAACCTTCTCTTCGAACTCTAAAGCAAAAACAAAAACCCCAAAAAAAACACGAATAATATCAAAGCATTCAGTCATGTTACCAGTTAACATAAACACTCCTTGCAGGCGCCAAATAAAAAAAATAGTACGAGAATTTGTCAAAAAGTAATGCCATTTTCTTTATTTCATGTAAAGTATTTAAATATGGCTGTTAGAAATTACGGCTATCAGTTTTTTTTTTTGGGGGGGGGTCTTTGTGTGGGAGTATGTGACGATATCATGGAAGATTGATTGGCACATGTTAGTCTCGTGTTAACCCCTTATCCGGTAGATACAGTGAGAATTAGTAGAGAAATGAGAAACAAATGCCTCTTCCGGTTTTGATTTGAAAGTTAGTTAAGTCAGATAGCAAGTTAGTTAAGGAGATAGCAAGTCGCGATTAGCGAGCTCCCGGTGGGCCGTACTCATACTCGGCGCAGTTAGTCTGGATGGGGATTTCTAAATAAAATATAATATAAAGAAAATCTAAGTCTTAGGTTATTTATCCAAAAACTACTAATGACCCAGGGCTTCTTGATAGACGAGAAATCCTAATGGAAGACAAGACACGAAATCCCCAAATAGAAAGTTCCAGACGCTAGAAAAACACCCAGCTAAATGAGAAAGAGAAATATGACCAGAAGACGAGTAATGAGTATATAACACTTGTGTTATTACTAAAAACTTTAAATGGCACAAGGTGAGATGTGCCCTCAGCACCCCAATTTGGTTTTCAGACTGCAAATATCCAGGAATCGTCAGCCAACTCCAGCAACAAAAAATCGAGCCTCACCGATGCAGCACCGGCCAAGAGACAAGTATACAAATATTCCTACTATCAACACATCATGACACCTATAGGAAATGAGTGACATAACGTAACACACGTTGACACGTCATCCTTCCATTCCCAAATGGAGAACGTAATTTAATACTATTGCACTAAGCTGGCGAGGGTCGGTATCGAGCCCGGCATCTAGTGGTCCGTAGGTGGATGCTCTACTAACTGAAACAAAAAAACAAACAAAAAAAACAAAAAAAACAACTAGAATAAAAACTTTTGAATATTTTCAGAATTATCTTTTTTCCAGCCTCTTATATATATATATATATATATATATATATATATATATATATTCTAAAATTACAAACTCACGTGAGGGGACTGAACGCTGACATCGGAATACTCCCTTATTATAAATATTTTACAGACGCTACCGCTGTCATTAACAACAAAGACAAAAGATCCGTTGAACAGGAGCAGCATTCGTTTGAAAAAGGGAATCTAACGAACCCGAAAATTTATGATAACAATTAATAAAAACATA
>CM042173.1:24185312-24236135 GCA_023376005.1 Doryteuthis pealeii
ATTAGGTCTAGCCTTCTGGCCGGAATTAGGTAATCTTAAATTCCCAGAGAATTTTATGATGGAATATTTCTGATATAAGGTGTGCTCCAATTCCAACCCTGAATTTATAGACTAGCCGAGGTCACGTGGTTTACTGCTCCGACCAATCAACAACCATAATGCGTGGCTGATTCACTACTTAGACACTGATACTTGCCACGGTCCACTTGCAATCATTGAAGGGGAACTTACGATCAATGACAAAGGAACCGACGACTCTTTATCAAAGGATTACCAAGGATTTCTACTGGACAAGCGCTCTTGCTTGAAGGCCTAGAGGATGGCCCATAAGATTGTAACATTTGATGAATCTCAATCTCTAAAGCGAATTCTTGTTTATGTATTAACCATTTGTTAATTAATAGTTTCCATCATTTTACAGATTTAAAGTAAAGAAAATCGATAAACAATAAATACCTAGACCTTGTCAGAGGGTCAAAAATATGTTTGGAATATAAAATTGGAGCACTTGGTATTACATAATATCGTGGGTAGCCTTCGAATTATGTATGTAAGTGTAGGTAAATTTTGCCTTGAGCTCGTTGAAGATTTAAATACGAGGGTTAAATGGAAAGTTACCGTTAGCTATTGACTGCAGTTAAGCTTTCGCTGACCTGTACGCCGACTACTGATTATCATTCACTATCACCAGAGCTTGCTTTTAGTGCAAAATAATGAAGATTTGATTCATATCTGGGAAGATATTTTAAAAATTAGGATTTGAATAGTGTATAGGCATTTCAGTCTCGGAAGACTATAATAAAGTTTTTGTGTCCCCGAAATTACAGCGCCTCCTGTGATTGTGAAGTCCGATATTTGAAAAACATTCTCGGCCACAGATTTTGCATTTGAAGGTTGTCCCTGAAGATGTTGATGTGCCAGTGCTGTGTTGCCGCTGCTTTCTTCTAGACCTCTTAGCTTCATGGTGTTGCGTCAGGGTGACTTCTGACATGAACAGTCCTCTAAGGAGATTCAGCCGCCACTTAGGGCACCTGAGATCATTCTTGCAGATATCCTTGAATCGCAGCTGATGGCCACCAATCTGTCTTTTACCAGACTTAAGCTCTGCATAAAGAATTCGGTCTTTCGGGATTCGTCTATCATCCATCCGTACATGACGGAGATATTTAAAAATTAGGATTTTTAAAATCTGGTTACGTCCGAGTAGATATGAAAAATAGAATTTAAATATTTTATATAACTATTTGGCATCTTAAAACACTCTCAAAAAAAACAATTTATATATAGTCAATTCTCTGAATATTGTCCCCATCTTCATTGTACAACGTTTCGGACGATATACCCTCTGGCCTTCTTCAGACTCGGGAACCTTCTCGGAACCTTCTTTTCGAATTCGGGAACTTTCTTGTCGTATTCGGGAGCCATCACGGAACTTTGAACCTAACCCTTTATTTATTCCACGGGGTATCCTGTTTCCGCTAACCATAGCTGGGGTAAGTGCTTTCACATTCAGGATTGAACCCGGATCAGAGATAACTGTCAATTAGAACTGTCTTAACCTAACTACCTAATCCACTCGGCCATGTGTCCAATTGGACAATTGAGTGTGAATTTTGGGAACTTATAAACCTAATGTCTTGATTTGGCTAGAATATCTACCTATTTTACTTATGTATGATTTTTTACCTAGACTCATATTGTTTTTTGGTTTTTTTTTTACTGTTAAGTAGACCAAGCATAGAAATGAATACAATATGGAACAAAAAACCCAAAAAACAAAGATAATACTAATTTATATATAGTCAATAAATTCTTATATCCTTTTACCATTGAAATTAAAGTATCTATATTTGCATAATAATTCAACTGGAAAAAGGATGAAAAAGTTATCACTTCAAATTAAATTTATACACATTTTTTTCATTAAAATATTTGTTTCTTTTTTGACATGTATTTCTTTTTGAAATAGTCTTTGATTGACAATATACCTTATTGTCATGACCTGTTTAAGGGTCAATATATAATAACTCAACACGTGTATAAAATGTAGGGAACAGATTGTATTCAGCAATATATATCAACGTACAATGGAAGGGTTTCTTGTTTCAGCTTACACGAAGAACTGTATCTGGTACTACCCGTTTGAGTAGCTTTACTCTGTTAAATATATACCCTTTGGGTAAGTCCATGTTCGTGTCATAGGTGAGTCACCTACAACACTTATAAAAATGCACATTTTCATAATTTGTGAAACAATCACTTAAAATTAGGAATTCAAAAACTCCTATTTTCTTAAACCTTTTTCTGTGTCTACAATAAACAATCACAGAATATTAGCTTTCTAATTAGATTTTCTTCCAAGTAATAGTAAAATCCAAAATTAAAAAAAAAAACCTAGAAACAAACAAGATATGATTAAATCAAGAGAAAAAGAAAATTGATATTTGCACAGTAACACTCTTTTTACCATTAATGCAGCAAAACAGGAAATAAATAATATGTTGAGCCTCAATAAAAAATTGTGAAAATCACATGTGATAAAGAGTCATTTTATAAATTAAATGTGTAGCACTCATATGTACATTATATGTTGAGAGTAAAAATCCACAGTTTAGAAAATGTGTATTACATTTTAAGATCTTTAATATCTAAATTAGGATTTTGTTAATTTGTAGAAAAATTTCGGTGGTAGCTGAAATAAAAGAAAATTAGAAAAGAAAATATTTAACGATCAATTAATGTTTTTCAATAGTAAAAAAGATTTGTAATGTTTTTTTTTTATAGTGAAAATGAATTGTTATGCTTTTTTTGGTAAAAGGATTTTAATGCTTTTCAATAGTAAAAATGATTTCTTATGCATTTCTCAAAAAAAAAAAAAAAATTAATGGTTTTCTAAAGTAAAAGTGATTTGTAATGATTTTCTATTGTAAAAGAATTTGTAATACTTTTCTGTAGTAAAAAGAATTTGTAATGCTTTCTTTAGTAAAAAAAAAAAAAGAAGATTTTTAATGCTTTTCTAAGAAAAATTATTAAAAAAAGAGAAGAATAAAGAAAGATTTAGAAAATTAGAAAATCTTTATGCATACAAAGAATATCTATGAAAATAACCACAAAAAATACAGATCAGACTCTTCTTTTTTATTATAATCGAAAACCATTTGTATAAAAACGAGCCTTTGGGTTATAAATATGCATAAATAAACTTTTTAAAAAATCTTACAGTGAAATTCTCATGCAAAAAAAAATCATCTGTTGTTTGTAAATAAACAATCAGGAGTTTACGAGAAAATCAAAAGGTGTTCCTTTCAAAATTGCTCCCAGCTGGGGTGTTGGTTACTTAGTCCAAAAAGTGAACAGACACTCTGAAAAGAAAGATTAATATCTCCTATTTAAAATATTAAATGCAAAAAAAAATACATGCTGTTACAATTTGAATTTTATTTTCTAAACTATTTTCACAAATATAAATCAAATTTCATTATTTTTTTCTCAAAAAGCAAGCTCTAGTGGTGATAGTGAATGTGCATGTATATTTACTTTGTCATTAATTGTTTTATTTTCGGAGTTTCCCCCCAGCCCTTTATATATGTAATAGCAGCGGCTACCCGGCGGGTCTGGGTAGAGGATGATTTTAAAAGTTAGTCCTGCAGATCCATTATTATTGAATCATTAAGAAATAAAAACTGGAAAACCCTCTAATCATTAAACTCCTGAATAGATTAGACTTGATGTCTAACTCTAAGGAGATTATGATATGCTGGATACCAAGTGATATAGGAGTGAGGGGGATGAAAGAGCAGACTCCGCAGCTAAATCGGCTCTAGATTTGATCTCCGACAATTTCAAGATACCATATACTGATTTAAAACCTAAAATTAATAGATTCCTTCATAGAAAATGGCAACAACACTGGAATAACAACATCCACAATAAACTCTTTCTAATCAAACCCAATTTGGGAGGCTGGAGACCAACTTTAAGAAAGTCCGGAAAGGAACAAGTCATTGTGTCCCGATTACGCATTGGTCACACAAGACTAACACACTCCTATATACTCAAACAATAACAACAACCACAATATGGAACATGTCAAACACCTTTTTGCTCACATCAGAAACCGTTATTTTAATACAAACAATATGAAAGATCTGTTTGAAAATATCAACATGGAGGATATTCTCTCTTTTTTTAGGGAAATAAAATAATACCATAGAATATAGACATGAAACAAATCAATACCATACAACATAATCCCCAATAATGCTAACACATTGTTAAAACCAATTACTAAAAAGTATAAATATAAATACACGATATGTATAACTTCCTAAGCGTTAGGCATGACATAACCCCAGACGGGTTGATATGCCATTAAAATCAATAAACAAACAAACAAACAAAAAATAACTGCCTTCATCAGAGTAAAATGTTTGATATTTGAAGTTAAAGCGGTCAAAATACATAGAATTTTGAAGTTTTGGAAGTAATATTTTTTAGTGCGTATGTATGTATGTATGTATGTATGTATGGGTGTATGTCTGGAGGAAAGTATGAAAATAAAACGATTAGCGACAAAGTAAATATATATACACATTCAGTATCACAACAATTTGCTTTTGGTGCAAAATAATTAAGTTTTGATTTATATCTGGGAAGATATTTAAAAATTAAGATTTGAATAGTAACAGAAGGTAAAGTCATTAGTTGCATTTGTGATTAAAACATAAATCAATTATGTAAGATCAAAACAATCAATAGATCTGCGAAAATCCCAAATCAACATTCAAAATAAATAAAGACTTTATGTGATGTTCCAAAAATGTAGTTTGTATAATAAATGTACAAACTGCAAACAAATCTATATCAGTTGCACAGTATTCTTAAACAAAAGGATCGCGCTGTACAGAAGTAACATAAATATAGCCGCCCTGTCGGCTGGGGCGTTAGAATGCACAGACTGCACCCCTGCAGAGAGCTAAGAATCCCCCAATGGGGCCACCTGTTGGCCTAGGGTCTACATGTCCTGTGAATGACGTTAAACTCTATCTGATGGTGAGTTCCAGTTTTGCAGGTTTGAGGAATGTGGAGCACCCCTTCATCACCATTGCTCCCTGGTCCACTCTGACCCAGAGTGGTAGTACTTGTTAGGGTCTCATCTATGGATTAAATATAAAAACATGAGTTTATAGAAGGGGGGAAAATAGATATTTGAGTCAACAAGTTCCTGCTGAGGGGGGGGGACCAAAAAGAAGCGAATTCACCGTCTTCTCGCAGGCCAAACTTTCTTTTGGTCAACACAGTCTTCGTCTTCGATCAGCAGCTGAAAATCCGTCGTCGTCGTCGTCGTCAAAATAATCTTTTCTGATTGCCGTCTCACGTAAGCCGAATGCTTCTCTCCATCTCCCACGACGCTCGACTCGCTTTGGTTATTTATGGGCATATTTCCCAAACATCCGGGCACATCAGTCGAACCTCGCCAGTGCCTAAATAGCATTTGTTATTGCATGCGGGAGCACGTGGGTTCGATCCCGGCAGGCAAGACAATGTCTTGCTCTTTTTCTTTTCTCGTTCTCCGTCATAAATTGTGTATCCATCAAAAATAAATTTATTTCAAAACTTCATCGGTCTTAAATGACCCACTGAGGTTGATATGCCGTAAAACATAACAAACCAAACCATAAATCTAGAAAATAACAGAAACCTCTACGTATCGAAGGATCTCTATTGAAACCCCCTGTTACCACTGGCGTGAAAGATTAATTCAACCATGCTGACAAATGGTATGTGCATAAACCAGAATCTGTCTTAGAAAAGGAGAACCATAAAATACACCCCCGGTATCTTGAGATATAAACGGATCCCCAATCCCGAGAAAAAGACCAGATCTAGTGTTATTTAACAAGAAGGAAAGACTTTGTCATCTTGTGGAATTTGCTGTTCCAGTAAACCACAAGGAACATGGAAGAAAATGAAAATAGATACATATACCAGGATCTTGCCAGAGAACTAAAAAAGATCTGTAGAATATGAAGGTCACAGTGATACCAATTGTATTTAGTGCATTTTGAACGGTTCCGAAAGGCATGGAGTAGAGAATGGGACAATTGGAAACCAGAAGAAGAATCCGGACCATCTAGGACAGAATATTGTTAAGATCACCTAGGATACTTAGAAGAGTCCTGGAGACCGGAGGAGACTTGCTGTCACTTAGACTCCAGTGCAAATGAACTTGTTAAAACCCCAATAATAATAATAATAATAATAATAAAAGAGAAACTGATTCACTTATAATTGCTGCACAAAATAATGCCATAAGGACAAACTATATCAAAGCGAAAATTGATAAGACCCAACAAAATAGTAAATGTAGACTTTGCGGGAATAGAGATGAGACTGTAAACCATGTACTTTGCGAATGTAGCAAACTAGCACAACGGGAGTACAAAACTAGACACGACTGGGTTGGGAAGGTGATCTACTGGGAATTATGCAAAAAATTACATTTTGACCACACAACAAAATGGTATATGCATAAACCAGAATCTGTTCTTGAGAACGAAACGCATAAAATTCTCTGGGACTTTGAAATAAAAACAGATCACCTTATCCCAGCAAGAAGACCAGACCTAGTGTTGATAAACAAAAAAGAAAGAACTTGTCAACTGGTGGATTTTGCAGTTCCAGCAGATCACAGGGTGAAGCTAAAGGAAAATGAAAAAATGGACAAATATCTGGACCTTGCCAGAGAACTGAACAAGTTAAGGAATATGAAAGTGAAAGTGATACCAATTGTAGTTGGTGCACTTGGAACGGTCCCAAAAGGATTGGAAAAGGGTCTGGAAAGTTTAGAAATCAGAGGAACGATTGAAACCATTCAGAACACTGCACTGCTGCAATCTGCCAGAATACTCAGAAGAGTCCAGGAGACCTGAGGAGACTTGTTGTCACCCAGTCTCCAGTGAAAGACCATCAGCTAATGCTGATGTGAAAACTCAAAAGGAGTAAATGATAATAACAATTTGGACCTAGCCTGAGAACTGAAAAAAGCTATGGAATATGACAGTCAAAGTGATATCAATTGTAGTTGGTGCACTTTGGGAAAAAGACTGGAAAATCTGGAAATCAGAGGAAAAATTGGGACCATCCAGAATACTGCACTGCTGCAATCTGCCATAATACCCAGAAGAGTCCTGGAGATCTGAGGAGACTTGTTGTCACTCAGACTCCAGGGAAATACAATCAGCTAATGCTGGTGTGAAAAACTATATATTAATAATAATAATAATAATAATAATAATAAATGCTAGAATACTGGGAGACCCGAGGAGACTTGCTGTCACCTAAACTTCAGTCAAACTGCACTTGTTAAAACCGCATAGAGTAAATAATAATAATAATAATAATAATAATAATAATAATAATAATAATATATTTTTTATTGGTTTATATAAGAGATTGTATGTGGTAATGTTCTAACGTCCTTACACGCCTTTATCAAAATGTTATTGATTTTAATAATGACAGTCTCATGGAGTCGGTCTTGCTTGGTAAATCTCGTTTCTACACGTGAGAAACAGCGTGAACTGACATCAGGAGATTTCTTTTTTTTTTCTAAAGAGACTTGTTATCAAATTAGAAGATCTCTTTTGTCAAAACGAGGCTGTCAGTAGCAGTCATTGTTTACAACAGTCTCGACGCTTTTCGCTATCAGTTTAAGGCGTCACGGTTAATCTTGTTTGCGTCCTTTGCAGATTTGCCAACCACCACTGATCACTAATACCTCGAGTAGGACTAATACTAATACTAATACTAATAGTACTAATACTATAAGTAGTAGTAGTAGTAGTAGTAGTAGTATAGTATTAATCATGTAAGTATTAGTTGAGGGCGCGTATTAATGATTAAGTATTAGTCGGAGGCGCGTGGTTAGAGTCATAGGAAATGGACTCGTCGACCCGAGTCCATTTATTAATAAACTAATACTATTAAAATACGTCTAGTAGTACTAGTACTAATAATACTAATACTGTTAGTAGTAGTAGTAGTACTAATAGTATTAATGATGTATGTATCAGTTGGAGGCGCGTTGTGTCATGGTTAGAGTTGTAGGAAATGGACTCGTCAACCGGAGTTCAAATCCTGGACGAAGCCACTGTTCAAATATCACTAATACGCTTTAGAAAGGTATGAATCGAGCTACTCTCCCTCCAGCTATGGATAAATAGTAAAACAGCAACCAGTCTAGGAGAAGGAAATTCAAACCTGTTAAACTCCGCTTGGAGTGGTCACTACTAAAATAGACTCAGTCCTTATTAGTAATCTATTGCACGAATACTAACTAGATGGTCATGGTGCTCGTTATATTTTTTGCAAAGAGAAAGCAAAACAAATGTCAATCATAGTATGTATCATTTGGATTATTCGGACTAATGTCCTCATCTTTGTTGTTATCCACTAAAGTTTCGGCCGATGTACCTCCGGTCTACTTCAGATATTTCTTGTCGGAATTAATACAGTTCTAAATGTTAAATATTGATGTATAGCCTATGAATTGTGTAAGTAGTGTAGATATCTTTGAATCAGAGTTCGTTAAAAATTCAAATCGGAGAGTTGATTGGAAAGTTACTGCCGACCGTTATGATAGACATGTGGTAACCACCGCTTGACCCCCCACCCCGAAACGTGCAAAGAGAAGCGTGTGAACAGAAGTTATGACTTTAGTTAGTTGCGACAAGAAATGCACAGGCATCCAACCCGAAAAGAGAAGAAATCAACCCACAGAAGAAGCCCAAAGGGGAAAAAATAAGAACATCTCATCCTCTCCTCATACCTCTCCTCTCTCTCTCTCTCTCTCTCTCTCTCTCTCTCTCTCTCTCTCTCTCTCTCTCTCGTGTGTGCGCGCACGCGCACCAATACCTGACGTAAGGGGTATAACATAAATGACAGTTATCTCTAGGCTGCAGGTTCAAACCTGGTCAAGGGCGACAGTAACATAAAATAATTAACACAGCTTAACACTTGTACCCAATCATGGTTAATGGAATGAGAACAGTCTAGCCCTGTGGATTGAATAAAGGTTCGGTTCGAAGTTCCGTGAATGTTCGAAGAGAAGGTTTCCGAGTTCGAGAGGGTTTCTCAAGTCCGAGAAGAAATACTTAAAGAAAGCCGGGGCATATCAGTCGTAACGTTGTGTGGATAACAATAAAGATGAGGACAATAGTCTGAATAATCCAAATAATATAAAGTTCAGTGAAATAATATCAATCCTTGTAGTCATGAAGGTGTTGGACCTGAAATTTGTTATATGATTCATTGTGGAATTTTCCCATCAGCCTTAGCTGGGGTCTTTTACTAGAGTCAAGGTGACAACAAGTCTCCTCAGGTCTCCAGGACTCTTCTGAGTATTCTAACCGATATTAACAATGCTGTTGACTGCATGGTCTCGATTTTCTTTCTGATTTTCAATTCCTCTAATCTTTTTTCTAAACTCTTGGGAAAATGAGAATAGAACTCACTAACAATGGTCTGCGAATTTAACTTGCTATTACACCACTTGAGGTGCCTTATCCTTAGGTATCGTTATTTACTAAGCCTAGCTCAGATGCGGCACAAGGCCAGAAATATTGGGCGCTCAATGAGAATCGAACTCACTAACAATGGTCTGCGAGTCTACCTTGCTAAAAATAAGATATCCTACTTATTTCTAAGCTTAGCTTAGATGCGGCTCAAACCAGAAGTATTGGGCGCCCAGTGAGAATCGAACTCACTAACAATGGTCTATCAAATATAGCTTACTAACCATTACACCAGGAGAGGTGCCCTAAATAGTTATTTATTAATCTTAGGATAGATGTGGCACAAGGTCAGAAGTATGGGGCGCCCAGTGAGAATCGAAATCACTAACAATGGTCTGCCAATCCACCTTGCTAACAATGAGATGTCCTAGTTATTTCTAAGCTTAGCTTAGCCAAAAGTATTGGGCGACCGGAGAGAATCGAACTCACTAACAATGATCTGCAAATCTGGCTTGCTAACCATTACACCACATTAGGTGTCCATTATTTGGGTATGGTTATTTACTAAGCTTAACTTAGATGTGGCACAAGGCCAGAAGTATGGGGTGTTCAGTGAGAAACAAACTCACTAACAATGGTCTGCAAATCTACCTTGCTAATCATTACACTACGTCAGGTGCCCTCTGTAATTTGATATACGCATCGGAAAGTAGCGTACCAAAAATATTGCAAAACTTTTGACTCATACTAGTATTAGACGCGCTAAGCGGTTCTTTGGATTAATTTTCTTCCACCCCACCCTACCCCTACACATCTAAAAATGACTAACCGATTCCTAGAGGTTGGATGTCTCGTCTTATGGCATTAATTTGCCGATGACGCATCTTTTCGATAGACTGACTGTCCTTTAAACGGGGCACTGATTTTCATAGCCCTATTTAGATCAATATCGTTTTTCTTTAAAAAATGAAAAAATAAAAAAAAAGGCAACCGTGTGTGCCGATTGCACTAAAACGTAAATTTGTAACAACCAATCAGGACTCAAATCTGAAATTTTAAAAAATTTTCCCCGCCAATATTTTTGATATCACAAATTTCTATCAAAGTGTAACGTCCTAATAGTGGCTACTGCTTTTTATTCTTTTTTTCTTTTTTTAAGATTATATTGATTTTAAAAAATGGTGGGTTTTTTTTCTTCTTTTTTTCTATTTTAATTATGCAAGGTATTTTTTTTAATCTTTGATCGTTTGAAATGATGTCATGACTGTGAGTGGTTGATATTGAAAATGACGTAAAACTAGACATCTTCAATGGAAAGTGTGTGATGCGATAGAGACTTTGCCTAAATTAACTGAGGCATTTCAAGAGGTAGAAGGAGTACATCGAATGTTGAGAGAGAGAGAGAGAGAGAGAGAGAGAGAGAGAGAGAGAGAGAGAGAGAGAGAGAGAGAAGAAGAGAGCCATAGTTTATTTTGTCTTTTATCTCTAAATTTTCCATTCTCCTCACCAAAGAGAAAGAGGGAGAGGAAAAGAATGAAAGAGGACAAGAGTATGAGAGAGAGAGACAGACAGACAGACAGACAGACAGACATGTGAGGAGGTGAGAAAGAGCACGAGATGGTGATAGGGGGAGAATAAAAGAGAAATAGAGGGATAGGCCGAGAGAGGAAGAAAGAGAAAAAGCAAGAGTGAGAGAAAGAGAGATGTAAAGAAAAGAAGTAAAGGTGAAAGCATGAGAGAGATGGAGAGGATGAGAGAGGACAAGTGTATTAGAGAGAGAGAGAGAGAGAAAGAGAGAGAGAGAGAGAGAGAGAGAGAGAGAGAGAGAGAGAGAGAGAGAGAGAGAGATATAGTTTATTTTGTCTTTCATCTCTAAATCTTCCAAGAGGGAGAGGAAAAGAATGAAAGAGACAAGAGTATGAAAGAGAGAGAGAGAGAGAGAGAGAGAGAGAGAGAGAGAGAGAGAGTGACAGAGAATGTGTGAGAGAGAGAGTAAGTTAAAGAGAGAGAGAGATAAAGAGAGAGATAGAATTAATGTTGCCTTATCTTCGTTTGATTTTCGATTTTCTTCACCCAAAATTTTCACATCAAATCTGCATTTAAAATTATGCGACACAAAACACAACTTTATCTTTCATTGGACGTGAGTCACGTGACCATATTTTAATGAATATTTACACCTGCAATTGTTACCTGTTATCCGCGAAGTTTATATTCCAAGTTCCCCAACGAGCACTCTCTCTCTCTCTCTCTCTCTCTCTCTCTCTCTCTCTCTCTCTCTCTCTCTCTCTCTCTCTCTCTCTCTCTCTATGAGACTTCTTAATAAATGCTGACTGTATCCCCTGTAGATTCTTCTGATTATTTTAGCCAGTCTTAACAATGCAGTTGTCAGAATGGTCACAATTCTCCGTCTGATTTCCAATTGCACATGTTTGCTTTCTTTCACTTTCACTCGGTGATCTGCCGGGACAGCAAAATCTATGAGATGACAAGTTTTCTTATTCTTATTGATCAACACCAGGTCTGGTCTCCTGGCTGGGATTAGGTGATCCATCTGTACCTCAAAGTACCAGAGAATTTTGTGCGTCTCATTCTCCAGGACATATTCCGGTTTGTGCATAGACCATTTAGTTGAATGGTGAAAATTGAATTTCTTGCACAGTTCTTAGTGAATCACCCTTACCACCCAGTCTTGCCTAGTCTTGTACTCTCTTTGTGCGAGTTTACTGCTTTTGCTCATTATGTGATTGACCGTTTCCCCTTTTTCTCCACCCATTCTACACTTTCTATTCTGTTGTGTCTTATCTATTTTTGCTTTTATATAATTTGACCTAATGTCATTGTGTTATGCTGCGATTATAAGAGATTCAGTTTCTTTCTTAAGGTTTCCCCCTTTTAGCCATGTCCATGTCTTCCCATTTGCGACCTCTCCAGTTTGTCGCTTGAAGTGTCCGTATAGTTGTTTTTCTTCCTACTTCTGTTTTATTGTTTTTTTTATATTTGTGCTCATCCATATGTTGTAATTGTTTTTTTCTGGCTGCTGCTATTAGTCTTTCTTTACACTTTTTAATATATTCATTGAGTGCTCTATTGAAATCATTTAGTCTACTGTTGGTTTGAATAACAGCAACTAGCTAAGCACAACTGAAGCAGTGTCAAAGACAGTTGGTATTTATAGAAATCAAGAATGACCCATTCATGCATTTGGGTGATTCCATTCCTTGAGTTCTGATTGGCTGCTTGGTTTCAATTCTATTGTAGAGTTTTATAAATATCCTGTCATTCTGCAGTAGAATTGCAACAAGACGGGTTTGTATTAAGTTACAACTGCTTGTTGCCGTGTCTTACCAATTCGACGGCAATTGGAACTTAGTTTGATTATTCTTGATGATCGAATTGTCGAATCTACACAATCTTCAATATTGGCAAAACCTCATCCTCCTTCTTTTCTTGATATATATCGTCTGTCTTTTTCGTCCGTCGAGTGTAATGCCTTGTGCATTGTCATGAGTTTCTTTGTCCTTTGGTCCATCTGTCAGAGTTCCTCTCTTGTCCATTTTAGGAAAGGTCCAGTGTATCTCACAGGTGTTTATGCCGTTCATGAGATTTCTGCAGTAAAGTTTCTTTCTAGAAGTTTTCTCGTTCTCCTAGATACTCTTTCCTTACTCTTTCTTTCATCTCTCTTCTTTGATTGTGTCCGTTTCCAGTACTCCCAAGTATTTATAATTTTCCTTTTCTCCCAGTGTCCTTATTTCTCCCTTATTCGGTAGTTCTATTCCTTCCGTTATCCCCCCCCCTTTTTGTACCTATGATAGCACACCTGTCGATGCCGAATTCCATACCTATATCCTGACTGTATATTTTAATTGTTCGTACAAGTGCTTCTAGCTCTCTTTCATATTATTATTATTATTATTATTATTATTATTATTATTATTATTATTATTATTATCTATTAAAATCCATTTATTTGCTTGAAATCATACTTTTTTATTTAAAAAAAAAATGAAATAAAAAACAATTGTCAAAGGCATTGTATAAACATAAGTTTTTAATATAGATTTTAAAAATCATTCCATCCCAAAAACGTAAGCGTTTCTTAAACTTCTCGTGTCAAACTTTGAATTTCCATTTATTCACTTAACAAAAAATAGACTCTGAAGAAGACCTGTGTTTATTCAATGCTTTTTTAGAATTGTTTTTATCTTATTTTCTTTTAAATAATTCCATTTGGATTACATTTTATAAACATCATAGAGTCGAAAAAGGCGCTTGGTAGCACAATTATACTAATGTGTTTTTTATCTATGCAAAATGTTTAACTAACCTGAGTATATATATATATATATATATATATATATATATATATGATACACAATATATACATATATATGTATGATACACAAAATGGGAACCGTTGGGTCAGGGTCACCCATTGAGCTCTGGGTAAATAATTTGGATTAATTTTCTAACTAACATATATAACGAGGAGGTAATCAAGATATACATCCAGAGAGGAAAATGATAGGCAGAATGTGAGGTTAGAGACGAGTAACTTAATTCCAAATTATAACTAATTAGAACCAATTAAAACGGGATTTTTTCAAACATAACTCAATCCTAAAATTAGGAATAATTTAGTATAACTTTCGTGTCATTAAACTAAACTGTAAAAACGCTTTTAGGAGACAAAAATTTATCCACTCCGCTTTAGTGTAATAATAATAATAATAATAATAATAATAATAATAATAATAATATATACATACATATGAATATATATATATATATATATATATATGTGTGTGTGTGTGTGTGTGTGTGTGTGTGTGTATCGATCTAAGTACTCATCAACGATCACCCACTGACATACATTTGTAAATATGACTTATTAAATCTTATTTTGGGTCTTTCGGTTATTCCTCCTTTAATTATATTGGAAACTGAATCGTTTCCATTAATTATATTTGCCGACAAAAAACTGTCTCGTCTTCTCTCTAACTTGCTGGCGTTTTCTTTATTGTTTTTGTTTCTTTGCTTTTTCTTTTACATTGATATATTCATGTAGTACACACATATTGTTGCGTTTAAAGTTGCACTATCTACACATAGAGTGGATAGGATAGGCATATATATATATGAATATATATATATATATATATATATATATATATATGTATGTGTGTGTGTGTGTGTGTGTGTGTGTGTGTGTGTGCGCGCGTGCGTGTGTAGTAAAAAGTCGTTTGTTTTTGTTATATACCCTACCTATTAATATTAATGGGTATGTCCCAATCCTCATAAATACGGCAGTATTATGCTGATTAGTCTTATACCACTAACAGTTGGGTACCTCACGTGGTGTAATGGTTATGAGTTTCAAAAAGAAAGGAAAAAATCTCCACACTCAACGGCAAGCCTCTTAAGCCAGTAGAACAATTCACGTACCTAGGTGGTAATATCTCATCCACAGAGAGTGATGTTAATACACGAATAGCAAAGGCATGGTCGGCTACAAATAAATTATCAGTCATATGGAGGTCCGATCTCCCTGACAAGCTGAAGCGACAGTTCTTCCAGGCTGTGGTTATATCAGTGCTGCTATATGGCTGCACCACTTGGACCCTAACGAAGCGTCTTGAGAATAAGCTGGATGGGAGCTGCACAAGAATGCTACGTGCAGTCTTGAACAAGTCGTGGAAAAAGCACCCCACAAGGAAGCAGCTGTACGGTCACCTGCCCGCCATCTCACAAACTATCCGAGTGAGACGGGCAAGGCATGCAGGACACTGCTGGAGAAGCAAGGACGAACTCATAAGCGACGTTCTCCTGTGAAAGCCAACACATGGACATGCAAGTGTGGGGCGCCCAGCAAGGATCTACATTGACCAGCTATGCTATGATGCTGGCTGCTCCGCAGAGGACCTCCCAGGAACAATGAATTATAGGGAAGGTTGGCGAGAGATTGTCATGGATATCAGTGATGCATGCGCGACATGATGATGATGATGATGATGAGTCAAACGGGAGAAAATTAAATATTTTATAAAAAAGAAGGTCGCAAAATGGATTATGTTTTTTTTTTAAATTTTATTTATGTAAGATAAAAAAAAAATTTAAATTCTAAAGATATAGTCCATTTTATTTATGTAAGATAAAAATAACATTTTTTTTCTAAAAACAATCCATTTTGCGGACATTCTTTTTTATGAAATATATATATATATATATATATATATATATATATATATATATCCATTCCCCTGTGATGAGTAAACAGTAGCGTAGACCTGGTAGGTAGGTTAACCGGTTTATGAGAACGAAAACCTCTGAATTCAAAACCTGGATGCGACCACTTGTGGCACTATATTGATTTCAGAAATGGTGTTATGTCAATGCTTCCTCTAATTTCCAGTTCCTCTAATCTCTTTTCTAAGCTTTTGAGGAACGTTCCAAGTGCCCCAACTACTATTGGTATCACTTTTACCCGCATATTCCACAGTTTTCTTTTTTCAATTCTTTTGCGAGGTCTAGGTATTTGTCAATCTTTTCGTTTTCTTTTTTCTTCACCCTGTGATCTGCTAGAACTGCAAAATCTACCAGTTCTCTTTTTCTTGTTACTAAGTTTGGTCTGGTTGGGATAAGGCGATCCGTCTTAATTTCAAAGTCCCTGAGAATTTTATATGTTTCATTCTCAAGAACAGATTCTGGTTTTTGATTTTATTGTATTGTCATTATTATAGAGAAGTATAGATTTGGTAGACCCAGAAGATCACAGGGTGAAGGTTAATGAAAAAGAAAAGAGAGTTTAATACCTGGACCTAGCCAGAGAACTGAAAAAAAAAACTGGAATATGAGTGTGAATGCCATACCAATTGTAGTTGATTCTTTTTACACGGTTCCTAAGAATTTAGAAAACAGACTGGAGGAATTGGAAATCACAGAAAGAATCGAGACCATCCAGATAAAAGTATTGTTGAGATCACCTAGGATACTCAGGAGAGTCCTGGAAATCTGAGGAGACTTGCTGTCACTTAGAATTTAGTGAAAAACCGCTAGGTTACACTAGTGTGAAAAACTCGCAAGTAGTGAAATAATTATGCCTCTGCATAAAATACCAATTGATATAATTAGGAAAATGTATGTATATATGTATGTGTGAGTGAAACGGAGAGAGACAGACAGACAGACAGACAGACAGACAGAGACAGAGAGAGACAGAGAAAGAGAGAGTCTCTGTCTGTCTGTCTGTCTGTCTGTCTCTCTGTGTGTGTGTGTGTGTGTGTGAATATATATATATATGTATATATATACCCACGCATATACACAAACACACACACACACACACATATATACATATAATCTCTGTATATATATTTATATATATAAATACACCCCCCATATATATATATATATATATATATATATATATATATATATATATATATATGTGCATGCTGTGCAGCTTAATAAACTATTTTTCTCCTTCATCATTCATTTAGTGAAAATGCTTTTACCCTCATTTGAATTTTTTTATGGAATTCCATCGCAGGTGCCAATAATTCGTACCATTTTACCGCGAATTTTTAGTACAGCGTCTGCCACCACCAAGCACAAATTTTCTTGCCATTATTCAAAGAGAGACTCTCACAAATTGCTTGTTGCGTGAGTCGGCAATTAACTGGACGTAAATAACGTGCAATCACGCGAGAAAAGACGATATCTCACTCTCCCTCTTCCCCCTCTCTCTCTCTCTCTCTCTCTCTCTCTCTCTCTCTCTCTCTCTCTATTGCAGCGGCGCGCCAAAACCGTTATTTACCTCATCTTGCTAATTGAAGAATATACAGAACAGTTTATACGTTTCTTTAAAAAAAAAAACTCTTTCAATATCGCTTTTCCGTATCGACATCCTCTTAGATTTGTCTGGCACAAGACCAAATGTATCGCTTCTGAGCGCTCCCACCTCTCGCTACCTTTCCCCTACTTTCTTTTTTTCTTTCTTATTATATTTTTCTGTGTAACATGTCCTTTTTCTTTCCTTTATAATGGCCCGTTATTTATTTGTAAATGGTCCATTTATTTATTTATTTTGTTTTTTTATTTATTTATTTATAAATGGTCCATTTTTATTTATTATTTTGTAAATGGTCCATTTTTTATTTATTTATTTTTTATTTATTTATTTATTTTGTAAATGGTCCTTTTTTATTTATTCATTTTTTTTATAACGGTGAAGGCTTTTGTTGGACCATCCACACTTTTTCGTATCGACATCCTCTTAGCTTTGTCTGACACAAGTCCAGATTCGATGAGCATGAAATAGGAAGATTGTGTTGCGTCAATTTCGTTGAAGAAATCTTACTACAGCTTTTAAAATATCGGTATTTATTAGTGTGAGTCAAAAGTTTTACAGTATTTTGATACGTGAATTTTGTGTTAAACCATGTTGATTGGGTTTTACGGCATGTCAACCCCTGTAGGGTTGTTTTATACAAATGATCCTTTTTTGTTTTATTCATTCTTATTGGGAATTCAATTTTTTTAAAATCTATTTTTATCTTCTATTATTTGGATTATTCGGACTATTGTCCTCTTCTTTTATTATTATACATTCCTTAAAAAACTCTTTCAGCATCGCTTTTCCGTATCGACATCCTCTTACCTTTGGCTGGCACAAGTCCAGATTTATCGCTTCTGAGCGCTACCCCCTCACGCTACCTTTCCCCTACTTACATTTTTTCTTTCTTATTATATTTTTCTGTGTAAGATGTCCTTTTTCTCCCCTTTCTTTTTATAATGGTCCATTATTTTGATGAGGTGTTGAGTTTAGTAAGATTGTGTTGCGTCAGTTTTGTTGAAGAAATCTGACAACAGATTTTAAAATATCGGTATTTGTTATTTTGAGTCAAATGATTTACACTATTTTGATACGTGAATGTTGTCTTAAACTATGTTGGTTGGATTTTACGGCATGTCAACCCTTGTACGGTTATTTTATACCAATTATATTTTTGTTTTATTCATTCTTATTGAGCATTCAATTTTTCAAAACTCATTTATGTTTAATTGATCCATAGGGACCCTAACAGGTAGTCTTAAACAAGGTTTGTTTTTGGTTTATGTTTTTGTTTTGTTTTACGACATCGGCCGCCCTCTCGGCTGGGGCGTTAGAATGTACCGACTGCACCTCTGCAGAGGGGTAAGACTCCCCCAATGGGGCACCTGTTGGCCGTGGGTGGCGACCCGTGATGCTTAAGGATAGAGCCCGGGTGGATGAGTAGTTCATGACTTGCAATATTCCACTTTGGCCCTATCTTGGGCTAGACGGGCGGTCGGAGAGGCCCCCTCCGATCAATCGGCTGGTCACGTCAAGCCCTAGCACCTATATGATTTTCCCAACCCTATTGCTCTTATGGCAAGCCCCAACCCCTTTTTATCATAAGGGTGCTAGAAGGCGGTGGCTGCGGGCCTACATGTCCTGGGAATGACGTTAAACTCGATCTGATGGTGAGGTTCCAGTTCTGGAGGTTTGAGGAATGTGGAGCACCCCTTCATCACCATTGCTCCCTGGTCCACTCTGACCCGGAGTGGTAGTACCTGTTAGGGTCCCATCTATGGGTTAAATAGAAAAATGTATTTATAAAAAAATTGTATTATCCATTAAGAATTGATTTATTTCAAACTTTATCGGCATTAAATGACCCACTGAGGTTGATATGCCGTAAAACAAAACAAAACAAACAAACAAAAGATCAAACCTCGGTGGGTCATTTGATGCCGGTATAAGATATGCATGTTCTTATAATAAGTTGGAAGGGTTAGCGTAACCTGTCCAACGTGGGTACATATGTGTACAAAAATTAATCCGACAAAGAAGTTATATATAATAACAAACATATACTTATTTAGTGAGCACGTGAAAAATACATGTATGACAGGTATACACATGCTCATGACAATGTACAGTAAGATATATGGAACAGATACATGAACATACATAAAGGATGTTGGACTAAGTCCTAAAGAAGTGATGCAGAGTTTACATGTAGAAATAAGTCACTGATATTTTTGCTGGGTGGCAATCCCCCCACTTAGGGGCAGAGGTACCAAGCGTCTAATTCATGTGCAATGGTTGCCGGACCCAGAGAAAGAGAGATTTTCTCCCGGGCTACTCTAGCCTCCTATCGGCGAAACCTGTAGCAAGGGAAAATTAACCCTATTGGACTCATGTTCATCCAACAAACAACAACAACAACAACAACAAAAAACAAGGACAGTAGGGTAGGTCGATTATCAACTTTTTTTGAATATGTAGAAATAAGTCACTGATATTTTGCTGGGGAAATCCCCCCCCCACTTAAGCGCCTAACCCATTTGCAATGGTTGCCGGACCGAGAGAAAGACAGAGATATTTTCTGCTGGGCTGCTGTTTAAATACAGCCGCCACATATCGGTGAAAAGCTGAAGCAAGGGAAGATAACCCAATGGACTCATGTCCATCCCAACAGGGGCGGACAATCGCTACACCAGCAAAGTTTTGAAAGATTCGTAGCGATAGTTTGGAAGAAAATTTTTGAAAATCAATTTTTTTGGAAACAAATTTTCTAATTAACCTATCGATGGGACCTTAACAGGCGATCTTATCTTTTTCTTCTGATATTTTTATTTAAATCCCCAAGTCAAAAAGCATTTGGAGATAGACTTACGTCTCACCCAGCCACCGCTTCGTTCCAAACTGACCTTACATTCTTGCTCTCACTATCACTCTTCCGCGCTTCGCCAGGTGACATCTCTTGACCAGTAAGAAATTGGCATGCGGCATTATGCTGACTTATCCAAAAAACTTTTCATGTTACCTACACGTGATTCTTGCATTCCTGGCTTTTTCTATTCTCTTTCTCTCCTTATGTGGCGAGAGAAATCACACATGTGGTAGCTCAAAGCGAGCACGAACATATCTGGCGTGAAAAATGAGATAAGGGGGGAGTGTAGCAGGTGATTATAGAGATTGAACTCGTATCTTTCTGGTCGTGAGTCGTGGCTTGATGTCGGACTACTTCGTTATCACGTATGTAAATTACTACACTGCGCGATTGACCCGGATGTGGGATTTTAGTCTAGGCAGTGAATGATTATTTAACGCCTGCCTTACCACACCGGGACAGTTGAGTTCTGATCTTGCAGATGAAGGCTCTGACGTACGACGAGAAGAAGAGGCGAGTGAGCTTTGGCGAAGGACTGCTAGAAAAGATTGTTGCAGGTGGCAAGGATTTGGTCAGGGGATTTTGGTATTTGGGTGAACATCTTTTTTTTGTGGAGAGATCCGACTGTCCGACACAACGAATTTTCTCTTCATTCATTATGGTTTGGTTTGATTTGTTTTGTTTTACGGCATATCAACCTTAATGGGTCATTTAATGCCGATAAAATTTTGAAATAAAATTCCTTCTTTTTTTATAAACACGTTTTTTTATTTAACCCATAGATTGGACCCTAACATGTACTACCACTCCGGGTTAGAGTGGACCAGGGAGCAATGGTGATGAAAGAGTGTTCTACAATCTCCAAACATCTATAATTGGAATCTCACCATCAGATAGAGTTACACGTCATTCACAGGACATGTAGACCCTCAGCCAACAGGTGGTCCCATTGGGGGAGTCTTACCCCTCTGCAGAGGTGCAGTCTGTGCATTCTAACGCCCCAGACGACTAGATTTAAGTTACTTCTGTGCAGCACCAAAACTGAAACCTCACCATCAGATAAAGTTTAACGTCATTCCCAGGACATGCAGACCCCCAGACACCGCCTTCTAGCACCCATATGATAAAAAAGGGTTGGGGTTTGCCATAAGGGCAATAGGGTTTGGACAATCATATAGTTGCTAGGGCTTGACATGACCAGCCGATTGATCGGAGTGGGCCCCTTCGACCATCCATCCAAGAAAAGGCCAAAGTGGAATATTGCAAGTCATGGACTGCTCAACCACCTGGGTTCTATCCTTAAGCATCACGGGTCGCCACCCACGGCCAACAGGTGGGCCTCTGCAGTGGTGCAGTCGGTGCATTCTAACGCCCCAGCCGACAGGGCGGTTATTTATTATGGTTACAGGTGTTAATGATTTTACTATAGAAATACAACTGAACTCAGAATTTGTTAGTCGTCAGGAATTAATATAATTTTATTAACTATCTACACATTTTATAAATCTATTACTGCTAATACGTTAGTCTTGGTCAATGTTTTTGAAAAAAATATTTATTAGAACAAAATTTGTTTTTATTTAAATCAGACGAAAAGAAAACGTTTTTGATAGTTGAGACGTCCATCCTCTCTCTCTCTCTCTCTCTCTCTCTCTCTCTCTCTCTCTCTCTCTCTCTCTGTCTCTCTGTCTGTCTGTCTCTCTCTCTCTGTATGTCGCCACTCAAATTTCGAATCATACAAAATAGAATTTCCAGCTTTTTTTTCTTCTTTTTTTTTAGGTCTCCGTCTAATTACAAGCAGAAAAAAAACTATGTCTGCTCGGCCGAGTCGAGGTTATGTTTCGTTTGAATGAATTGTGTCGGATTTCATTATTAGGGATATTGAAGAAAAAACTGCACAACAACAACAACAGAAGAAGAAGAAGAAGAAGAAGAAGAAGAAGAAGAAGAAGAAGAAGAAGAAGAAGAATGATACTAAATTGCATTTAATGTTGGGAAACCAATTCTAGAATGATGACCTAGTTCGAATTCGTAAAACATTGCACGTCCATTTTGTTTGTCTTTCAAATCACACAATTAATAGTAAAGTAATAATAATAAAGTAATAATAATGATATTAGTGAAGTAATAATTAATTAAAGTCGTTGGGGTGGCCTAAAGTTGGGTTAAATAGATAAATGTGTTTATAAAAACAAGGAGTATCCATTAAGAATGAATTCATTTCAAAACCTTTTCGACATTAAATGGTCCACCGAGGTTGGTGTGCCGTAAAACAAAACAAACTATTCTACAAATAATATTTCTAGCTAAAAATCACGCTCTAGTGATAAGACACTGAATATTTTTACCTGTAAACTGTGCTGATAGGGTTAAAACGGAACATTTAAGTTTTATTGGAGGTAAACACAAGTTTGAACTTTTTTTTACATTACGACACCAGGGGGTGGGGGAGGGGGGCACGTTCTTTTTTTTTTCTTATTTACTTAATTTTCCCCCTTTTAAAGAAATTGACTGAATGGCGTCGTTTATACCGCCTCTTAGTCTATTTCTCTTTCTCCAATTTCTCTTTCTATAAAGATAATTGACGATTCTCTCTACACTCTCTTCACACACACACACACACACACACACACACATACACACACACACACACATACACGTTCGCGCATCCCCATATATATATATATATATATATATATATATATATATATGTGTGTGTGTGTGTGTGTGTGTGTGTGTGTGATTTTTACCCCGCCACCTCCTCTTGCCCCATGCAATAATCTTTCATACACCATTAGCCTTCTATTTAACAATCCAGTTATGATTGAAGTAGGAAAGAAACTACTTACAGTGTGAGAGACGCGATCTAAAAAAAAGAAAATGGCGGTTTCCGCCAATTTGATTGATCCAGAAACAAACGTTTGTTTTTTTTATTTACCTTGTCGTCTCTTTCTCTTTTCTTTCATTCAGTATAAACACCATTTCTTTCTTTTAGTTTCATACTTACTTTCCTTTTTTTCTTTCTTTCTTTCTTTCTTTCTTTTTACTTTCTTTCTTTCTTTCTTTTTTCTTCTTATCCTTTTCCTTTTTTCTTTCTTTCTTTCTTTCATTCTTTCTTTCTTTCTTGTCCTTTTTCCTTTTTCTTTGTTTCTTTCTTTTTCATTCCATCTTTCTTTTTATTTTTTTCCTTCTTTCTTTCTTTTTTTTTATTTTTCCTTCCTTCTTTCTTTTTCCTTTTTTCATTCATTCTTTCTTCATTATTATTTTTCCTTTTTTCTTTCTTTCTTTCTTTCTTTCTTTCTTTCTTTCTTTCTTTCTTATTATCTTTCCTTTTTTCTTTCTTTCTTTCTTATTATTTTTCTTTTTTTCTTTCTTTCTATCTTTCTATTACTTTTTCCTTCTTTCTTTCTTTCTTTCTTTCTTTCTTTCTTTCTTATTCTTTCTCCTTTTTTCACCTTTCTTTCTTTCTTATTATTTTGACTTTCTATCTTTCTTCTTTCTCTTCTATTTCATTCTTTCTTTCTTTCTTTTATATTCTCTTTCTTTTTTTCCTTTCTTTCTTTCGTTCTTTCTTTTTAACTCTTTCTTTCTATCACTTCTTTCTTTTTCTTTCTAACATTTTTTCTTTATTTTCCAAATCTTCTTTCTTTTTTATTCTTTTTACTCACTTTCCCTCTTTCTTTCTTTTCTTTCTTTCTTTCTTTTTATTTATTTTTATTCTCTTTAATTTCTAGGATTTTCCCGTTCTTTCTTTTTTTATTTCTAATTCTGTTTCCTTTCTTTCTTTCTTTCCTTCAAAGTTTTCAACTTTATTTCCAAATCTTTTTCCCTTTTCGTTAATTTCTATCTTCTTTCTTTCTAATGTTATTTTCTTTTCTTCTGTCTTCTTTCTTTACGTTTCAAATCTTTTTTTCTTCTTTCTTTTTAAGTTTCTTTCTTTCGTTCATACGTTCTTTCTTTCTTTCTTTCTTTTCTTTCTTTCTTTTTTTTTAATTGGTTCATTCTTTTTTCTTTCTTTGTAAGTCGTCTTTTCCCTCTATTCTTCTTTCTTTCATTCTATCTTTCTTTACCTTATAAGTCTTCATTCATAATTCTTTTTTTTCTTTCTTTAATTTCCATTTTTCTCTAACACACACACACACACACACACACACACACACACACACACACATATATATATATATATATATATATATATATATATATATATATGTGTGGAAAATTCACAGCACTCGATTTTGAAACTCGATATAATTTTTTTTCACTTGGAAACATTTTGAATAACCTAATATATATATATTATATATATATATATATATATAATATATATATATATATATATATATATATATAATCAGCGAATGAGATAGGGAGAGAGAGAATATATGTTAGAGTGAAAAGATGAGACATGATTTTTTGTTTTGTTTTTGTTTTGTTTTTTTTTGTTTTTTGGTGCCTGGCTCCAAAGAAGATGAAAAGCAATGTAAAGAAATTTTGAAAGAATTCAAAAAGCGAAGTGCGAAAAAGGAATTTCTGGGTAATTAAATGCCTCGCCTTGGAGATGTGGTGTGTGGGAGGAAAGAAAAGAGAGAGAGAGAAAGAAAGAGAGAGAGAGAGTTAGTGACATCCCTCTTTCCCCGCCCCCAGGAAAAAAAATTTTTCTAACAATAAAGAATGAAGTAAAATTCTCTCAAACTGATATTTCTTGTTTACAAACAGAAAATAATGGTTTTGCTTTAAGAGTGTCAGATTTACTGGAGCCGTTGGCTTTAAAGGCTGTAATCAAGTACGAGGTGAATGGGGGGGGGGAGAAATGGGGGGGGGAAGAGAATGGAGAGAGAGGAGAGAGAGAGAGAGAGAAGAGAGAGTAATGAAGCATACAGAAGAAAAAAAACAATAGAGTATCTGAAATTGTTGTATTGTTTGAATTTTGTATTAATATATATAATATATATATATATATATATATATATATATATATATATATATATATATATATATATATATAATATATATATTATATATATATAATATATAATATATATATATATATATTATATAAAGAGAGAAAGAGGAAGAGAATATACAATATATGTATAGCTTATATATGTATATATATATATAATATATATAAGTATAGAGATATACCTATATATATATATATATATATTAATATATATATTATTATAGAGAGAGATAGGAGAGAGAGAGAGAGAGAGAGAAGAGAGATGGATGTGAATTCGGGGAGGTTATGGTTGCTGAAGAGAGAATATAACATATATGTAGAATATATATTGTAGAAAATATATATTACATATATATATATATATATATATATATGAGGGGTTAATTGGTTGGGGGGAGGAGCTGGTTAAAAGACAGGGGGAAGAATCTAACAGAGATTATCTACTTATGTTTGAATCCTATATATATATATATATTATAATATATATATATATATTAATATATATATATATATATATATATATATATATATAATACTATTTGCAATCTTATTTGCATTCAGTAAACACGATAGTTGATCTGAAACTCTTGCCATCTATTTATTTCCATAGAAATTATAATAGATCATGGAGGTCGTTTTGTTGCTATGAAACCTATTTTCACACAAGCTATGAGTTGAATATACTGTTACTGTTCATCTACAAGGATGACTTTGGTATCAAATAACCCACTCAGAATTTTAGGGTTAATTGTTTAAATGATTGTGAGGTATTTAAACAAGACCGCAAGTATGGGGCATCCAGTGATGACCTACCTGGCTAACAATTAACTAATGATGGTATTGGTGGCCTTATGTCGATAAGCGAACCCAAAATCTGCAATGCCTTAAGGGGCTTTTAACAAGGAAACCAAACCAAAACAATAGATCATAACGATCTATGGACCATATTACCTTTAGGCACCCCTTTTGATCTCGATTATGAAATGACATGTTTTTCATTTACACCGTCAATATCCGGTTGTTTGTTAGGGGATAGGGTTAGGGGTTAGGTTTAGGGGTTAGGGTTAGGGGTTAGTTTTATAATTTTGAAAAAAATCTAAAAAATCGTCTGTTAAAACAACTGGATATTGACGGTGTAAATGAAAAACATGTCCTTTCTTAATCGAGATCAAAAAGGGGTGCCTAAAGGTCGTATGGTTCCCGATCTATTGTTTTGGTTTGGTTTCCTGCAGGTACTAATTTCAACTCTTAGTGTTGTTTTCACGGTACCAAATATCTATATGTTATGTAGCGCCTTCTTCGCTACTCTAAATCGTGTACGTTAGTACTGTGATTTTCACTGTACCCAAAGCGATGTATGTTAGTAGTTGACTTTAATGAAATCACAACACATGGGTATAGTAGGAGGGACTTTATTTCTCTTCTTCGGCTGGTGGGTGGCGAGCGTGACAATAGGAATACGCAAGGGTTGACGATGACTACTACTACTGCTGGGATGGTGAGGCAAAGGGGTGAGGCAAAGGCGCGACGGATCGTGTCGACGGTCACTCATTGTTCGCCGTCCGCTCTCTCCTGTCTGTCTGCTCTGTGGCCTGACTGCTGTCGGCTCGACCCTATGGCTTTTGTATTGACGACACGCCTACGCATCTTTATCTTTTGATCTGATAACGGACGTTTGTTTTATCTTCTCCCTGCTTCCTTGACCGGAAAGCCTTGCTTTCGTTTTCCCCTTTTTTTAAATATATATTTTTATATTTTTCTTTGTCTTTTTGCCGGTAGCTTCGTTTTCCGGCCGAGGACAATACAACATTAGTAATATTGAGTAAGTCATGTTCTCTGGAGCTGATTCGTACAATGACTCCTTATCATTTTCTGCCTTTACACTTGGCAAGAAGATGGTTAACGTCGATTCTACTCTTCTTTGTTTGGCATTTCAGTTAACTTAAATACTTCTCATGTATTATGAAATGTCTGTTAATCTTTCCAAGCCTTAGCTTTTATAGCTACTTCTGGAACACCACCTCAACTATCTTCATGTATTTTGCAACAAATAAACACATGATTTCTTAAATTCATTGTCACTGTAAAATATATTTTCACATGCAATATCGTTCCAGTAATATTCAAAAATACCCACACTGACTGAAATTAGTCATCATCTTCAAGGGGTGTGCACAGTACGGAATTCCTTGGATCTTTCTTGCCATCTATAATAAAGGAACAGAAAATCCGTCGGGTTGGACAGCCGGATCTCTCCACAAAAAAAAGACGTTCACCCAACTACCAAAGTCCCCTGACCAAGTCCTCGCCGCCTGCAACAATCTTTTCTATCAGTCCTTCGCCAAAGCTCACGTGCCTCTTCTTTCTTCTTCCTGGTCGTACGTCAGTACCCTCATCAACAACATCAGAACACAGCTGTCCCGGTGTGGTCAGGCAGATCATGAATAATCATCCACTGCCCTGACTATAATTCCACATCCGGGTCAATCGCGCAGTGTAGTAATTTGCATGCGCGCCAACGAGGTAGTCCGACGTCAAGCCACAACTCACGAACAGGAGGATACGAGTTCAATCTCCATAATCGCCTGCTACACTCCCACTGATATCTCATTTTGCACGCCAGACATATTCGTGCTCGCTTTGAGCTACCACGTGTGAGATTAGGAGAGAAAGAGAATAGAAAAGACCAGGAATGCAAGAATCACGTGTAGGTAACGTGGAAAGTTTTTTTTTGATGAGTCAGCATAACGCCACATGTCAATTTCTTACTGGTCAAGAGATGTCACGTGACAAAGTGTTGAAGAGTGATAGTGTAAGCTAGACAAGTTCGTAATCGCTTTGAGCTACCACGTGCATGATTTCTCTCGCCACACCACCCGTTCCTATCTGCCATCGCTCTTAATGATATCCAATGTCCGCACAGAGCTGATTCATTTAAGTATTTATTCAACCCGTTTGCCTTGTGTAGGGAGTGACACAAGGTCGCAAGTATGGAGCATGCAGTGAGGATCGAACTCACTATTCAGTAGTAATAGATCTGCGAGACTACCTTGCTAACCATTACACCACTATGATGCGCCCCCGAGCTGATGAATGTAAGTACAGGGTCGACAAATATGGGTCATCCAATGAGAATTGATCTCACAATGGATCGGTGAGATTTTATAACCATTAACAAACAAATAAAGAATTAAGATTAAAAAATAAAAATAAACGTTCATTTTTAAAAAATATTTTTTATTATTCTTGGGCATCTTCCGTTTTTTCTATATTGTCACATCAATATTTAGCTACAAAAAAGAATCTTTATAAAGAACATATATACTGTTGATATATCTACAGGGTGTTCAGGACGAATTTGATATATTTATATTTGGTTATTTTTCTCTCTAGGTTGGAGTTATTGACGCACACTACAAATCATTTAAAATATTGGACTCTTCTTCATTCATATACGTTATGACATATAGAATCATGGAAGAGAATAACGTGTATCATGATGATCTGCGCCGGCCATCAAAATAAGGAGATTATAGTTGCTGCCCAATGTTCCCTGAACACTGTAAAACCGATCAGGCATGAACCGGAGAATTGCAATGGAGACTACGAGGCTGTGGCTAGAAGAAAGCAACATAATAGACGATCTGATTGCGTTCGTACAGCAGAATTTCTAGGAAGTCTGCAGAAAAAAGTGTCTGGGGACACTCAGATACCTACGTGGAGTTTCAAAACACTGTAGTCAAGCCATGAATAACAACTGTGGCCAATAGTAGGCCATATGTATGGCATCAGGATTCGACCCCCTGCCACACCTCTGGGAAAAGTCAAAAATGGTTGTCGGCGAATTTTTCCGACTACACCAATCCCAATGTTTGGTCTCCGAACTCCCCAGATCTTAACCCCATGGATTATTATGTATGTGGCACTGTTGAGAAAGACACCAATCGCCGTGCCAGTACTACAAAAGCCCAGTTAATCGATTGAGGCTGTGATTGACGCTAATGGCGGTTATTTTGAGTGAAACATGTTGACAGTAGTGTAATTCCCGTGCCTGTTGAATTTCTTTACTATCCATTAAATTTTGCAGTTACCAAGCACTTTTTTTTCCTTATGAAAATGTTAAATTTATCCCGAACACCCTGTATACTCTGAAGAATATTTTATGTTGCTGGTACTTAGGAAATAATTTCAAGCATATAAAACATAGATTTATAACCGTAAAGCTACTTTTGAGCGCCTCTGTATGAATTACTTTACATTTTTATATGTTAAATTTTAATTTCCAAATACTTTCGAATATGAGGATCTATTTAGATCCATTTGTGTTATTTCTTTTGTTAATGGTCTTGTAAATAGTTTCACATTATCATCAGCAAATAATCCTATTTCTGATTCTATATCATCAGGTACATCATTTAATATAAAACATAATAAAGGTGTTACGATTTTTGTGACTATCCTTTAGGCTTCAAGTAAAAGGGTTATCCAGCGGAGATCTTTTGTGTTAAGCAGAGCGCGATCCCTAGGGGAAAATCCTTTGGTTGCTCCTTAGTGTTCCTCAGTCTTGCAGTTCCTTGGTCAATGAGGGCAAATGGACATCTGTCAATATCAGCCGATTAAGTTGTTAACCAACTACGTATTCGGGCTGTTGATTGGATGAGGTTTAAACCACGTGACCTCGATTAGTTTATAATTTTAAATGTTGTATTGCAATTGTAAATTCGACAGTAAATTGCTTTATTCCATTAGAACATTTTAAGGTGCATTGCTCTTACAAAATAATTATTAAATTTTCACGACACAATTTAACAAAAAATAACCATCGTGATAAAAATCGAGGTTTGCAGAATTTGTCGAACACGCCATGAGAACTCTACCAAAAAAAAAAGAGACCATGTAACCATTAAGCACCCCAGCTGGGATCTGTTTTGAAAACAACACCTTTTGTTTTTTTACTGTAAACTCCCGGTTGTTTGTTTACTAACAACAGATGATTTTTTTTTGCGTTAGAATTTCACTGTAAGATTTTTTAAAAGTTTGTTCATGTATATTCACAACCCAAAGGCTTAAGTTTTTATACTAAAATAGTTTTCGATTTTAATAAAAATTAGTTAAAAATTAGTTATTTCATGTTGTTGTTGTTAATTCAATAGGACTTTTTTAAGTTTTAAAAACTTTTAACGAAAAACACGTTTTTATATGAAAGACACATTTTTATATTAAAATAGTTTTTATTTAATCAGAATTTTTTATGTTTATTTAAATGAAAGGAAATTGGGACCAAGTAACCAATAAATAACCTTTTTTTAATTAAAATCGAAAACCATTCTAGTATAAAAATATGCCTTTGGGTTGTAAATATACATGGACAAACTTTAAAAAAATCTTATAGTGAGATTCTAACGCAAAAAATAATCGCCTGTTGTTTGTAAACAAACAACCAGCAGTTTACGGTGAAAATCAAAAGGTGTTCATTTCAAAACAGCTCCCACTTGGGGTACTTATTGGTTACATGGTCAAAAAATAACTTATGAAATCCAGAGGAAATACAAGTCTGACAAATTTATCACTCAGTTGTAAATTGGACAGTAAATTGCTATATTCCATTGAAAAAACTTTAAAGTACATTTCTCTTGCAAAATTAATTAATTATAAAATTCTTACGATCAGATTGAACAAAAAATAAGCTTTGTAATAAAAAGCGAAGTTTACAGACTTTGTCGAACACCAATAAATTTCAAAAATGAAACGCCAATTTTTCATTGCAATTCTACAAAGAATTGTTCAAGACATTTGAATATTGGCAAATTCTTAAAATCAACGAGGTAGGCAGGTGCCAGTGAAGAATTCTTTATTGTCCAAATTTCACCAGCTTCAACCTCAAGTGTCTTTGCTTTTCGTTGCTATTGTTATTTTCACTCATTGTGTTATAAACATTCTGTTATCCTAACTGCCATGTTTATTTCGATGGAACTAAATTGACTTTAATTGAATACGAGGTATGTGTTTGAAAATAGGCGAAAGTGACATTTCCGTATTTATTATTAAGACTAGCAAATATATGCAACCTCCGGCGGGAAAGTATTTCAGTTTTAAGAACACATTTTATGATATTTTCGTGTGAAAACATTCAGTTGAATTGATTCTAACAAATTCGTATTTTGAGTGTAGATTTACGGTGAAATGAATATGGCCGACCAAAACAAATGGCTTCCTCAAAGTGAAAGAAACAAGGGGAGGTTACTCTCATTTATGTAGCTAATGTTCAGATTACACAAATTTCGTCATTAAACAACCCATAAGAAGGAGCTATCCTGGATATAAAAACAACACTTAATATTACTTAGCCGCTCCAGAGCGGTCACCCATCTAAGTTTTGAACAGGCTCATCGCTGCTTAACTTTGGCGGCCTAATGTCGGTAACAGCGAGGGAGTCTATCCTCTTTTCACTAGCGCTAGACCAAGGAGATTGTTTTAGCATCTGAGGTGGAGCGCCAGACCTACCATCAGCTCCTAACTTTACCGCACAGATCCCCGTGCTACTCATACGCTGAGTTGGCGAAGGCCGGTATCGAACCAGGAACCTTGTGATTCCTAGCCGAACGCTCTACTGACTGAGCTAAACCGGTCCTTTAGAGCAGTTTTAAATCTACAAAATGATTTCAAATAATTCTTGGTTCATCTGTTGTGTTATCTCCTATTTAATTTTGAATTAACATTTAATAATAATTTATTGCAAGCAATATTTCCCTTCATGCAGAACAGCAATAATTTCAAATCCTTTGATAAATTTTTAGCTTACTGTTATATCGTAATGACCAGTTATACCGAGTGGTCGATCACAGGAGTATTAAGAGGAGAGTCCTTCACATAAGTCCCACACATAGAGTGATCTGTGTGTACTTAAATAGTGGCTATCATCACCACCATCACTGGTGACGTACGGGGAAGATGGGTCATTCCATTATATCACCCCACTCCGATGGAATTTAACTTCATATTTCTTCTTGTTTGGATTTGGACATAGCCGTTTTACAGCTTTCTTTTCTCTCAAACTTGTTCTCCTCCTGACGGTTACTCTTGGAATTTGTGGAGAATAAGAAGTTGATGATGCAGGTGGCACATCCACAAATAATTGTTGGTTAATGGTAGGTGAATGGGTCATTCCATTATATCACTTACATAAAGACATTTTCGAACGTTATTAATTTCCTAATATTCAAACAGCCCTGTCGGCTGGGGCTTAAGAGCCATCCGACTGTACCTCTACAGAAGGATAAGAAACTCCCAATGTGGCCACCTATTGGCCGAGGTTGACGATCCGTGATGCTTAAGGATGGAACCCAGGGAACTGAGAAGTCCATGACACGCAACACTCCACTTTGGTCCTTACTTAGGATAGATTTGAGGTCGGAGAGACCCCTCCGATCAATCGGCTGGTCATGTCAAGCCCTAGCACCTATATGATTTACTCAAACCCATTGTTCTTATGGCAAACCCCAACCATTTTTATATGTGCTAAAAGGCGGTGGCTGAGGGTTTTATTGTCCTTGGTATAACGTTAAACTCTATCTGATGGTGAGGTTCCAGTTCTAGAGCTCGGGAATGTGAATTACCCCTTCATCCCCATTACTACCATGTCCACTCTGACCCGGAGTGGTACTACCTGTTAGGGTCTCATCTATTGGTTAAATAGAAAAAAGTATGAAAAAAAAAATTTAATAACCATCAAGTAACCAATTTGACGTGTTAAATTTACCCCCCTTAAAATTTAGCCCCTATTAAAATTTACCCCCCATCAAAATTTACCCCCCTTAAAGAGTCGACATTTTCGTGAAAATTTGACTCTTAATTTATTGTTCATGGAATTTAAAAAAAAACGCATTAAATTTCAATTTATCTAAAGGTGTTTAAATGTAAACATTGTTTTCGTTCATGATTTTCATTATTTCCGTAAGCTGAAATTTTAAAAAAATCTTCAAGAGTTTCTTATTTAATGTTTCTTCTTTTGAATGGACAACAAGATAATATTGACCTTTATGCATTTTTATTGTGTTAAATATAGGGGGGGATATATTATACGTCCAATTGGATGTCTTTACCGTACTAAATGAAATGTCATATATAAACAGACCACCAAATAAGTGTTAATATATCATAATTTCTCATTCAGCTTGTGTTCTCTACTGAGACAGCGTCGTCTCCGATGGCTGGGGCCATGTCCGTCGGGTGGATGATGAACGAATGCCGAAGGACATCCTCTATGCAGAGTTTTCGTCCGGTAAGAGACAGATTGGTCGCCCCTAGCAGCGTTTCAAGGGTGTCTGCAAGAATGATCTTGGGTGCTCCTTCCAGTTGTGAAAATTTGTCTCAGGGCCGCCCTCAGTGGCGGCAGTGTCTCCGTAGCGGACTGTTCATGTCTGAAGCCACCCTGGCGCAACACCATAAAGCTAAGAGGTCCGGAAGAAAGCAGCAGCAACAAAGCACTGGTATATCAACATCTTCAGGGACAGTCTTCACATGCGACATCTGTGGTCGAGAATGTTTTTCAAACATTGGACTTCACAGTCACAGGAGGCGCTGTAACTTCAGGGGTACAAAAACTATATTATAGTCTTCCGAGACTGAAATGCCAATGAACATATTAGAATTAGAAAGTGAGTTTTTTTTGGTTGGCCTTGTGATATTTCGAATCCACACATCAAGAAGATGTTTGACTGTGGATTGACTTCTGCTCCCTTCAGCTCGGCGGCATTTGATATCGTTTAAAGTGTCCGTGTGCTACGATCAAGGTCGGTGCCCGTTCAAAGACATAAAAGTTGGTGAACAAAGGAAACGGCAAATCAAATGGAATTGGAATGAAATGAACAAGATTTAAAGTCAACAAACAAATATTCTTTTACGAAGTGTGTTCAAAAAGTATCAAGACTGAAGGTGTATTTACCAAGACAAAAATGAACAACGTTAATTTTCTTCAAAATACCAGGGGTGTAGAAAAAGTATCAAGACTGAAGGTGTATTTACCAACACAAAAATGAACAACGTTAATTTTCTTCAAAATACCAGGGGTGTGAAAAAAGTATCAAGACTGAAGGTGTATTTACCAAGACAAAAATGAACAACGTTAATTTTCTTCAAAATACCAAGTGTGTTGAAAAAGTATCAAGACCGAAGGTGTATTTACCCAGACAAAAATAAACAAGGTTAATTTTCTTCAAAATACAAGTGTTGAAAAAGTATCGAAACTGAAGCTGTATTTTCCATGACAGAAATGAACAATGAATGGAACGTTCATTTTTCTTCAAGATTCAAGTTGAGCTGAAAAAGTATCGAGACTGAGACTGTGTTTATCAAAACAGAAATGAACAATGAATAAAACGTTATTTTTTTTTTAATACGCCCCATCTTTAAAATGGTTCACTTGACACTCCAGTGAGCTTTTCATTAGTCGAAGTACCTCTGAAAATCTTCTTCATATGATGTAGTATTACTTGTAATCTCATCCACCCCCCAAGTATTATTCATGAGATTAATTTTCAGTTTAGGAAAGAAAAAAATCGCACGGAGCTATCGTCTACAATCCCAACGCCCAAAACGTTCAGTTCTGTCGGATGTAAAAGATGGCTCAATATTTTTTTGATTAAGATGAAATACTTTTTTTTAATTTGTTTAGTTAAAGGATTTTACCGTCTGCATTCATCTGCTTGTTTATTTCGTAAACGTGGTTTTGATTGGCTGATTATAAAATGGCAGATAAAATCACTAATCTCATTGGCTAATCTTTATTTCTGAGATACGTATTTATTTACGTATTTTACTGATTTAACTCTTAACATTCTGTTGAGAATTTTCTAAGTCCAGAGTCCGATTCCTATAAGGATTTATCAAAAAATTTGCCTGTTATTTCCCTTAAATCAGAGACTGCTAAATGTTTAATATTACATTTAAACAAAGGCTATCATTTGGGGCAGATTAGGAAAATGAATGGGACTTCCGGCCGGGTGGAATGAGACATTATAAGACACTAAGAGTTAAAACTTAATTACCATACCAAGAAACCTATGTGGGAAAAGTAACTGGACACTTTTTGTGATTTTATCTTAACCATTATGCAAAAATTATTGAGACATCTTTTACATCCCACAGAATTAAAAAAAAATAGAGGCTTCTTTGGTCTTGAAATTGTCGCCTACTACGAGGGTCATTCAAAAAGTTCTTATTCTAACCCAGAAGAAGTCGGAAAAATAAAAGATTTTTCGCATGATTTGGGATATTCGGACTATTGTCCTCGTCTTTATTGATATCTGTACAACGTTTCAGCCGATGTGCTCTCCAGCTTTCTTCGGGAATTTCTTGTCAGACTCGGGAACCTTCTTTTCGAACTTGGAAACCTTCTTGTCGTTACCGGGAACCTCCTTGTCGTAATCGGGATAATTGGACACATGGCGTAGTGAATATAGGCGTTGAGTCAAGACAGTTTCAAGTGATAGTTATCTCTAGGCTTCAGGTTCAATCGTGGTCAAGGGCAACGGTATCATGAAATAATAATTAACACAGCTTAACACTTGTACCCAGTCATGGTTAGTAGTATGAGAACAGTATACTCCCATGGATTGAATAAAGGGTTGGGTTCAGAGTCCCGCGAAGGCTCCCAATTACAAGAATGTTCCCGAGTTCAATATACTACAGTATTTATTTCCTTCTTATCGTCTTTTTATTATATTTTTTCTGTATAGCATGTCCATTTTCTTTCTTTTCTTTCTTTAGAATAAAAATGGAATGGTCCATTACTTAGCTGAAGTGACGACGCTTATAAGAAACAGGAATTCGCCGATTAAGCGACAGCAGATAATCAGAATACATATTTTTGCATGTCATCTTGGATGATTTGGACGGGCTCATTTTTAAGCAGAGGGTGTTGCAACATGATAACGGTCGAAAGATTAAACAACACCAGTATTATTAATTTATCTATATTTTTTTTTGTTACCGAATTTCCTTGCCGTAATATTTGGTAAAATTCCACCTCCACCTCCACCTCCACCTCCACCTCCTCCTCATAATCATAATCATCATTATCATAATCATCATCATCAAGACTTTCTGTCACCATCTGAAGATTAAGGAACAAGCCTACTAATATATAGATTAGTAGTGTGTAGCTACAACAAAAATGTTCAACTGTGGACCTTCTTTCTGGGTGAGGCTTAGAACTTTCTGAACGACCCTCGTATATTTCGCATGTAGGGTGTTGCACTTGCACAATCCCGTGTTTCACCAAAACCATTTCGTTCAAAAATTTTCGAGACTGGCTTCATATATACATTATTCCATAATGATTGGACACATTTTAAATGCTATTTTCTCATTTTACAAAAGCGACACAGAGTACTAAGTATACTTATTACATAACTGGTACACAGGAGTCATGTAAGATTTGAATATTATGTCCTTGAGATGGTTACTATCATGGCGTTCTCCACACGTCCACGGTTCTCTGTGCTATGAGATGTTCGAAGTCAACCTGGGAATTTTCTTTTCCTGACATTGCCTGTCTCTCGGAAATTTATTACAGCACGAAGGATCAGCTTTCGGAATTGTGCCTCTCGCTTTCCAAAATGCTGTCGGAATTTTCTTTGGGTTGCAACGATGGATCTTTGGCTGGTGAAGTATTCTTCAACTACATATGCAATTTCTTTTGGACTCCACGGCATTATGAGGATCAGCAAAATCAAATACTGAAAGTAATAAAAACTTAATGTAATATTCAAATCTTAGATAACATGTAAAACTTCTGTGTATCAGTTATGTAATGAATAGATTTAGTACTCTGTGTCGTTTTTATAATCTGAGAAAATAGCATTTAAAATGTTTCGCATCATTATGGTCAACCCTTTATATTTCAAATTGGCACTCACTCCTATAGGCTGCTATCTATTCTTCAACTACATATGCAATTTTTTTTTACTCCACGGCATTATGGGGATCACCAAAATCAATACCTAAAAGTAATAAAAACGTAATGTAATATTCAAATCTTAGATAACATATAAAACTCCTGTGTATCAGTTATGTAATAAATATATTCATTACTCTGTGTCGTTTTTATAATCTGAGAAAATAGTATTTAAAATGTGTCGCATCATTATGGTCAACCCTTTATATTTCAAATTGACACTCACTCATATAGGCTGCTATCTAGACGTCTAGACATCATTTGCTCAGCTGTGCACATGTCTTAATTTGATTTTAAAAATAAAATGTCACTCTTCAGTCACGATACTCTTTTATAACACCTATTACACTTATATTTTGGCTGATATTTTCACACCTGTGTATATTCACACCTATTCTACTAAAATATATTCACACCTATCATATTGGTATATGTCTACAACTACTATAATCATATCAATTTTTCTGAAACATATATATATATATATATATATATATATATATATATATATATATATCTTATTATAATGGAGATTGTGTGTTTTTCTGTCTGTAACCGAAACTATATTATTATACAAGTCACAATTCCCTTAATTATTTACATTACATTCTCCATGATTTTATTTTTATTTAAACCTCAATTATTAATAAAATTGTTTTATATTATTAATACTGCTGACCATATCTACATACTAAGAACATACATTTCTATTTATATATACAACAAAATAGCTGTTTAAAGTGTGTACGGGAAGGCTAATTTGCATATTGATCTTAAAAATTTGATTTTAATAAATATATGCTTAGTTTTATTGATTTCTAATTGTTTGATTTTATCTTATTGAATATGAGCAAAAATCTCGGGGATAAATCTTAAAAGAAATTCATTAACAAAAAGAAATAACTGTAATATTATTTTTTACTTCCTATTTTATCTAAATAGTTACACCAGGAAAATTTAACAATGAAAGACGGGAGTAACGGAAAATGATGGAAGAGTTAGTTTCAAAGTTGTTATATTTTTCAATCATACCCCCTCTGTTCCAAATCTTTTTATTTGCATTCTTATTCAGTTTCATTAGCCTTTCTAATTTGATATGATATTTTATTATATTAAAACTTAAATACTTGCACCCAGAGGGTGCATATATTTGCTAGTATATATAAGTATATTTTGGAAGCATTTTTTCTTTTAAAGATGTTTTGTTGAACTCAACGGACAATTCTTGTCTGACGAGTTTTTATTCGATCCTTTCTAACTGTCTGGCCATCTGTTTAATATCCGAGTGGAATTGGTGTGTGAATCCACCAAAGGTTTTACCACGAGCGCTTTATGCACAACCTAGTGCCATCATCAGGTGTGAGATGTTTGCATTGTTTCTTTTTTTTTTGTTTCTTATAAACTTGTGAGCTCCTCCTCCTACTACTAATGCCTACTGCTACTGTTTGTTTAAAAAGAAACAATGGAAACATCTCATCAGTTCCACACCTGATGATGGCACTAAGTAGTGCAGAAAGTATGGTAAAAGCTTTGGTGGATTCACACACCAATTCCACCCGGATATTAAACAGATGGCCAGACAGTTAGAAAGGATTAAAAAGGATTGAACAAAAACTCGTAAGACAAGAATTGTCCGTTGAGTTCAACAAAATATCTTTAAAAGAAAAAATGCTGCCAATATATATATATATATTATATATATATATATATATATATATTGGCAGCATATATATATATATATATATATATATATATATATATACATGTTACATAATAATTGGATCCCAAATACATTTTTAAGGTAGTGTAGAAATCATTATGGCGATCAGTACAGCTGATGGCCTTGAGAGTGAGTGACAATGCTTGACCTCACTCTGACCTTGCCTTGCGGGATAAACCGTGAGAACCGGGAACCCCGATAGAAGGCCCTTCCAGTTTAAGGAGTAAGCAACTCAGTTAGAGTTAAAACTTAGAAGCCAAGCTAGCAACATGTAAGGATCCGCGCGCATTGTCTGGTCTGGGGATTTATGAATAAAGTAACAGCAACATAAATCGAAGTCTTGTGTTTATTACTAAAAACTAATAATGACACAGGGCTTCTGATAACAAGAAACCCCAACAGAAACCAGACCCGGAATCCTCAATAGAAGACCAGACGAGACCTTAGAAGATATACCAGACCAAGATAGATGATAGACGATCAGAAGCAAAGCCGGTCAGAAGAATAGACGACCAGAGTAAGAATTAAAGAAAGGTATATAACGTTATATGATTTGGCTTAGTGAAAAGACCAGTATATAACATATACCTATGTAGTGCCAGTAAAGAAGGCGCTATGAAATATATATATATATATATAGAGAGAGAGAGAGAGAGGGAGAGAGAGAGAGAGAGAGGGGGGGATAGAGTCGTAGGAAATGTACTCGTTGACCCGAGTTTAAATCCAGACTGCTTGCATTTCCCATAGCTCTAATACCATTGAGAAAGGTATGCATCCAACCACTCTCTCCCCAGTTATGGGTAAATAGTAGGGTAGACTGTGCTCTTTAACATTTGCTAGGTAACCAGTCTAGGAGAATAAAAACTCTTAATTCAAACCTGTTCAATTACGCTTAAGAAATTGACTTTGTGTCACATCCTACTTGTGCGGAGGAGCGAGAAGCAGAATTTTTTCATTGGATTCTTACAACTCACTCCCAAAAGGAACATCTATTGTCATTCATCAGTAGTTGTTCTGTGTTTAAGGAGACCAATTACTACAGTTAGGTAGTTGGTAATGGGTTTCAGCAGTGGTACTGGCAGTGCGAGTGAAGAGACTACAACACAGCTGGCTGCCCACAAATTGAAGACCACCACGGCCAGTTCATCTGCGCGAATCATGTCGTTGAAGAATGGACAACGCAGACAACATTTTAAAACACTTATAAAGGTTTCTTCTTAGAAATCAATAACAAAAACATTAAATACACTATGTGCAGAAAAATAACTCCCATGTTTATATTTTATATCAATGTAATACCGTTGGCTATGTACTTAAAACAAAACTCATTATTAAAAGTTTTAATTTTATTTGTTTATTTTTGTTGTCATTATTTTCTAAATATTATTTCCAGCGAAAAGAAAATTTTACTTTATGTTGGTGAAAATTATGGCTTAATACGGGTGTCGATGTTGATAGCATAGCAGAAGAGGTTGAACCTTCACACGAATATTCTTTTTTTTTCCTTTTTTTTTTGCATTGTAACAAGATAGCGGCTGAGCGGCAGTCAGGCAAGATGACGCCTGACATAAAAGCAGAATTTTTTTTATTGAATTCATACAACCAACTTCTAAAAGGAGCACCTATTGTGATTCATCAGTATTTGTTTTGTATTTAAGGAGATCAATCAGTAAATGTTAGCACAATGTAGTTAGTAATGGGTTTCAGCAGTGGGTGAGTATATATATATATATATATATATATATATATATATATATATATGATTTGGCTGGGTTTTTATAGATCAATGTTTATTATAAACAGCTACCCAGGTTTCATGCCAAGGGGCAATCATCAGGTTGTTACCACCATGGGATCTAACTCGACTACCTGATGATTACCCCTTGGCATGAAACCTGGGTAGCTGTTTTAATAAACATTGATCTATAAAAACTCAGCAAATTAAATAAATATTAGCTCTCACAATTTGTGATTGAGCACTGTATTTTCTTTGTTTCATCACAAAAAAAAATTGTTTTTATATATATATATATATATATATATATATATATTATATATATATATAGTTTTTTCCGTAGTTAGGGTCTTTCCATGTGTGGTTTAACCAAGCTGATGCAAGTAGACCATAAGGAGAGCTCAATGTACCTAATACCAGTGAGTAGAAGGACAGAGCAAGATATTTAGTAAATAAAGAAAAACTCTAAACTTGCTTCATTACAATAATTTATTTCAACCGTATTAATACGGCATCTTCAGGTAATCACAAGATGTTACTTTGGGAAATTCTCAGTAAGAGTCATGTTCTTGTGATTACCTGAAGATGCCGTATTAATACGGTTGAAATAAATTATTGTAATGAAGCAAGTTTAGAGTTTTTCTTTATTTACTAAATATATATATATATATATGTGGAAGTCGTTGTCCTGGAGGTGCCCTTGCCCTCTGTAATCCTGCGATGGGATTCCCGGCAATACAGGTTAGGTGGCTGCGCAGTTTGAATTAATGTTACCATTGACTAGATGATTTGGCATTCTCCGTTTGTGGCATGGGCTGGTGGCCCAGTGTGTTGAGTCCCCGCTCTTCACGCTGTGGTCCGCTGGTTCAATCTCTAGTGGCGGAGATTGTGATATGCACTGCTGATGAGACAAAAGGAGGTCGAAACAGCTGTCCAGTGCTCCGGATGTCACAAATGGTGTTTGCCGAGTTGTCTGGTCGTGGTAATATGATTCAATTATCAATTATATATATTTATATATATATATATAATATATATATATATATATATATATATATTATATATATGTATATATAAAGCTGAAAACTTGGTCGACCCAATAATTTTATTTTGCTTCCTTTATTCATTGTAAATTCTTGAGTGATATATATTAGGATTGGATCTACATTAAATTCATACATTAAATATTAAAATTAAACATTAAAATTATGCTTTATGAATATATCAAATTACAACAAATTTACACTATATTCATAAATGTGCCTCTATGACACTCTGGTAAGTTGTCCGAACTATATTAATAAAATTAGACATTAAAATTGAAATTAAAATCGAAATTATTATGATATTTGCTATTCATATTTACATTAAAATTAAAATAAATTACGATTGATATTTTCTTTAAAAACTGTTAAACTAAGAAATACGTTTAAAAAATCCGTTTTACGGAGCTTCGAAAAAACACGTCATACCTCTATGAAGAAACTTATTTTATTCATAAGAATATATTTTACTTATAAAAAATTAGTTTCATTTAATAATCTTATGTTGAAAGAAAAAGACTGATTCTCAAATCTATTATTTTCTTTGTTATCAATTGATTGAAAATTTGTTAAGTAAATAACGATAGTTTGGTCAAATTTATTTGTTTAATGACGTATCAACATTCATGGGAGTTAAGTTTTTATGGGCCATCCTATAGGTTTTAAGCAAGAGCGCTTGTCCAGTGGATTTAGATCCTTGGTAATCCTCTGATAATGAATCCTTTGGTTCTTCTGGTAAATAATCCTGAATATTGTAAGTCCCTCCTCAATGAGTGCTAGTAGAACTATGGCCAGTATCAGTGTTTAAGTAGCGTATCAGCCACGCAGTATGGCTAGTGATTGGCGAAGGAATAAACTACATGACCACAGCTAATCTATAAATTCAGGGTGGGAATTGAAGCACACATTTATATACAAAATAAGTCTAACAATGGGTTATTTAGTGCCTAAGACATTGATTGAAAATTTGTCAAGTAAATAACGATAGTTTTGTTAGATTTATATGTTCAATGACATATCAACATTCATGGGTTATTTAGTGCCTAAGAAAATCCTTGTAGAAGAACAAAAGTGGTACTATCACAGAGATGCTGATAGGTACGCGACCTGCGTTACTGACGCACAAAAATCTAAAAGGACGCAGTAAAATCGTATCCATGCGTCCCAGCGTTTTTTCGTTTTTCTTCCCTTATATATAGTATATAAATGGATGTGGAGGATGTTTAAAATGCCTATAACACTTTTCGCATCAATTTTCCCTACCTCCAGCCTCCACATCCATTAATATACTTTGAAAAAAAAAACTGGTACACATCACCCCTGATGATGGCACTTCGAAGTGCCGAAAGTACTCGGGATATGAACTTCGGTGGATTAATCCATGAATTCCATCCAAATATCAAAAAGTTGGCCAGAAAGCTTGAAAAGATCATCAATAAAATCGTCAAACGGGAGACATCAGTTTTGTTTAAATCTACATGTATAAATGAAAAAAAGCTGCCTAAACACACACACACACACACACATATATATAATATATATATTATATATATATTATATATAAGATTTTTGGATGTTTGTTTGTTTATAGAAGCATGGTTGAATAAATTATTATTTATATTTTTGCTTGAAGGCATTATAATGCATGTATCGTATAAAATTCGATAATTATAGAAAATAATCTTGACAAGAGAATCCCGCAAAGGATGGCTCGCTATGCAGAACACCGTACAGACTGTTTCGACTTTATTAAGTCTCTTCAGCGATGTATACTCCTATACTCGATGTATACTCCTATACTCGATGTATACTAACGACTCCCCTCCGACAGGAGGGGAGTCGTTAGTATACATCGCTGAAGAGACTTAATAAAGTCGAAACAGTCTGTACGGTGTTCTGCATAGCGAGCCATCCTTTGCGGGAATCTCTTGTCAAGATATTTTCTATAATTATCGAATTTATACGATACATGCATTATAATTGCCTTCAAGCAAAAATAAATAATAATAAATATATATATATATATATATATATATATATATATATATGTGTGTGTGTGGTGTGTGTGTGTGTGTGTGGTTTCTAGCCGAACGCTCTACCGACTGAGCTAACACGGCCCCTATATATATATATATATATATATATATATATATATATATATATAGTTTATACATAGAAAGATGGAAGTTGTCTTTTTTTTTTGGTCTTTAGCATCCTGCTAACATCCTAAAATAATCACAAGCAAATTAATAATCTCAGTTTGTACGTCAAGTGTGAGCCAAATGACCAGAAAAATACGCCCACCTTTCGAAACCAAGTCTGTTCGTCGGAGAAAACCTGGTTATCTTAGTGTCGCTTTCGCCGCTTCAAAACAAGCGTCCTTGGCTCTATTCCTATTGAGCTGAACGCGCCACGTGACAATGGGCGCGTTTCAAGTGTCAACGCCGGTCTGATAACATGCCAACGTCTGCCACCTGATACAGCTAATTTGTAAAGGCACTGATGAACTTTCTTTTCAATAGTTCCGTCTCAATTTTCGCTAACGCATACAACCGTTTGATTTGATCGTTCTGTTAAAAGCGCTTGGCGTGTTGTTAGACGATAGACACGAAAGAAAAGGGTCTTGTTCGGGGGCAAGAACAACAATAATAAAAAAATGAGCAAGTATTATTGTGTTGCTGTTGGACAGGGTCAAATCACGATCCATTAAATTGTGAGAAAAGGCAACCTCATTGGCTAGTGACTGCGGTATCGGCAATTCTTCAGCTAATTTAAAAGTCCTTTTGTTGAGAATAATCGTCAACATGTTTCTTTATTGTGTCAATTGTTCGCACATCTTTTGTTATTATAGTTGTGTTCTTAAAGATTTAACTAGCGAAACATTGCACTACAACAGACGTTCAAAGATTGGGCTGCTTGGAAGCATCCTTTCTTTTTCTTTTAGATGATGACGTCACATACGACGATGACGTCATTCCATGTTGTTATATCAGTTGTTGACCCTCTGGTGGCTAATTAGTCCATTTCCGGACTTACAGATGCGGTCACACACATTGCAAAGGACATTCACATCTGCATTCTGTAGTGCATGACGACGAAAATTTCACCGCTCTGCAGCCCTGTGTTACGTGGCGGTCGTCATTGTCGATAAAAAAGGTACAACAGACACGTAAGATATATGGTCACAAGGGCTTAGCATTTATTTTTCAGGCTCGTGTCGTGCACTCTGTTTCGGAGAAAAAGAAAGGGAAAGAGAAAGAGAGGGAGGACACTGTTAAATTCCTGTGCCAACTATCTCGCTGTCCCAAACTAGGGACCGTCAGCCCCGTCCGAACCCTACGCCGCCGAAAGGCAAAAGAGAGCGATTTTCTTGTTTCTCGTTTCTCGTTACCACGTAACTTCCGGTTCCGGTCAACACCCGAAACTTCCGGTCGGCTTTCAATTCCTCATCCGGGGGTCATACCTCGGTCAAGTTACCGGCAAACCGTTGTGTGTCCACTCCTCCTTTTTTTAACCTTTACTTTCTCTTATTTCTTCTTCCTCTCTTTCTATAGCAGTCCGCCCACAGTTTTATTACCACTATCAAACTCTGGTGGACCTTCATAATCACGTTACACATGTTAATGTAGATATTGAGCCGCTCAGCTCCTGTGCAGCACGTGTCTCGCCAAACCTGTCTGTTGGAGGCTAGATCTTCCTGGCTTAAAGGTGTAATGGTGCATTTCTTCAGTTTCTTACAACTTATACTTAATTAAGTTTCTTATGATCTTTGGGGGACCTCCTACCCTTCGAGTACCTTCTGCGAGTTCACCATAAAGTACTTTACGGGGGAGTCTGTTTGCAAATACACCTGCACAAGCTGAATCAAAGCTGCATTACACAGAGAAGACAGCAATAGGCATTGACCTCTGTGAAAGATAAATTTGTTTTAGACAAGATGGAGAGATCTCCACACTGGATGATAAGCCACTGAAATTAGTAGACCAGTTCACATACCTAGGTAGTAATATCTCTTCTTCAGAAAGCGATGCCAATATACGCATGAGGAATGCGTTAACTGCTATAGACAGACTATCGATCATATATATATATATATATATATATATATATAGTGTGTGGGATTGTCACTGTTTCAGCTTTTACTGGAATCCCGCATACATAACCTTTATACTGCCCATAAACACTCACATACATTCAAAATACCGCCACATACATACACCTAATTTCATACAATCATACACATCCTATGTCTATTGAATTTTCTGAAGTTTTTTGCAATTTTTCGATTTTCCTTGCATTTATAACATCTTCACCTGATGATTGCTATCACATGAAACCAATATGGTCGTGAATGTTCCTTTGTCACCAAATAAATAGATATGTAACCCTTTATGTATTATTTTTATTATATATATATATATATATATATATATATATATATATACGAATTCATTGCCTATCAACTTTGTTCTTGTGAACTTTGTTTTATATCATGTAGCATGGGGAATGAACAAGCGAAAGAAAACAAAAAACAGAACAAAAAAAAAAGAAACACACACACACACACACACACACACACACATATATATATATATTATATATATATATATATATATATATATATTCATTATAGAGTACAATATATTTAAGGTGCAATTGTTACCATTGGTTTCCAAGCAGCATGTTAGCCCACTTTTCATCAAGACAATGCGCCTGTTAAGAAATGCAGGGAATGTCAATTCATTTATATATGTGTGCATTTTTGAGAGCCGAATCTTTGTATTTCTCACACCATAATATATTATATATATTAATATATATATATATATATATATTGTGTATGTGTATGTTTGGTGTGTGTGTGTGTGTGTGTGTGTGTGTGTGTGTGTGTGTGGTGTGTATTTGGAATTGCCGTTATTCCATCTCTTTGTTCGCAAGCAAATCTTGCTTCAAGAATTGTTCGTTCTTCATTCTCTAAACGTGACATGACCATCGATGTTAGCGATGATGATGATGATGATGATGATGATGATGAAGATGATGATGATGATGATGGCTTCAATATTCATTTGATTACTGCGTTCAACCATTTGACTGTTCGTCACTATGTCCTCTCATTTGATCACTAGGATGGACCACCGCTTTGATTTTACAGAATCTTTCAGGGTTCTGCTTGTTGCTAAGGCGACACAAAGTCCATGTTTTACAAACAGATATGCTGACAACTATGTAAAATTTGTCGCTTTGTCACCAATGACTGTGAATTGCATTAATACTTTTGTCCTTTAAAATCTGATATTGAAACTGTGTTTCCCCATTGAAAATGATTGTGAACTTTATTAATACATTGGCTTTTAACACATTGATATTAGAACTAAGTATGAAGTGTTTACCTGTTTAAAATGATTGTAAACTTTATTAATACATTGGCTTTTAACACATTGATATTGCAACTAAGTATAAAGTGTTTACCTGATTAAAATGAATGTGAACTTTATTAATATATTAGCTTTTAACACATTGATATTGAAACTAAGTATGAAGTATTTACCTGTTTAAAATGATTCTCAACTTTATAAATACATTGGCTTTTAACACATTGATATTGAAACTAAGTGGGAAGTGTTTACCTGTTTAAAATGATTGTGAACTTTATTAATACATTGGCTCTTAACACATTGATATTGAAACTAAGTATGAAGTGTTTACCTGTTTAAAATGATTGTAAACTTTATTGATACATTAGCTTTTAACACATTGATATTAGAACTAAATATGAAGTGCTTACCTGTTTAAAATGATTGTAAACTTTATTAATACATTAGCTTTTAACACATTGATATTGCAACTAAGTATGAAGTGACTACCTGTTTAAAATAATTTTGAACTCTATTAATATATTGTCTCTTAAAACACTTATATTGCAACTGAATATAAAGTGTTTACCCAAAATCCTTTTAAACTTTATTAATACATTGGTTTTTAAAACATTGATATTGCAACTAATGATGATGATGAGGATGATGATGATGGTGATGCTGATGAAGATATAATGGAATCCTGATTGATATCTTGTGTTTAGAAGAAAATTAAAGTTTTGATTTAAAATCATGATAGACTTTTATTTATTTATTTCTTCTGGTAACACAAGAGCAAAGATTGAAGGGAAAATTTCTTTGATTATTCATTTGTTTATCTATTTGTTTTGTGGGGGTGGGGCTTTCATTTCGTAAAATAAATGAAAGCCCATATTTCGATTTTCGGTACTTATTTTCTCATAGGAAAGCCACCGTAAATTTTTTTTAATTTTTTTATTCATAACTTCGGTCTTTTATCTCTTTATTTATACTGTAATTAGAAAACTATAAGACCAACTCGAAAAAATGTTACGCCCCCAACATAAGGGTGGTGGTTTAAAATCAAGTGACCTGAAAAATATGAGAAAGTTTTGAAATAAAATAAATAATGCATTATAAAGATCATTCATTGATACATAAACACTGAAAATTTCATTAGAATCTGATAATTCCCTGATTTTTGGTAACTTTTTTCTGTAGGTGGGGGTAAAGTAATTTTGTCAAAAACGCATTTTAGGCCCATTTTGGGTATGACTCATTTTAGGCATTAGCAATTGAGATATTACACTTTATGTCCAGGAACACCAGACATTTTCTGCACCATCAGTCAACACATTATACCGACAGATTTAGTTTAATGGCATATCAACGCCGTGGGTTATTTAATGCCAACTCTTTATAATAATTATAATACAAGATAATATCATATATATAACATAACGAATATTATTACAATATCGAACACAACTCAACATATGCAACGTACACAACACACACACACACATATATATATACATACATATACCCCCAACACACACACACACACATATATATATATATATGTGTGTGTGTGTGTGTGCGTGTGTGTGTGTGTGTGTGTTAATAGAAAGGAAATGAATCTGACGGTATCAGTATAGATAAAAGGATATGAAAACAACACAATATGCTGTTAAAGTGAAAATATTTGATATCATATTCATAGCTAATATTGGACAATATTTCGATTTATAAAAATCATCTTCAGAGTTTGTTTTTTACTCTGGATGAGTCCGGATTAAAAAACAAGCTCTGAAGATGATATATATATTATATATATATATATATATATATAGTGTGGGATTAGTACTGTTTCAATGTTGGTACTGACGAATGTTTGCGGTTATGCATGCATGAAACCAATGGTCGTGACTATTCCTATGTCATTAGATATATAAAACCTTTATATATTATGTTATATTATATCATATTTAATTGTATTACACAACACACACACACACACACACACACACCACATATATATATATATATATATATATATATATTCATTGATGGGTACTACTATGTGAACATAGCGTAAGTAGATAATCCAATAGGGCTCAATATATTGTGAATATAGAGCATTAATAGGGGAAATAACTTCTTCTACGACTATATATATATATATATATATATTATATATATATATATATTATATATATATATATATCCTGTCACACAATAACCTATGAGCAGAAATCTTGCATTTTAGGTCTGATAAGTAAAGTTGGCGGAGTGGGCCTATTGTCGGTATTAGCCGGGAAGCGGGGGAGTCTATACCCTTTTTTGTAGCGCTAAACCAGGGAGATTGTTTTTGCTAAGCGTGCCACACCTACTGTTAGCTTATCACTTTACCACTCAGATCAGATTAGCCAATACGCACAACTTATGGTTCGCTGAATTGGCGAGGACCGGAATCGAACGAGGGACCTTGCATTACCTAGGTGAGTGCTCTACCTAATGAACTAAACAGAAACTCTGATACTCTGATTTATTTGTTTGGTTAGATGAGAAAAATATTGTTGTTGTTGTTTTTCTTCTTCATCTTTATCTTTCTTTTTTCTTTCTTTTTCTTTCTTTTTTTTTCCTTTCTTCTTCTTCTTCTTCTTCTTCTTCTTCTCTTCTCTTCTTCTTCTTCTTCTTTTTGTTGTTCTTGCTGTTGTTGTTGTTCTTTCTTTCTTTTTTTCTTCTTCTTCTTCTTCTTCTTCTTCTTCTTCTTCTTCTTCTTCTTCTTCTTCTTCCTTTTTGTAGTTTTTGCTGATATTGTTCTTCTTCTTTCCCTCTGTCTTTCTTTCTTTTTCTTTCTTCTTGTTCTTCTTCTTGTTCTTGCTTCCTTCTTCCTCTTCTTGCTTCCTTGTTCTTCTTGTTCTTGTTCTTGTTCTTCTTCCTTTTTCTTTCTTTTTCTTCCTTTATCTTTCTTTCTTTCTTTTTCCCCTTCTTCTTTTTTTTTCTTTCTTTCTTTTTTCCTTTTCATTTCTTTTTCTTCTTTCTTTCTTTCTTTCTTCTTTCTTTTCTTTTCTTGTTGTTGTTGTTGTTGGTTGTTGTGTTGTTGATTCTTCTTCTTCTTCTTCCACCTTTCGTTGTTGGTTGTTTTGTCAAATATATTGTTGCTTCGATCACTCAAGACAGCGTCCCATATTTTCTGTTATACCATCCCTGCATTCTTCCTTTCCCTTTCATGCCTTCCATCCCACCCCCCACACCACCCACCCCCACCAATTCCCTTTCCCGCCAAACCCTGTCCCTGCATTTTTTTTCTCTTTGCTAAATTAAAATTCATTCTGCGTTCCTTCTCCAAAATAATTCCTGCCAATTTTCGGGGTTTTTTGGTGTGTTTTTTCTGTTGTTCATAACGTTTTTACGTTGTAGTGTGTGTTTTTTTCGTTTTTTTCTTACTTCAGATCTCGTTTATGGGTCTTTCATTTTTTGGGGTTTTTTTTTCTCTCTCTCCATATGTTTACCCCTCGCACCCTGTACGTCCTCGCACACACACACCCCAAAGAAATGAAGACCCCTAAAGGGTCTGAGTAAAAGAAAAAGACGAAAAACAACTAACGTACGTATTGAAAGAAAAACCACCAAAACCCGAAATATGGCAGGAATTATTTGGAGAAGAACGCCAGATGAATTTAATTTAGCAAAAGAGAAAAAATGAAGGGAACAAGGGTTGGCGGGAAGGGAATTTGGTGGGTGGGGTGGTGTGGGGGTGGATGGAAGGCATGAAAGAAAAGGAAGAAGTGCAGGGATGGTATATAGATAAATGGACGCTGTCTGAGGTGATGTAAGCACAGTAGT
>CM042173.1:24236235-24253735 GCA_023376005.1 Doryteuthis pealeii
AAGAGAGAGATTCCAGGTGGTGCAGCGATACAGCAGTACTGATATAGCCACAGCCTGGAAGAATTGTCGCTTTAACTTGTCAGTGAGATCGGATTTCCAAATGACTGATAATTTGTTTGTGGCCGACCATACCTTTCCTATTCGTGTATTAACATCGCTTTCTGTGGATGATATATTACTACCTAGGTACGTGAATTGTTCTACTGGCTTATGAGGCTTATCGTTCAAGGCCTATATTCTTTGCTGTCTTCTCCACACTATACAGTAGTCTGTACCGGTGTATCTGCAAGAAGTGCAAGGTCATTAGCGTAGTCTGCATCTGTGACAGTCTGTGTGGGATATCGCCTGCTTCTTGCCTTTTTAAAAGTGAAGCCTTTTTCTTTTATGGTATCGTCCAAATACTTTCCGAATATGACGATCTATTTAGATCCATTTGTTTTATTTCTTTTGTTAATGGTCTTGTAAATAGTTTCACATTATCATCAGCAAATAATCCTATTTCTGATTCTATATCATTAGGTACATCATTTAATATAAAACATAATAAAGGTGTTACGATTTTTGTGACCATCCTTTAGGCTTCAAGTAAGAGGGTTATCCAGCGGAGATCCTTTGTGTTAAGCAAGGCGCGATCCTTAGGGGAAAATCCTTTGGTTGCTCCTTAGTGTTCCTCAGTCTTTCAGTTCCTTCGTCAATGAGGGCAAATGGACATCTGTTAATATCAGCCGATTAAGTTGTTAACCAACCACGTATTCGGGCTGTTGATTGGATGAGGTTTAAACCACGTGACCTCGCTTAGTTTATGAATTTAAATGGTGTATTGCAATTGTAAACTCGACAGTAAATTGCTTTATTCCATTAGAACATTTTAAGGTGCATTGCTCTTACAAAATAATTATTAAATTTTCACGACACAATTTAACAAAAAATAACCGTCGTGATAAAAATCGAGGTTTGCAGAATTTGTCGAACACACCATGAGAAAAGAGACCATGTAACCATTAAGCACCCCAGCTGGGATCTGTTTTGAAAAGAACACCTTTTGCTTTTCACCGTAAACTCCCGGTTGTTTGTTTACAAACAACAGATGATTTTTTTTGCGTTAGAATTTCACTGTAAGATTTTTTAAAAGTTTGTTCATGTATATTCACAACCCAAAGGCTTAAGTTTTTATACTAAAATAGGTTTCGATTTTAATAAAGATTAGTTAAAAATTAGTTATTTCATGTTGTTGTTGTTAATTCAATAGGACTTTTTTAAGTTTTAAAAACTTTTAACGAAAAACACGTTTTTATATGAAAGACACATTTTTATATTAAAATAGTTTTTATTTAATCAGAATTTTTTATGTTTATTTAAATGAAAGGAAATTGGGACCAAGTAACCAATAAATAACCTTTTTTTAATTAAAATCGAAAACCATTCTAGTATAAAAATATGCCTTTGGGTTGTAAATATACATGGACAAACTTTTAAAAAATCTTATAGTGAGATTCTAACGCAAAAAATAATCGCCTGTTGTTTGTAAACAAACAACCAGCAGTTTACGGTGAAAATCAAAAGGTGTTCATTTCAAAACAGCTCCCACTTGGGGTACTTATTGGTTACATGGTCAAAAAATAACTTATGAAATCCAGAGGAAATACAAGTCTGACAAATTTATCACTCAGTTGTAAATTGGACAGTAAATTGCTATATTCCATTGAAAAAACTTTAAAGTACATTTCTCTTGCAAAATTAATTAATTATAAAATTCTTACGATCAGATTGAACAAAAAATAAGCTTTGTAATAAAAAGCGAAGTTTACAGACTTTGTCGAACACCAATAAATTTCAAAAATGAAACGCCAATTTTTCATTGCAATTCTACAAAGAATTGTTCAAGACATTTGAATATTGGCAAATTCTTTAAATCAACGAGGTAGGCAGGTGCCAGTGAAGAATTCTTTATTGTCCAAATTTCACCAGCTTCAACCTCAAGTGTCTTTGCTTTTCGTTGCTATTGTTATTTTCACTCATTGTGTTATAAACATTCTGTTATCCTAACTGCCATGTTTATTTCGATGGAACTAAATTGACTTTAATTGAATACGAGGTATGTGTTTGAAAATAGGCGAAAGTGACATTTCCGTATTTATCATTAAGACTAGCAAATATATGCAACCTCCGGCGGGAAAGTATTTCAGTTTTAAGAACACATTTTATGATATTTTCGTGTTAAAACATTCAGTTGAATTGATTCTAACAAATTCGTATTTTCAGTGTAGATTTACGGTGAAATGAAAATGGCCGACCAAAACAGATGGCTTCCTCAAAGTGAAAGAAACAAAGGGAGGTTACTCTCATTTATGTAGCTAATGTTCAGATTACACAAATTTCGTCATTAAACAACCCATAAGAAGGAACTATCCTGGATATAAAAACAACACTTAATATTACTTAGCCGCTCCAGAGCGGTCACCCATCTAAGTTTTGAACAGGCTCATCGCTGCTTAACTTTGGCGGCCTAATGTCGGTAACAGCGAGGGAGTCTATCCTCTTTTCTCTAGCGCTAGACCAAGGAGATTGTTTTAGCATCTGAGGTGGAGCGCCAGACCTACCATCAGCTCCTCACTTTACCGCACAGATCCCCGTGCTACTCATACGCTGAGTTTGGCGAGGGCCGGTATCGAACCAGGAACCTTGTGATTTCTAGCCGAACGCTCTACCGACTGAGCTAAATCGACCCTTTAGAGCAGTTTTAAATCTACAAAATGATTTCAAATATTTTTTGGTTCATCTGTTGTGTTATCTCCTATTTAATTTTGAATTAACATTTAATAATAATTTATTGCAAGCAATATTTCCCTTCATGCAGAACAGCAATAATTTCAAATCCTTTGATAAATTCATAGCTTACTGTTATATCGTAATGACCAGTTATACCGAGTGGTCGATCACAGGAGTATTAAGAGGAGAGTCCTTCACATAAGTCCCACACATAGAGTGATCTGTGTGTACTTAAATAGTGGCTAGCACCACCACCATCACTGGTGACGTACGGGGAAGATGGGTCATTCCATTATATCACCCCCACCCCGATGGAATTTAACTTAATATTTCTTCTTGTTTGGATTTGGACATAGCCGTTTTACAGCTTTCTTTTCTCTCAAACTTTTTCTCCTCCTGACGGTTACTCGTGGAATTTGTGGAGAATAAGAAGTTGATGGTGCAGATGGCACATCCACAAGTACTTTTTGGTTAATGGTAGGTGAATGGGTCATTCAATTATATCACTTACATAAAGATATTTTTGAACGTGATTAATTTCCTAATATTCAAACAGTCCTGTCGGCTGGGGCTTTAGAGCCATCCAACTGTACCTCTACAGAAGGATAAGAAACTCCCAATGTGGCCACCTATTGGCCGTGGTTGGCGATCCGTGATGCTTAAGGATGGAACCCAGGGAGCTGAGAAGTCCATGACACGCAACACTCCACTTTGGTCCTTACTTAGGATAGATCTGAGGTCGGAGAGACCCCTCCGGTTAATCGGCTGGTCATGTCAAGCCCTAGCACCTATATAATTTATCCAACCCTATTGTTCTTATGGCAAACCCCAACCCTTTTTATATGTGCTAGAAGGCGGTGGCTTAGGGTCTTATTGTCCTTGGTATAACGTTAAACTCTATCTGAGTTTTAGAGCTCGGGAATGTGAATTACCCCTTCATCCCCATTACTCCCAGGTTCATTCTGACACGGAATGGTAGTACCTGTTAGGGTCTCATCTATTGGTTAAATAGAAAAAATATGTAAATAAAAAATTATTTAGTAACCATCAAGTAACCAATTTGACGTGTTAAATTCCCCCATTAAAATTTACCCCCATTAAAACATACCCGCATTAAAATCCCCCCCCCCTAAAAAAAGAGTCCATATTTTCGTGAAAATTTGACTCTTATTTATTGTTCATAGAATTAAAAAAAATGCCTTAAATTTCAATTTATCTAAGGGTGTTAAAATGTAAACATTGTTTTCGTTCATGATTTTGATTATTTCCGTAAGCTGACATTTTAAAAAAATCTTCAGGAGTTTTTTATTTAATGTTTCTTCTTTTGAATGGATAACAAGATAATATTGACCTTTATGCATTTTTATTGTGTTAAATATTGGGGGGGGGGTATATATTACACGTCAAATTGGATGTCTTTACCGTACTAAATGAAATGTTATATATAAACAGACCACCAAATAAGTGTTAATATATCATTATTTCTCATTCAGCCTGTATTCTCTACTGAGACAGCGTCGTCTCCGATGGCTGGGCCAGGTCCCCCGGATGGGTGATGAACGAATGCCGAAGGACATCCTCTATGCATAGTTTTCGTCCGGTAAGAGACAGATTGGTCGCCCCTAGCAGCATTTCAAGGGTGTCTGCAAGAATGATGTTGGGTGTTCCTTCCAGCTGTGAAAATTTGTCTCAGGGCCGCCCTCAGTGGTGGCAGTGTCTCCGTAGCGGATTGTTCATGTCTGAAGCCACCCTGGCGCAACACCATAAAGCTAAGAGGTCCGGAAGAAAGCAGCAGCAACAAAGCATTGGCATATCAACATATTCAGGGACAGCCTTCACATGCGACATCTGTGGTCGAGAATGTTTTTTCGAACATTGGACTTTACAGTCACAGGAGGCGCTGTAACTTCAGGGGCACAAAAACTATATTATAGTCTTCCGAGACTGAAATGCCAGTGATCATATTAGGATTAGAAAGTGAAGTTTTTTTGGTTGGCCTTGTGATATTCGAATCCACACATCAAGAAGATGTTTGACTGTGGACTGACTTCTGCTCCCTTCAGCTCGGCGGCATTTGATATCGTTTAAAGTGTCCGTGTGCTACGATCAAGGTCGGTGCCCGTTCAAAGACATAAAAGTTGGTGAACAAAGGAAACGGCAAATCAAATGGAATTGGAATGAAATGAACAAGATTTAAAGTCAACAAACAAATATTCTTTTACGAAGTGTGTTCAAAAAGTATCAAGACTGAAGGTGTATTTACCAACACAAAAATGAACAACGTTAATTTTCTTCAAAATACCAGGGGTGTGAAAAAAGTATCAAGACTGAAGGTGTATTTACCAAGACAAAAATGAACAACGTTAATTTTCTTCAAAATACCAAGTGTGTTGAAAAAGTATCAAGACCGAAGGTGTATTTACCCAGACAAAAATAAACAAGGTTAATTTTCTTCAAAATACAAGTGTTGAAAAAGTATCGAAACTGAAGCTGTATTTTCCATGACAGAAATGAACAATGAATGGAACGTTCATTTTTCTTCAAGATTCAAGTTGAGCTGAAAAAGTATCGAGACTGAGACTGTGTTTATCAAAACAGAAATGAACAATGAATAAAACGTTATTTTTTTTTTAATAAAAAATGGTTCACTTGACACTCCAGTGAGCTTTTCATTAGTCGAAGTACCTCTGAAAATCTTCTTCATATGATGTAGTATTACTTGTAATCTCACCCCCCCCAGTATTATTCATGAGATTAATTTTCACACGGAAAAAAGTCACACGGAGCTATCGTCTACAATCCCAACGCCCAAAACGTTCAGTTCTGTCGGATGTAAAAGATGGCTCAATATTTTTTTGATTAAGATGAAATACTTTTTTTTAATTTGTTTAGTTAAAGGATTTTACCGTCTGCATTCATCTGCTTGTTTATTTCGTAAACGTGGTTTTGATTGGCTGATTATAAAATGGCAGATAAAATCACTAATCTCATTGGCTAATCTTTATTTCTGAGATACGTATTTATTTACGTATTTTACTGATTTAACTCTTAACATTCTGTTGAGAATTTTCTAAGTCCAGAGTCCGATTCCTATAAGGATTTATCAAAAAATGGTCTTTCTATTTAAAGTTACCTGTTATTTCCCTTAAATCAAAGACTGCTAAATGTTTAATATTACATTTAAACAAAGGCTATCATTTGGGGCAGATTAGGAAAATGAATGGGACTTCCGGCCGGGTGGAATGAGACATTATAAGACACTAAGAGTTAAAACTTAATTACCAAACCAAGAAACCTATGTGGGGAAAAGTAAGTGGACACTTTTTGTGATTTTATCTTAATCATTAAGTAAAAATTATTGAGACATCTTTTACATCCCACAGAATTAAAAACAAAACTAGAGGCTTCTTTGGCCTTGAAATTGTCGTCTACTACGAGGGTCATTCAAAAAGTTCTTATTCTAACCCAGAAGAAGTCGGAAAAATAAAACATTTTTCGCATTATTTGGGATATTCGGACTATTGTCCTCGTCTTTATTGATATCTGTACAACGTTTCAGCCGATGTGCTCTCCAGCCTTCTTCGGGAATTTCTTGTCAGACTCGGGAACCTTCTTTTCGAACTTGGAAACCTTCTTGTCGTTACCGGGAACCTCCTTGTCGTAATCGGGATAATTGGACACATGGCGTAGTGAATATAGGCGTTGAGTCAAGACAGTTCCAAGTGACAGTTATCTCTAGGCTTCAGGTTCAATCGTGGTCAAGGGCAAAAGTATCATAAAATAATAATAAACACAGCTTAACACTTGTACCCAGTCATGGTTAGCAGAATGAGAACAGTATACCCCCGTGGATTGAATAAAGGTTTCGGTTCAAAGTTCCGTGATGGCTCCCAATTACAAGAATGTTCCCGAGTTCAATATACTACAGTATTTATTTCCTTCTCATCGTCTTTTTATTATATTTTTTCTGTGTAGCATGTCCATTTTCTTTCCTTTCTTTATTTAGAATAAAAACGGAATGGTCCATTACTTAGCTCAAGTGACGACGCTTATAAGAATATTAGGCGACAGCAGATAATCAGAATATATATTTTTGCATGTCATCTTGGATGATTTGGACGGTCTCATTTTTAAGCAGAGGGTGTTGCAACATGATAACGGTCGAAAGATTAAGCAACACCAGTATTATCAATTTATCTATTTTTTTTTGTTACCGAATTTCATTGCCGTAATATTTGGTAAAATTCCTCCTCCTCCTCCTCCTCATCATCATCATCATCATCATCATCATCATCAAGTCTTTCTGTCACCATCTGAAGATTAAGGAACAAGCCTACTAATATATAGATTAGTAGTGTGTAGCTACAACAAAAATGTTCAACTGTGGACCTTCTTTCTGGGTGAGGCTTAGAACTTTCTGAACGACCCTCGTATATTTCGAATGTAGGGTGTTGCACTTGTACAATACCGTGTTTCACCAAAACCATTTCGTTCAAAAATTTTCGTGACTGGCTTCATATATATATATCATTCCATAATGATTGGACACATTTTAAATGCTATTTTCTCAGATTACAAAAGTGACACAGAGTACTAAGTATATTTATTACATAACTGGTACACAGGAGTAATCTAAGATTTGAATATTATGCCCTTGAGATGGTCACTATCATGGCGTTCTCCACACGTCCACAGTTCTCTGTACTATGAGATGTTCGAAGTCAACCCGGAGAATTCCTTTTCCTGGCATTGCCTGTCTCGCGGAAATTTATAACAGCACGAAGGATTAGCTTTCGGGATGGTGCCTCTCGCTTTCCAAAATGCCGTTGGAATTTTCTTTGGGCTGCAACGATGGATCTTTGGCTGGCGAAGTATTCTTCAACTACATATGCAATTTCTTTTGGACTCCACGGCATTATGGGGATCACCAAAATCAATATCTGAAAGTAATAAAAACGTAACGTAATATTCAATCTTAGATAACATTTAAAACTTCTGTGTGTCAGTTATGTAATAAATATATTTAGTACATTGAGTCCTTTTTATAATCTGAGAAAATAACATTTAAAATTTGTCCCATCATTATGGTCAACCCTTTATATTTCAAATTGGCACTCACTCCTATAGGCTGCTATCTATTCTTCGACTACATATGCAATTTTTTTTTACTCCACGGCATTATGGGGATCACCAAAATCAATACCTGAAAGTAATAAAAACTTAATGTAATATACAAATCTTAGATAACATATAAAACTCCTGTGTATCAGTTATGTAATAAATATATTCATTACTCTGTGTCGTTTTTATAATCTGAGAAAATAGTATTTAAGATGTGTCGCATCATTATGGTCAACCCTTTATATTTCAAATTGGCACTCACTCCTATAGGCTGCTATCTAGACGTCTAGACATCATTTGCTCAGCTGTGCACATGTCTTATTTTGATTTTAAAAATAAAATGTCACTCTTCAGTCACGAGACTCTTTTATCACACCTATTATACTTATATTTTGGCTGATATTTTCACACCTGTGTATATTCACACCTTTTCTACTAAAATATATTCACACCTATCATATTGGTATATGTCTACAACTACTATAATGATATCAATTTTTCTGAAACATCCATATATATATATATATATATATATATATATATATATATATATCTTATTATAATGGAGATTGTATGTTTTTCTGTCTGTAACCGAAACTATATTATTATACAAGTCACAATTCCCTTAATTATTTACATTACATTCTCCATGATTTTATTTTTATTTAAACCTCAATTATTAATAAAATTGTTTTACATTATTAATACTGCTGACCATATCTACATACTAAGAACATACATTTCTATTTATATATACAACAAAATAGCTGTTTAAAGTGTGTACGGGAAGGCTAATTTGCATATTGATCTTAAAAATTTGATTTTAATAAATATATGCTTAGTTTTATTGATTTCTAATTGTTTGATTTTATCTTATTGAATATGAGCAAAAATCTCGGGGATAAATCTTAAAAGAAATTCATTAACAAAAAGAAATAACTGTAATATTATTTTTTACTTCCTATTTTATCTAAATAGTTACACCAGGAAAATTTAACAATGAAAGACGGGAGTAACGGAAAATGATGGAAGAGTTAGTTTCAAAGTTGTTATATTTTTCAATCATACCCCCTCTGTTCCAAATCATTTTTATTTGCATTCTTATTCAGTTTCATTAGCCTTTCTAATTTGATATGATATTTTATTATATTAAAACTTAAATACTTGCACCCGGAGGGTGCATATATTTGCTAGTATATATAAGTATATTTTGGAAGCATTTTTTCTTTTAAAGATATTTTGTTGAACTCAACGGACAATTCTTGTCTGACGAGTTTTTATTCAATCCTTTCTAACTGTCTGGCCATCTGTTTAATATCCGAGTGGAATTGGTGTGTGAATCCACCAAAGGTTTTACCACGAGCGTTTTCTGCTCAACCTAGTGCCATCATCAGGTGTGAGATGTTTGCATTGTTTCTTTTTTTTTTGTTTCTTATAAACTTGTGAGCTCCTCCTACTACTACTAATGCCTACTGCTACTGTTTGTTTAAAAAGAAATAATGGAAACATCTCATCAGTTCCACACCTGATGATGGCACTAAGTAGTGCAGAAAGCATGGTAAAACCTTTGGTGGATTCACACACCAATTCCACGTGGATATTAAACAGATGGCCAGATAGTTAGAAAGGATTGAACAAAAACTCGTCAGACAAGAATTGTCCGTTGAGTTCAACAAAACATCTTTAAAAGAAAAAATGCTGCCAATATAATATATATATATATATATATATATATATATATATTGGCAGCATTATATATACTAGCAAATATATGCACCCTCCGGTTGCAAGTATTTAAGTTTTAATGTAATAAAATATTATATTAAATTAGAAAGTCTAATGAAACTAAATAAGAATGCAGATAAAAAGATTTGAAACAGGGGGTTATAATCGAAAAATATAACAACTGAAACTTACTCTTCCATTACTCTCGTCTTTCATTGTTATTTTTTCTAATTAAAGTATTTAGTTAAAAGAGGAAGTAAAGAATAAAATTACAGTTATTTCTTCTTGTTAATGGATTTCTTTTAAGATTAATTGAAGAGATTTTTCTCATATTCATTAAAATAAAACCAAACAGTCAGAAATCAATAATACTTAGCACATATTTATTAAAATCACATTTTTAATATCAATATGCAAATTAGCCTTCCCGTTCACACTGTAAAACCGCTATTTTGTGTATAATATGAATATAATTGCATTTTGTTAGTATGTAGATATGGTTATCAGTATTAATAATGTAAAAGAAAATTTTATTAATAATTAAGGTTAAAATAAAAACAAAATCATTGAGAGTGTTATGTCAATAACTAAGGACATTGTGACTTGAGTAGTGATATAGTTTCGGTTACAGACAGAAAATCACACAGTCCCATTATAATAAGATATATATATATATATATTATATATATATATATATAGAGAGAGAGAGAGAGAGAGAGAGAGAGAGAGAGAGAGAGAGAGAGGGGAGAGAGAGAGAGAGAAAGGGGTAGAGGTCGTTGGAAATGTACTCGTCGACCCGAGTTTAAATCCAGGGCGAGACTGCTTGCATTTCCCATAGCTCTAATACCATTGAGAAAGGTGTGCATCCAACCACTCTCTCTCCAGTTATGGGTAAATAGTAGGGTAGACTGTGCTCTTTAACATTTGCTAGGTAACCAGTCTAGGAGAATAAAAACTCTTAATTCAACCCTGTTCAATTACGCTTAAGAAATTGACTTTGTGTCGCATCCTACTTGTACGGAGGAGCTGGAAGCAGAATTTTTTCATTGGATTCTTACAACACACTCCCAAAAGGAACATCTATTGTCATTCATCAGTAGTTGTCCTGTGTTTAAGGAGACCAATTACTACAGTTAGGTAGTTTGTAATGGGTTTCAGCAGTGGTACTGGCAGTGCGAGTGAAGAGACTACAACACAGCTGGCTGCCCACAAATTGAAGACCACCACGACCAGTTCATCTGCGCGAATCATGTCGTTGAAGAATGGACAACGCAGACAACATTTTAAAACACTTATAAAGGTTTCTTCTTAGAAATCAATAACAAAAACATTAAATACACTATGTGCAGAAAAATAACTCCCATGTTTATATTTTATATCAATGTAATACCGTTGGCTACGTACGTAAAACAAAACTCATTATTAAAAGTTTTAATTTTATTTGTTTATTTTTGTTGTCATTATTTTCTAAATATTATTTCCAGCGAAAAGAAAATTTTACTTTATGTTTTAATACGGGTGTCGATGTTGATAGCATAGCAGAAGAGGTTGAACCTTCACACGAATATTCTTTTTTTTTCCTTTTTTTTTTTTTGCATTGTAACAAGATAGCGGCTGAGCGGCAGTCAGGCAATATGACGCCTGACATAAAAGCAGAATTTTTTTATTGAATTCCTACAATCCACTCCTAAAAGGAGCTTCTATAGTGATTCATCAGTATTTGTTTTGTATTTAAGGAGATCAATCAGTAAATATTAGCACAATGTAGTTTAGTAATGGGTTTCAGCAGTGGTGAGTATATATATATATATATATATATATATATATATATATATTCATTTATTTTTTATTTAATTTGCTGAGTTTTTATAGATCAATGTTTTATTATAAACAGCTACCCAGGTTTCATGCCAAGGGGCAATCATCAGGTCGTTGACCACCATGGGATCTAACTCAACTGCCTGATGATTGCCCCTTGGCATGAAACCTGGGTAGCTGTTTATAATAACATTGATCTATGAAAACTCAGCAAATTAATAAAATATTAGCTCTCACAATTTGTGATTGAGCACTGTATTTTCTTTGTTTCATCACAAAAAAAAATTGTTTTTATATATACCTATATATATATATATATATATATATATATATATATATATATATATTTATATTATATATATATTATATATAATATATATATATATATATGGAAATCGTTGTCCTGGGGGTGACCTTGCTTCTGTAATCCTGCGATGGGATTCACGGCAATACAGGTTAGGTGGCTGCGCAGTTTGAATTAATATTACCATTGACTAGATGATTTGGCATTCTCGTTTGTGGCATGGGCTGGTGGCCCAGTGTGTTGAGTCCCGCTCTTCACGCTGTGGTACGCTGTTCAATCTCTAGTGGCGGAGATTGTGGTATGCACAGCTGATGAGACCAAAGGAGGTCGAAACAGCTGTCCAGTGCTCCGGATGTCACAAATAATGTTTGCCGAGTTGTCTGGTCGTGGTAATATTTATCAATTATATATATATATATATAATATATATATATATATATAAAAGCTGAAAACTTGGTCGACCCAACAATTTTATTTTGCTTTCTTTATTCATTGTAAATTCGTGAGTGATATATATTAGGATAGGATCTACATTAAATTCATACATTAAATATTAAAATTAAACATTAAAATTATACTTTATGAATATATCAAATTACAACAAATTTACACTATAATTCATAAATGTGCCTCCTGTGGCGCTCTGGTAAGTTGTCCGAACTATATTAATAAAATTAGACATTAAAATTGAAATTTAAAATCGAAATTATTATGATATTTGCTATTCATATTTACATTAAAATTAAAATAAATTCGATTGATATTTTCTTTAAAAACTGTTAAACTAAGAAATACGTTTAAAAAATCCGTTTTACGGAGCTTCGAAAAAACACGTCATACCTCTATGAAGAAACTTATTTTATTCATAAGAATATATTTTACTTATAAAAAATTAGTTTAATAATCTTATGTTGAAAGAAAAAGACTGATTCTCAAATCTATTATTTTCTTTGAAATTAATTGATTGAAAAGGTGTTAAGTAAATAACGATAGTTTAGTCAAATTTATTTGTTTAATGACATATCAACATTCATGGGAGTTAAGTTTTTATGGGCCATCCAATAGGTTTTAAGCAAGAGTGATTGTCCAGTGGATTTGGATCCTTGGTAATCCTCTGATAATGAATCCTTTGGTTCTTCTGGTAAAGAGAACTGAGTATTGTAAGTCCCTCCCCAATGAGTGCTAGTAGAACTATAGCCAGTATCAGTGTTTAAGTAGTGTATCAGCCATGCAGTATGGCTAGTGATTGGCGAAGAAATAAACTACATGACCACGGCTAATCTATAAATTCAGGGTGGGAATTGAAGCACACATTTATATACAAAATAAGTCTAACAATGGGTTATTTAGTGCCTAAGACATTGATTGAAAATTTGTCAAGTAAATAACGATAGTTTTGTTAGATTTATATGTTCAATGACATATCAACATTCATGGGTTATTTAGTGCCTAAGAAAATCCTTGTAGAAGAACAAAAGTGGTACTATCACAGAGATGCTGATAGGTACGCGACCTGCGTTACTGACGCACAAAAATCTAAAAGGACGCAGTAAAATTGTATCCATGCGTCCCAGTAATTTTTGTTTTTCTTCCCTCATATATAGTATATTAATGGATGTGGAGGATGTTTAAAATGCCTATAACACTTTTCCCATCAATTCTCCTCCTTCCAGTCTCCACATCCATTAATATACTTTGAAAAAAAAAAAAAACTGGAGCACATCACCCCTGATGATGGCACTTCGAAGTGCCGAAAGTACTCGAGATATGAACGAATCCACGAATTCCATTCAAATATTTTTTAAAGTTGTCCAGAAAGCTTGAAAAGATCAATAAAATCGTTAAACAGGAGACATCTGTTTTGTTTAATTCTACATGTATAAATGAAAGAATGCTGCCCAAATACCCACACACACATACACACACACACACACACACACACACACACATATATATATTATATATTATATATATGTGTGTGTGTGTGTGTGTGTGTGTGTGATTTCTAGCGAACGCTCTACCGACTGAGCTAACAGGCCCTATATATATATATATATATATATATATATATATAGTTTTATACATAGAAAGATGGAAGTTGTCTTTTTTTGGTCTTTTAGCATCCTGCTAACATCCTAAAATAATCACAAGCAAATTAATAATCTCAGTTTGTACGTCAAGTGTGAGCCAAATGACCAGAAAAACGCCCACCTTTCGAAAACCAAGTCTGTTCGTCAGAGAAAACCTGGTTATCTTAGTGTCGCTTTCGCCGCTTCAAAACAAGCGTCCTTGGCTCTATTCCTATTGAGCTGAACGCGCCACGTGACAATGGGCGCGTTTCAAGTGTCAACGCCGGTCTGATAACATGCCAACGTCTGCCACCTGATACAGCTAATTTGTAAAGGCACTGATGAACTTTCTTTTTCAATAGTTCCGTCTAATTTTCGCTAACGCATACAACCGTTTGATTTGATCGTTCTGTTAAAAGCGCTTGGCGTGTTGTTAGACGATAGACACGAAAAGAAAGGGTCTTGTTCGGGGGCAAGAACAACAATAATAAAAAAAAAATGAGCAAGTATTATTGTGTTGCTGTTGGACGGGGTCAAATCACGATCCATTAAATTGTGAGAAAAAGGCAATCTCATTGGCTAGTGACTGCGGTATCGGCAATTCTTCAGCTAATTTAAAAGTCCTTTTGTTGAGAATAATCGTCAACATGTTTCTTTATTGTGTCAATTGTTCGCACATCTTTTGTTATTATAGTTGTGTTCTTAAAGATTTAACTAGCGAAACATTGCACTACAACAGACGTTCAAACATTGGGTTGCTTGGAAGCATCCTTTCTTTTTCTTTTAGATGATGACGTCACATACGACGATGACGTCATTCCATGTTGTTATATCAGTTGTTGACCCCCTGGTGGCTAATTAGTCCATTTCCGGACTTACAGATGCGGTCACACACATTGCAAAGGACATTCCCATCTGTATTTTGTAGTGCATGACGACGAAGATTTCACCGCTCTGCAGCCCTGTGTTACGTGGCGGTCGCCATTGTCGATAAAAAAGGTACAACAGACACGTAAGATATATGGTCACAAGGGCTTAGCATTTATTTTCAGGCTCGTGTCGTGCACTCTGTTTCGGAGAAAAAGAAAGGGAAAGAGAAAGAGAGGGAGGACACTGTTAAATTCCTGTACCAACTATCTCGCTGTCACAAACTAGGGACCGTCAGCCCCGTCCGAACTCTACGCCGCCGAAAAACAAAAGAGGGCGTTTTTCTTGTTTCTCGTTTCTCGTCACTACGTAACTTCCGGTTCCGGTCAACACCCGAAACTTCCGGTCGGCTTTCAATTCCTCATCTGGGGGTCATACCTCGGTCAAATTACCGGCATCCCGTTGTGTGTCAACTACTCCTTTTTTTTAAAACCTTTACTTTCTCTTATTTCTTCTTCCTCTCTTTCTATAGCAGTCCGCCCACAGTTTTATTTCTACTATCAAACTCTGGTGAACATTCATAATCACGCTACACCTGTTAATCTAGATATTGAGCCGCTCAGCTCCTGTGCAGTACGTGTCTCGCCAACCCTGTCTGTTGGGGGCTAGATCTTCCTAGCTTAAAGGTGTAATGGTGCATTTCTTCAGTTTCTTACAACTTATACTTAATTAAGTTTCTTATGATCTTTGGGGGACCTCCTACCCTTCGAGTACCTTCTGTGAATTCACCATAAAGTACTTTACGGGGTAGTCTGTTTGCAAATACACCTGCGCAAGCTGAATCAAAGCTGCATTACACAGAGAAGACAGCAATAGGCATTGACCTCTGTGAAAGATACATTTGTTTTAGACAAGATGGAGAGATCTCCACACTGGATGATAAGCCACTGAAATTAGTAGACCAGTTCACATACCTAGGTAGTAATATCTCTTCTTCAGAAAGCGATGCCAATATACGCATGAGGAATGCGTTAACTGCTATAGACAGACTATCGATCATATATATATATATATATATATATATATATATATCTATATATATAGTGTGTGGGATTATCACTGTTTCAGCTTTTACTGGAATCCCGCATACATAACCTTTATACTGCCCATAAACACTCACATACATTCAAAATACCGCCACATACATACACACATCATTTCATCCAATCATACACATCCTATGTCTATTGAATTTTTTGAATTTTTTTTGCAATTTTTCGATTTTCCTTGCATTTATAACATCTTCACCTGATAATTGCTATCGCATGAAACCAATATGGTCGTGAATGTTCCTTTGTCACCAAATAAATAGATATGTAAACCCTTTATGTATTTATTTTATTATATATATATATATATATATATGAATTCATTGCCTATCAATTTTGTTCTTGTGAACTTTTTTTTATATCATGTAGCATGGGGAATGAACAAGCGAAAGAAAAAAAACAGAACAAAAAAAAGAGAAACACACACGCACACGCACACACAGCACACACACACAACACACACACACACACACACACACATATATATATATATATATATATATATATTCATTATAGTGTACAATATATTTAAGGTGCAATTGATACCATTGGTTTCCAAGCAGCATGTTAGCCACTTTTCATCAAGACAATGCGCCTATTCAGAAATGCAGGGAATGTCAATGCATTTATATATGTGTGCATTTGGTGAGCCGAATCTTTGTATTTGGCTACAAGCACTCTTCCTCATCAGCTTGTTTTTATACACACACATAAAATTAATATTGTATAGATTATGTATTATTTACACACAAATGTTGAAGATTAATAGGAATATATATAGAAGAGAGAAAAGAAAGAAAAGTATACATAAATAGATTATTACATTTTTTAATTGATTAAAAAAAAAACAAAAAACAAACAGGTAAAAATCAATTCATATCAATATAGCATGCAAAATATTCACTGCTCCATGAATTCTACACCACCCTGGCATATATAGTGTGTGCAGGCCTCGACTAATATAGATTTCATTCATTATAGTGTACAATACATTTAAGGTGCAATTGTTATCATTGGTTTACCAGCGGCATGTTAGCCACTTTTCTTCAAGACAAATGTGCCTATTACTAAATGCAGGGAATGTCAATGCATTTATATGTGTGCATTTTTGAGAGCCGAATCTTTGTATTTCTCACACCATATAATATAATATATATATATATATATATATATATATATATATATATAATATATTATATATTTGTGTATGTGTATGTGTGATGTGTGAATGTGCTGTGTGTGTGGGGGGGTTGGAATTGCCGTTATTCCATCTCTTTGTTCGCAACGCAAATCTTGCTTCAAGAATTGTTCGTTCTTCATTCTCTAAACGTGACATGACCATCGATGTTAGCGATGATGATGATGATGATGATGATGATGATGATGATGGCTTCAATATTCATTTGATTACTGCGTTCAACCAGTTGACTGTTCGTCACTATGTCCTCTCATTTTGATCAGTAGGATGGACCATCGCTTTGATTTTACAGAATCTTTCAGGTTCTGCTTGTTTGCTAAGGCGACACAAAGTCCATGTTTTACAAACAGATATGCTGACAACTATGTAAAATTTGTCGCTTTGTCACCAATGACTGTGAATTGCATTAATACTTTTGTCCTTTAAAATACTGATATTCAAACTGTGTTTTCCAATTGAAAATGACTGTGAACTCTATTAATACATTAGCTTTTAACACATTGATATTGAAACTAAGTAT
>CM042173.1:24258735-24273735 GCA_023376005.1 Doryteuthis pealeii
TTTTTTTTTTCTTCTTTCTTCTTCTTCTTTCTTTCTTTCTTTTTTCTTCTTCTTCTTCTTCTTTCTTTTTTCTTCTTCTTCTTCTTCTTTCTTCTTCTTCTTCTTCTTTCTTCTTCTTCTTCTTCTTCTTCTTCTTCCTTTTTGTAGTTCTTGCTGATATTGTTCTTCTTCTTTCCCCTCTTTCTTTCTTTTTTTTTTTTTTCTTCTTGTTCTTCTTCCTTGCTTCCTTGCTTCCTTCTTCTTCTTTTCTTGTTCTCTTCTTGCCTTCTTTTCCTTTATCTTTCTTTCTTTCTTTTTCCCCTTCTTCTTCTTCTTCTTTCTTTCTTTTTTTCTCCTTTCATTTTTTCCTCTTTTTTCTCTTTTTTCCTTTCTTGTTTTGTTTGTTGTTGTTTGTTGTTCTTCTTTCTTCTTCTTCTTTTCCTCTTCTTCTTTCTTCTTTCTTCTTCTTCTTTCTTTCTTCTTCCTTCTTCTTCTTCTTCTCTTCCACCTTTCGTTGTTGTTGTTGTCCAATATCGTTGTTGCTTTACATCCTCAGACAGCGTGTCCAATATTTTTTATACCATCCCTGCATTCTTTCCTTTTCCTTTCATTGCCTTCTATCCCATCACACACCACCCCACCCCACCAATTCCCTTTCCCGCCAAACCTGTCCCTGCAATTTTTTTCTTTTGCTAAATTAAAATCATTCTGCGTTCTTCTCAAATAATTCCTGCCATATTTTTTCGGGTTTTTTTTGTGGGTTTTTCTTTTTCCATAAACCGTTACGTTTTAGTTGTTTTTTCGTTTTTTCTTTTCTTTACTCAGACCCCTTTTTTAGGGTTCTTCATTTTTTGGGTTTTTTTTTCTCTCTCTCTCCATATTTTACCCCCCTCCCCTGTACGTCCTCCGCACCCCGCCCCCGCCCCGCTCGTTCCTTTTGCTTCCCATGCTCTGTCCGTCTTGGCCGACAACAGGCGAAGAAGGGAAACATCCTCGCGACCTTCGTGGCATGAAGGGAAAAGCGAATTTTTCCTATGGTCTCTTCGAAATTTTGGCCATCAGTTTGAGACGGAAGGAGTGCCGCCGCCCGCCGCCGCCGCCGCTGGCGCTTCCGCCGCCGCCCGCCCTGCCCTCCGTGGGCTCGCGCCGCCGCCCGCCTGCCCTCCCGTGCGTCGCCGCCGCCGCCGCCGCACGCCGCCGCCGCCGCCGCCGCCGCCGCTCCGTGACCGCCGCCGCCCGCCGCCGCCGCCCTCCGTGCCCGCCCGCCGCCGCCGCCGCGCCGCCCGCCGCCGCCGCCCTGCCCTCCCGTGCTCCGCCGGCCGCCGCTCGCCTGCCTCCCGTGCTCGCCTGCCGACCGCCGCCTGCCCAATCCCGTGCTCGCCGCCGCCGCCGCCGCCGCCGCCGCCGCCGCCGCCGCCGCCCGCCGCCCCGCCGCCGCCGCGCTCGCCGCGCCGCGCTGCCTCCCGTTGCCCGCCGCCGCCTGCCGCCGCCGGCCGCCGCCGCCGCCGCCTGCCTCCCGTGCTCGCCGCCGCCGCCGCCTGCCCTCCCGTGCTGGCCGCCGCCGCCGCCTGCCTCCCGTGCTCCCGCCGCCGTCCGCCGCCGCCGCCGCCGCCGCCCGCCGCCGCCGCCGCCGCCGCCGCCCGCCGCCGCCCGCCGCCGCCGCCGCCGCTTCCCCGCCGCCGCCGCCCTGCCCTCGCCGTGCTCGCCCGCCGCCGCCGCCTGCCCTTCCCGATGCTCGCCGCCGCCGCCGCCGCCGCCGCCCGCCGCCGCCCGCCCGCAAGCCGCCGACCTGCCGTCCCTGTGGCCCGCCGCCGCCGCCGCCGCCGACCGCCGCCGCCGCCGCCGCCGCCCGCCGCCGCCGCCGCCGCCGCGGCCCGCCGCCGCCGCCACGCCTGCCCTCCGTGCTCGGCCGCCGCCGCCCGCCTGCCCTCGTGCTCGCCGCCGCCGCCGCCGCCGCCCGCCGCCGCCGCCGCCGCGTTTCCCGTCCCTCCCCGCTTCCCTCTCCCGCCGGTTTTTTCCCCCGTTGTCTTTTTTCCTTTGCGACGTTCCTTTCCTTCTTCCTCGCCCGTCTTGTCGCTCCCTCTTCCCCTCGTGTCCTCCCTCTCCGTTTGTTTCCTTCTTTTGTCGCGTCGGCCTCTCGTTGTGCCGTCTTTTGTTTCCTCGCGCGCCCCGCCGTGGTTGGGATCGCCGCCCCTTCCGCTCGCTGTCCGTATGGGGTACTGTTCGCGCTGCCCGTTGCCCTTCCTGCTGGCGCGGCGCTCGTGCTGGTTTTGCCCCCCCTGCCTGCCCGCCTGCCGCCCTGCCCCTGGTTTGGCGCTTACTTTTCTTTTTCCTTTCCCGTATTTCCCTCGGGTTTTCCTTACTCGCCCGGTTCCCTGTTGGGGTTCGCCCCTGCGGGTTCGGCCCGGGCTTCGGTTTTCGGTCCGGGTTGGCCTGGGGCTGGCCGCCTGCTGCTGGGCCTGGCCTCCTCCGGTTGGGCCGGTGGGCTCCTCCCCTTTCCCGCTCTGTTGGCCCCCTCTTCTCCGCTGCTTTTTTCGGTGTGTGCGCGCCTCTTGTCTCTTCCCCCTGCCTTCCTTCCCGGGTGCCTTCCCCCCCTTGTTCCCGGGCCCCTGCCTTCATTTCTTTTTGTCTCATCCTTTTTCGGTTTTTTCCCGCCCTGCCCCTGCTCCGCTTTGTCCCTTTTTTGTCCCTCCCGCGTCTTTCCCTCTGTGTTTTCCACCTCTCTCTTTTTACCTTGTGGGTCGCACTGCCTTTCTCCTTCCCCTTTCTTCCCCGCCCCCTTCCCGGTCCGTTACTCTCCTTCTGTTCGGCGCCTCGTTTCGCCGCCGTCCCGTTGGCGGCCCCGCCGTCGGCCCTCGCTCGGTTCGCGTGGTTCGCTCCCCAGGTCTCCGCCCCCCCCCTACTGCCTGGCCCCCGCTTTGGGTTCTCTTGTCTCTGGTCGGTCCGTGGGGCGGCCCTTTCGGTCGGTGCGGTGCGGTGGGCTGTCTCCCTCCCTCCCCCCCTCTTCGTCTCTTCTCGGGCGCGTCGGCCCCGGGGTCGCCTCCCCTCGGACTCGTGTTGCTAGACTGCTCCGCGCCCCCGCCCCCTGCCCGCTTTTCGTTTTGTTTTTTCTCTGCCTCTGCTTTCTTCGGATTTCTATCTTTCCTCCTCTTTCCTTTTCCTTCCCTCTGTCCCATTCCTCTTGCTTTGTTCCTTTTCCCCTTGGCCTTTTTCTCTCTTTCTTTTGCTCCTTTTCTTATCCTCTCCGGCTGGTTCGCTCTGATCCCCGTCTAGAACCAGACCCTGGCGCCCTTCTTTGCCTTTGGTCCCTCCGTGCCCTTCCCTTCGTTTTTTTTTTTTTTTTTTTTTTTTTTTTTTTTTTTTTTTCCCTTCCCCTCCGCCTTTCCTTTGTCTCCCTCGTCCTGCCTCTTGTTCCGCCCCCTCTGCCCTTCCCGTTGTTCCGCCCTCCTTTTTTTTCTCCCGGGTTTGTTCCCCCTCCTGGTTGGTCCCGTTATCCCGCCGCCTTCGCGCTCCGCGCTTCCCTTCTCCTGCCTGCCCTGCCGCATTAGCGTGGCCCCCGCGGGGGTTGGTGGTGGTCCATCCTTCCTCTATTTTTCCCCGTTTCGCCTTTTTCCCTCCTTTGCTCCGCCCGTCCTTCGCCCCTTTCCGCTTCCTCCTGTTCTTCTTTTCGCCGCCTGTTGGCGCCTCCCTCCGTTGCCTTTCTTCCGCCCGCCGCCTCCTTTTGCCTCGTCCGCCCCTCCTCCGCCTTCTCCGCGTTTTGCTCGTCCTCGGTTCCTGCGGTTCCGCTCCCCCCCGCCCCTTCCTTTGCCCTTCTTTTTCCCTGCCCGCTCCCTGGGGCCCCGTTTTCGTCCCGGCCCGGCTTCTGCTTTCCCTACCCTGCGCTGCCTCGTTCCTGCTGCCTCTTTCTTCTGCCTTTTGTTTTTTTCCTCCCGTTTCCTCGCCCCCGCCTGGCTTTCCTCCTGCCCTTGGCTCCCGCCCTCCCCTTCCTTTGTTCTGCCCCGTGGTTGTCCGCCCCCCCCGCTCTCGCGGTCCTTTCCCTCTTTGCCCGCTTTCCTCTTGCGCTGCTTGGCCGGGTCTCGCCATTTCCCCCGCGGGTGTTGCCGCGCTGCTCCCGGCTGCCGCTTCCCGCCCCCGTTTCTTCCTCTCTCGACTCTCTCGGTCTCCGTGGTTGCCTCTCGCTTTTGTCCGTCCCCCCCTCTGGTCTTCTGCTGGACTCCCTGTTCTGGTGTTTTCCTTCCTCTCTCCGCCTCCCCTGCTCGCCCCGTTCCTCGTTCTTCTTTTTCGTTGTCCCTCCCCTTTTTTCTTTCCTTTTCACATTCACGACCGCTTCTCTTTCTTTCCTTCCGTTTTTTTTTTTATTTCTTTCCCTTCTTTCTTTCTCTTTCTTTCTTCCTTCTTCTCGCCCCTTTGGGCTTTTGCCCACTCTTATTCCCCTCTTTTCTCTGTCTCGTCGGTTTCCTTTCGCTTCCTCCGTTCTTTTCTTTCTTTCTTCTTTCTTCTTTTTCTTTTCTTTGCTCGCTTCTCCCCCCTCTTCTCTTTCTCCGTTCGTCCCTTCCTTTCTTCCTTTCTTCCGTTCTTTCCTTCTGCCCTTTCTTCTTTCCTTTGTTTCCTTTCTGGGCCTTTTGTCCTCTTTCCTCTCTGGTCTCTGTGTTCTTGATCCTTCTTTCATCCCTTCTTCTGCTCGTTTTTTCCGCTTTCCTTCATGTCCCTTCTTTCCTCTCTTCCTTCCTTCCTATCCTTCTATTCTTTCTTTCTTTCCTCCGCTTCTCCTCCCTTTTACTTTTCCCGTTGCATCCCGTTCTTCTTTCTTTCTTCACTCTTTCTTTCTTTTTTTTCATTATCTATTCTTTCCTTTCCTTCTCCCTTCTCCCTCGGCTTTCTCTTTGTTCCGTTGTCTCCCGTTTCTTGCTTTCTTTTTTCTTTTCTTTCTTTCGCTTCCCCTTCTCCCCGCTCGCTTCTCATTTTTTCCGTTGTTCCCGTTCGAGAGATTTTTTTTTTTTTTTTTTTTTTTTTTCTGGGTCAGGGGCTCAGAACTTAAACAACCTCCTTGGTCAGGTATAACCACACTATACACCTCATGAAAAATGTCTAAAATAAATTATATCAGCCGTGGAACGCAAAGACTGTTCGGTCTGTGGGGACGCCATGGGGCAAGGTGCTCCCTTGATGGCCAACATGGGGGACCGGTCCGCATCCCTGCGAATGTTGGGCTCAAACTTCATTTCAGATACTCAACACAAAGATGATTCATCCCCAGGAAAAAGAATAAATAATCAGTAATACCCAAGAATATCAATCAGGGGGTAGATGATCAACCTTATATGCCATGTAGGCTGCTGTTGTTTTTCTTGTTCTTCAGATTTATTCATGGGAAAATGGTTAAAGCTGCAGCCGAATAGACGACCCAGTGAGTGGTAGCCGATAGACGACCCAGTGAGGTGGTAGCCGAGACACGACCCAAGTGAGGTGGTAGCCGAGACACGACCCAGTGGGTGGGTAGCGAGCGACCCAGTGAGGTGGTAGCCGATAGACGAACCAGTGAGGTGTAGCCAGATAGACGACCCAATGAGGTGGTAGCGAAGAGACGACCCAGTGAGGTGTAGCCGAGAGACGACCAGTTGAAGGTGGTAAGCCGAGAGACAAAGAAAAGTGTGGGACTAGAGAAAAAAACACACAAGTACTCCATTGTTATTTTAAAAAGCAACCCAACACAGAGAGGTTATAGAAAAAGAATGCTTCAGATTTGGAATGACAACAAGAATTTCAGCACAACCAGCCAAAGACTGGCAGACCAGGCAAGAATGATCCTGAATAAAAATTATTCTCTGATCTCGAGATAATAGAAATAATGTGGACAGGAAAATCAAGAAATACAAACCGAACAAGAATCAACCAAACAAAATGAACATGCTAGCAACCAAAACCGTATACAACCTACCTTTACAACACAGGAACTAACACCAGAACAGAAAATGGATATAGAACTTATACAACAAATCATGAATGAGAACAAAAGTACATTACCATCCCTAAGAAACATAGAGTGGAAAAAGTCAAGAAAGAAACGGAAAAAATAACAAAATATTAGCGAACATCCCAACAAACAATATCACTGAACTCAACAACCTTATCTATGCAGGAGCAAAAACTAGTCTGTGATAGAATTGACGCACCCCTTCGAAACACTAACACAAACAAAGAACCAAACAGAAACACAAAAGCTGGATGGGAGTTCAGATTGGAAGAACAAATAAAAAAACTACGACAACAAACAAATACGTTAAATAAAAACACAAATACACTGTAGCTAAAAAAGGTTAAAAGACAACAACAAATTAAGTTGGAAGAAGTAAAACAAAAGATATCGGCTATAGAAGGAAATCAAAAGATATCGAGAGAGAACTAAACAGTACAAACAAAATAGGACCTTCCAAAACAATGAAAAGAGATTTTATGAACAAATTGATGGAGCAAAAACAAACATTAGTGAACACCCAAATGCAACAGAAGCAGAAAAGTTCTGGAGTGATATATGGATGAGGAAAGAACATAATAAACAGTCAAAGTGGATAAGTGATATTAAGAATGAACTGATGGAAATTGAGGAAGGACCTGTTGCCAGTGTTTCATGTAATTATGCTTAAATCAGTACTCAAGAAAGTAACAAATTGGAAAACACCAGGCCATGATGCATACATGGATTCTGGTTCAAAAAATTTACGACTATCACACAAAGAAGAATGGCCCAGCAACTGAACAGATGCCTACAAGAAACGGAAAATACCCGAATGGATGACAAAAGGAATAACTACACTAATCCAGAAAGACCCACAAAAAGAAATGTCCCAGCAAATTATAGACCAATAACTTGTCTACCCATGATGTGGAAAATTCTAACTGCTGTTGTAAGAGAAGAAGTATACTTTTCACTCAATTGGCGGAAACTTCTCCAGAAGAACAGAAAGGATGTCGCAAGGGAAAAAAGAGGAACCCACGACTTACTCTATATAGACCAATACATTCTTAAAGAAGTTCAAAAATAAACGGAAAAATATTGCAATGGCCTGGATCGATTACAGAAAAGCCTATGACATGGTCCCACATACCTGGATTTTAGAATGCCTACAAATGTATAAAAATTTTCCAACAACATTATAAACTTCATTAAAAAAGCCATGGAAAACTGGCGAGTTCAATTAAAGCTGGAAAACAATCCCTGGCAGAAGTAAAAATCCAAAGAGGTATCTTCCAAGGAGACTCATTATCACCACTACTCTTTATATTGCAATGATGCCGCTAAAACATATACTGAAAAAAATGTACCGGGGGATACAAATTAGTAATTCACAAGAAAAGATCAACCACCTTATGTACATGGATGACATTAAAATTTTTGCAAAAAATGAAAAAGAATTGGAGAGCCTAGTACAAACTATTAGGATATATAGCCAGGATATAGGGATGGAATTTGGAATCGAAAAATTGCTATGCTTGTAATAAAAAGGGGTAAAGAAAACTATTAAATGGAATACAACTACCAAATCAGAAACTATAAAATCTCTTGATGAAAATGAAAGCTACAAATACTTAGGAATTTTAGAAGCGGACAATATCATGCAAGCAGAAATGAAAGGAAAAGTTAAAAAAGGATATCTCAGGAGAACTAGAAAACTTCTAGAAACGAAACTTAACAGCAGAAATCTGATCAAAGGAATTAATACCTGGGCTGTCCCCATTATAAGATACTCAGGACCATTCTTAAAATGGACAAAAGAAGAACTCAGACAGATAGACCAAAGGACGAGAAAATTAATGACCACATGCACAAGGCTCTCCACCCTAGAGATGATAGAGATAGATTGTATGTGTCAAGAAAGGAAGGGGGAAGAGGTCTTGCCAACATAGAGGAATGCGTAGAAACCACAATCCAACAACTTGAAGATTACACAAGGAAGAGCAAAGACAAATTACTTATGGCGACCAACAATAGTAGAAACGGCAGATGGACAAACAGAAGAACGACAAAGACTAGAAAACAAAAATGGGAAGAAAAACAATTATATGGACGCTTCAAACGACAAATAGATGAGGTTGCACATCAAAAGACTTGGACATGGTTAAGAAAGGAAACCTCAAAAGAGAAACAGAATCACTTATAATTGCTGCACAAAATAATGCCATAAGGACAAACTACATCAAAGCGAAAATTGATAAGCCCACAAAAATAGTAAATGTAGACTTTGCGGTAATAGAGATGAGCTGTTAACCATATATCTCTGCGAATGTAGCAAACTAGCACAACGAGAATACAAAACTAGCACGACTGGTTGGAGAAGGTGATCCACTGGAATTATGCAAGAATTAAATTTGACCACACAACAAAATGGTATATGCATAAACCAGAATCTGTTCTTGAGAACGAAACGCACAAAATTCTCTGGGACTTTGAAATTAAAACGGATCACCTTATCCCAGCAAGAAGACCAGACCTAGTGTTGATTAACAAAAAAGAAAGAACTTGTCAACTGGTGGATTTTGCAGTGCCAGCGGATCACAGGTGAAGTTAAAGGAAAATGAAAAAATTGAACAAATATCTGGACCTTGCCAGAGAACTGAAAAAGTTATGGAATATGAAAGTGAAAGTTATACCAATTGTAGTTGGTGCACTTGGAACAGTCCCAAAAGATTAGAAAAGGGTTTGGAAAGTTTGGATATCAGAGGAAGGATTGAAACCATTCAGAACACTGCACTGCTGCAATCTGCCAGAATACTCAGAAGAGTCCTGGAGACCTGAGGAGACTTGCTGTCACTCAGACTCCAGTGAAAGACCATCAGCTAACACTGATGTGAAAACTCAAAAGGAGTAAATTAATAATAATAATAATAATAAGAAGAAGAAAGAAAAGAAGAAGAAGAAAGATATCAAAGCAAATTTGATAAGACACAACAAAAACATAAAATGTTGACTGTTTTGTGACAGAGATGAGAATATAAACCATGTACTAAACAAGTGAAGCAAACTAGCACAACGAGAATACAAAGCTAGACACGACTGGGTTGGGAAGGTGATCCACTGGGAATTATGCAAAAAACTAAAATTTTGACAACAAAATGGTATATGCATAAACCAGAATCGTTCTCGAGAAGGAAACACATAAAATTCTGTAGGATTCAAGATAAAGACGAATCACCTTATCCCAGCAAGAAGACCAGACCTATTATTGATTAACAAGAAAGAAAAAAGAAGAAAGAGAACTTGACATGGTAGATTTTGCAGTTCCGGCAATACAGGGTGAAAGATGAAGGAAAACGAAAAGATGGACAAATACCGGACCTTGCCAGAGAATTGAAAAAGCTGTGGAATATGAGGAGAAAGTGATACCAATAGTAATTGGTGCACTTGGAACAGTCCCAAAAACTTGAACTGGAAATCAAAGGAAGAAGTGAGACCACCCAGACAACTGCATGGCTGCTATCGTTAGAATAATCATAAGAGTCCTGGAGACCAGAGGTGACTTGTTGTCACTTAGACTCCAGTGGAAGATCATCAGTGAACGCTGGTATGAAAAACTCGCGAGGAGTGAAATAACAATGATAGTTGTATAGTAGTAGTCGTTATAGTAGCCAAAGTATTAGAAGAAGTAGTTGTTGTAATAATAATAATAATAATAATAATAATAATCAGCCGATCGCCGAGTGAAAGTGAAAGAAAGCGAAAAAAATAAATAAATACTGACTTTGCCAGAGAACTAAGAAAACTGTGGAACATGAAGGTGAAATCGTTCCAATTGAAATTGGTGCCCTAGGAACGGTCCCCAAGTGTGTAGAAAAGAGTCTAGATGAACTGGAAATTAGAGGAAGAATCGAGACCATCCAAACTACATATTGTTGATATCGGTTGGAATACTCAGAAGAGTCCTGAAGACTTGCTGTCACTAATCTCCAATGAACTGAATGAACTGATGAAAGGCGGGTCTGAAAAACTCTAATGGAGTGAAAATAATAATGTCAATAGTGAAAGACCATCAACTAACGCCGTTGTGAAAAACTCTATAATAATAATAATAATAATAATAATAATAATAATAATAATAATAATAAAGGGAAAAGGTAAATGAAAAAATGGACAAATACCTGGCTTGGCAGAGAACGGAAAATGTTATGGAATATGAACTTGGAACAGTCCAAAAGGATTGGAAAATGGTTTGGAAAGTCTGGAAATCAGAGGAAGGTTGATACCATCCAGAACACTGCACAGCTGCAATCTGCCAGAATACTTAGAGAGTCCTGGAGACCTGAGGAGACTTGCTGTCACTTAAACTCCAGTGAAAGCCATCAGCTAACGCTTATGTGAAAACTCAAAAGAGTAAATGATAATATTTGATATCGACATTTAAATGAAATAATGAAAAAGTACAATATTGAACCGATTTAGCTCAGTGGTAGAGCATCTGCCTTGGTAAATCGCAAGGTTNAGGTTCGATAGTGGGCCACGGCAACTCAGCGTATGAATAGCACCGCTTGGTAATCTGATCTGTGACGTAAGGCATCTGAGAGGTGACGGTAAGTATGGCGCAACCCCCCTGCATAAAGCAATCTCTCTGATATAGTGTCAGTGAAAAGGGGATAGACTTCTCACTATCCGGCTGATACTGACAATAGTTCACACTATAGACTTTACTTTTACTAAAGATATTGATGACCCGATGATTAAAAATCGATGTCGAAAATATTAATACCGGAGAAACTTTCATCATCATCATGTCGCGCAGTTTGCACAGATATCCATGATGATCTCTCGCCAGACTTCCCTATCACTGATTGACTCCGGCAGCTCCTCTGCACAGCGGCCAGTATCCCTACATAGTTGGTCAATGTAGGTCCTGGCTGGGCGGCCCACATTAGCGCCCATGCGCTGGCTTCCACAGTAGGACGTCGCTTACGATTCGTCCTTGCTTCTCCAGCAGTGACCTGCATGTCTAGTCCGTCTCACTCGTATGGTTTGTGAGATAGGGGGCAGGTGGCCATATAGTTGCTCTTTTGTGGGTTGCTGTTTCCACGACGAAACTTTACACAATCAAAAAATAATATTAATCCTAAGAAGAAGAATAGTTGCGAATATTTTAAACTAGAAATGGCTACCCAGCGTCGCCTGGGTAGAAGGGGTATTTTTTAAAAAGTTAGTCTCGCAGATCCATTATTACTTATCGCAAGTGAGATCCTCGCTGGTTGCTCCATAAAAATACCCACGGAAATATGTAACAAAAAGTAAGAAATTTCCATTCAATGATTTACAATTAAAAAAAGATATAAATGATGCAATTAATTCAATCAATCAATATTAGATTTCAAAGCGAAAAAAAAAAACATACAAAAAAAGATAAACAAAATAACATGCAAATGACTTTCCCTTCTGTTATTTTTCAAAATTTGAATTTTTAAATATCTTCCCAAATATAAATCAAATCTTCATTATTTTTGCTCAAAAACCAAGCCCTGGTGATATTTAATGTGTATATATATTTACTTTATCGTTAATTGTTTTATTTTCGAAGTTTCTTCCGGACATACATATTCACACAACTGCCCTGTATATATATATAGATGTGACAACACTGCTGTTACGATTTCTGTGGCCATCCTTTAGGCTTCAAGCAAGAATGCTGTCCAGTGGAATCCTTCTGTTAAGCAGAGCGCGATCCTTAATGAAGGATCCTTTGGTTGTTCCTTGGTGCTCTTCAGTCTTGCATGTCCTTCGTCAATGACTGTAAATGGACGTCTGTCAGTATCACCGATTAAGTAGTTAACCAACCACGTATTCGGCTGTTGATTAAAACCATACTCTACATCTTTTTAAAATTATAAATATACTTACTCTCGATGTGTCGGTGTTCCATCGTGGTGTAATGGTTGAGTTAAGCCACAGTTTTAAGTAGTACCACATGTTTGTTTTACTCGGTTTGTAACAATTGTTACATTTAAGTCTAAAACTGACCCGTCTCTTACTTCACATTCTGCCCATCACTTTCTTTCTCTCTATTTATATCTTGATTATCTCCTCGTTATATATGTTAGTTTCTCTGGGAGTGTAAAGGGGTGATTTAGAGAGTTTTAAATATATTTGTATGTTAAGTTTCAGAAGCAACTAGCCTGTAGCTTCGATTAATTCAAACGTTCCCTTTCTTAGAAATCTTTCGTCTGACATTAGTAGGGATATGTAACTATTCCAACTACTCGACGATTGTTGCAACTTTACGGCATTTATTGAGGTTCGAACCCACGACGCTACAAATGATCTGTAAACTAGATAGTTAACCACTATATTAGGTCGATAGGCCTCTTTTCTCTTTTTCGCTATATCGTTTTAATATTTGACCCGATTGACCTTGGAATTATTTTGGCATGATTGAGTAGATCTATATGTTAATGTTTATTGAATAATTCTCCGATAAATCAACAAGGGAAAAGGATTCGTTGAGAATCGGAATATTAATTTATATTAACCAACAATTTTGTTTTTTAAATCAAGGAAATAATATCACTGAGTTAAAATATAGAAAAGCGATCAACTGAATAGATTACTGGACCTTGCCAGAGGGCGGAAAAACGTTGTGGATCATGGATGACATTGTGAGACCTATTATAGTTGGTTGAACTGGAGATATGTAGAAGTATTGACTTTCCTGAGCATATCTCTACAGGGATCAGCTAGCTGAGAGAGTCTACGAGAGGTGAGGACAACTTTCAATCGTTTGGAATTCGGTTACTTGTAAACAGATACTACAACAACAACAACAACTACTACTACTACTACTACTACTACTACTATATAATAATAATAATAATAATAATAATAATAATAATAATAATCTGGACTTTGAAATAAAAACGGATCACCTTATCCCAGCAAGAAGACCAGACCTAGAGCTGATTAACAAAAAAGAAAAAACTTGTCAACTGGTGGATTTTGAAGTTCCAGCAGATCACAGGGTGAAGCTGAAGGAAAATGAAAAAATGGACAAATATCTGGACCTTGCCAGAGAACTGAAAAAGTTATGGAATATGAAAGTGAAAGTGATACCAATTGTAGTTGGTGCACTTGGAACAGTCCCAAAAGGATTAGAAAAGGGCTTGGAAAGTTTGGATATCAGAGGAAGGATTGAAACCATTCAGAACACTGCACTGCTGCAATCTGCCAGAATACTCAGAAGAGTCTTGAAGACCTGAGGAGACTTGCTGTCACTCAGACCATCAGCTAACGCTGATGTGAAAACTCAAAAGGAGTGAATATAATAATAATAATAATAATAATAATAATAATAATAATAATAATTTGTCTGTCTGTATCCGAAACTATATTACTACTCAAGTCACGATTCTGAGCAAAAACAAATTTATCTTTTTGGTACAAATAATGTTCAATAGATATGAAATAAGAATAGAAAAAAATCTTTGTCATTGAAGCAGTGCCACATCGGGATATTGATCTTGCTAAGAAAAAATCAGAAATCATCAATAACTTAAAATTGGTTGCGTTTCAGACTTTTTCGGTAGCGTTTATGGATTTTGGATTCCTCTGGCAAAAATGCTTTTATGAACTAATTTTTAGGAATAGGGAAGCTCTATAACTCATTTCTCAGACAAAAATTGATTACAAAAATGTCGCCAGCTAAAAATCGAATCCGCTAATTCTTGGAATTGGAAACTCAAATTTTAGAGATTTTCTAACTTTACGATAATCCACACCTGTACAAAATTTCAGAAAAATTGATGGTTGTGGGTAACATGGCCTGGGGATTGTCATGGAATTACCCATTAACAAGTAGAAATAACTAATTTTATTCTTTACTTCCTATTGCAACTAAATAGTTAAATTAGGAAAGTTTAGCTATTAAAGACGGGAGTGATGGAAGAGTAAGTCTCAGTTGTTCTATTTTTCGATTATATCCTCCTCTGATTCAAATATTTTTATCTGCATTTTTATTTAGTTTCATTAGCCTTTCAAATTTAATATAATGTTTTATTACATTAAAACCTTTAACCAGAGGGTGCATATATTTGCTAATAATAATAATAATAATAATAATAATAATAAATAATAATAAACTAATCTCGGTCATAACACTAGACCCAGGGTTAATTAAAAAAGAATTCAAATTCTCTGGCGGATTTCGCTGTCCCGGCGGACTACAAAGCGAAAATAAAATAAAAACGTAAATATAGACAAATAATTTGACTTTACCAAAGAACTGGAAAAAAACTTTGGAACCGCCCCCAAGGGTCTGGAAAACAACTTGGGGGAATTGGAAATCATAGAATGAATCGAGACCGCACAAACAACAGCATTTTGAAGATCTGCTAGAATACTAGAGACCTGAAGAGACTTATTCAAAATCGAGTAAAACACCACCAGCTATTGCTGGTGTGAAAAAAAGTAGCAATTAGTAAATACTACTACTACTACTACTACTACTAATAATAATAATAATAATAATAATAATAATGTTGCATATCTTGCAACGGAAGATTCCTCTTCCGGTCAAAAGACAAAGAGAAAGATAAAAATATATATAAAAAAAAGGGAGTACGGAAGAGAGGTCTTCCGGTTAAGAAGCAGGGAGAAGATGAGGAAATAGATAAAAGAAAAAAAGGAAAACGGAAGCCGAGTCTTCCGGTGAAGAGAAAGACAAAGAAATATATATATCCGTTATCAGATCAAAAGATAAAAATGCATAGGCATATTTATTGTATATAAAGGCCTAGCGGATGAAGGGTATCAGAGCAGTCGCCAGCGAGCAGCCGAGAAGGTAACCTCGTTGCCTCCCGCCGTATCAACCACCCTCGGGCATTTCCATTGTGAACACTCGTCGCCGTCCTTACCAACCGCTCAGAAGTTCATTGTGAACACTCGTCGTCTCTCACAACCCACACACCGACGAAAATAAAGACGGGTCATATTTTATATATATACGTGTCTGTGGTTTCATTGAAGTCCAGTAGGGGCTATACAATAATAATAAT
>CM042173.1:24278735-24281235 GCA_023376005.1 Doryteuthis pealeii
GGTGTATGAATTGGTCGGTAATTTATGAGGAAGTACGTCCCGCTCTCCTGCCTCAGAAATTGCTATCCGGTGACTATTAAAATAGCGTCCCAGCTATGTAGTCTCGGTGGTGTTACTTGAAAGAAAACAACCAACTTAGGGCGTTAAATGTATATTAGAGGGGGGGGGCTTCTCTTTTTTTGTCATAATTCTTATTTATTCATCGTAATTTGTTTAGAAATTTATTTATAGAAATTTGTCGTAATTCTTGTTTAGATATGAAGATGGATTATCTATCTATCTATCTATCTATCTATCTATCTATCTATCTGCCTCAATTTGTTCATTTTTTACTTTGTTTATATATATCTATCCACCCATCTCCATTTGTTCATATAAATAAAGAGAAGCATCCCCCACTTTCTAAAATACATTTAACGCCCTAAGTTGGTTGTTTTCTTTCAAGTAACACCGCCGAGACGACATAGCTGGGACGTTATTTTAATAGTCACCGGGTAGCAATTTCTGAGGCAGGAGACCGGGACGCACTTTCTTATAAATTACCAATTGGTCTACTGATTTTAGCAGCCCTGTGGACTGGGGCTTTAGAATTCCACAACTGCACATCTGCAGAGGGGTAAGGCCCCCCCACCCAATGGGGCCATCTGTTGGCCGTAGGTGGCGACCCGTGATGCCTAAGGATGAACCCTGGTGGCTGTGGAGTCCATGACGTGCAACACTCCACTTTGGCCATTATTTAGGCTAGGTGGGCGGTCGTAAAGGCATCTTACGGTCAATTGGCAGGTCACGTTAAGCTCTAGCACCTATATGGTTGTCTCAATCCTATTGCCTTTATGGCAAAACGCCAATCCTTTTTTATCATATATGTGCCAGAATGCATTTAAAATACTGAAATATGTGTTATATATCTCTAAGAAATAACAATTTCATAGTATATGGTGGAAATAATTTGCATAATGATTTTAACAAAACTGGGTTTAATAATTATTTACTGCAACTAATTGCTAATACTATCAAGTTATTCTCAAACATATTAAAAGCAATTCTATATATGATTTTATGTTGAAATCGATTAAAATAACATTAAAATAAGTGTATTTTTTATATTTGTTCTTATTTAGTTTTGTTAGTCCTTCTAATTTATTATATTTTATTAAAAATTAAATACTTACAGCCAGCGGCGGATACATTTGCTAGTTCAAATAATACAACTTATCAAACCTCATCTCAAAATTTCAGAGAAATTAAATGCTTATGTTTTTACTTATTGTATCCTTTTTTACTTTCAGGATATTGAAGAATTCTTTCAAACTTGAAGTCTTAATGTCCTGGGTATGGTGAAATTCCAATTCTGAAGCTCTGGAGAATGTGAAGTACCCATTCGTTACCATCACTCCCGGGTCCACTCGGACCCGGAGTGGTGGTACCTATTAGTGTCCTATCTATGGGTTGAAAAGAAAAAAAATGAGTGTTGAAAAGATGAGTTTAAACAAAAAGAATGTGTTCAAAAACGTTAAAAAAATTAGCAATTTTTAAAAATTGAATAGCAACCAAGAATGAGTCTCGGCATAAAATAACTTAAAGGGTTGATACATCGTAGAATCCAAACAATCAACCAACCAACCAGTCTGGGGTGGTATTACCTGTTAGGATCCCATCTATTGGTTAAATAGAACAAAAATTAGTTAAAAAAATGTGCTCAAAACGAGTTCAGAAAAAAAAAGAATACCGATCAAGAATGAATAAAAGAAAACGTCTTCGGCTTAAAATAACCCAACAAGGGTTGACATGCTGTGAGATGCAACCAAATGAATTTCGGAGGCTTGAAATAATTAGTGTTTCACTGCTAATCATTAAACTCCTGGATAGATTAGACTCGATGTCTAGCACTAAGGAAAGTATGATATGCTGGATCCCAAGCCATATAGGAGTGAGGGGTAATGAAAGAGCTGACTCTGCAGCTAAATCGACTCTAGATTTAATCCCCGACAACTTCAAGATTCCATATACTGATTTGAAACCTAAAATTAATAGATTCCTTCATAGAAAATGGCAACAACGCTGGAATACCAACATCCACAATAAACTCTTCCTAATCAAACCCAATTTGGGAGGCTGGAGACAAACTTTAAGAAAGTCTAGAAAGGAACAAGTCATTGTGTCCTGATTATGCATTGGTCACATAAAACTAACACACTCCTATATACTCAAACAAGAACAACAACCACAGTGTGAAACATGTCAAACACCTTTGACTGTTAAACACTTATTCATGGAATGCAGGTTTTTTGCTCACATCAGAAACCGTTATTTTAAAGCAAACAATATGAAAGATCTATTTGAAAATGTCAACATGGAGGATATTCTCTCCTTTTCTAGGGAAATAAAATTACACCATAGAATATAGACATGAACCTGATCAATACCATAAAACATAATCCCCAATAATGATAACACATTTTTAAAACCAATGACTAAATAGTATAGATATACATACACG
>CM042173.1:24283735-24293735 GCA_023376005.1 Doryteuthis pealeii
GAAAAATAGTATGATGAAATAATTATAAAACCGGTTATTTTCTATAAATCTAACATGATCAAAGGGGAACCACTCTTGACTTTTAGCTTCAAGTGGAACCTTTACATTGGAGACCCTTGTGTTTCTAGTGAAGAATCATTTGGTTGTTCCTTAGTGTTAGGTAGAATACTTGGTGTACCACGATGTTCCTTAGAGTATAGTTAGAATACTTTGGTTGCTCCCACGATGTTCCCTTAGTTAGGTAGAATAACTTTGGTTTGTCCCACATGTTCCTAGGAGAGTTACGTAGAATACTTTTGGTTGTATCCACGCATGTTACCTTAGAGTTAGGTAGAATACTTTGGTTGTGTCCACGATGTTCCTTAGAGTTAAGGTAGGAATACTTGTTGTCCACGATGTTCCTCTAGAGTTAGTAGAATACTTTGGTTGTTCCACGATGTTCCTTAGAGTTAGGTAGAATACTTTGGTTTGTCCCACGATGTTCCTATAGATGTTAGTAGAATACTTTGGTTCTCCCACGATGTTCCTTAGAGTTAGGTAGAATACTTTGGTTGTTCACGATGTTCCTTAGAGTTAGGTAGAATACTTTGTTGTTCCACGATGTTCCTTAGAGTTAGGTAGAATACTTTGGTTGTTTGTTTCCTTAGAGTTATACTTTGGTTGTTCCACGATGTTCCTTAGAGTTAGGTAGAATACTTTGGTTCCTTAGTGAAGAATCATTTCGTTGTTCCTTACTGTTTGGTAGAATCTTCTGGTTGTTCCTTAGTGTTAGATAGAATCCTTTGGTTGTTCCTTAGTGTTAGGTAGAATCCTTTGGTTGTTCCTTAGTGAAGAATCCTTGTGTTAAGCAGAGGCTTATCCGCTTATCCTTGTGAATACGTTCAAATAAACGACTTTCAAGATCAGCGATTAAATAGTTAACTAACCACGTATTTAAGCGGGTTGATTGGCTTGCTTTATCTCACGCGCCTAGGCAGAGTCTATAAGTTTAAGTGGTGGACTTTAGCACACCTTATATATCCAAATGGACTTGTCGACCCGAGTTCAATTCCTGGACGAAGCTGTTTGCATTTCACATGGTACTAATACCCTTGGGAAAGGTATGAATCCAAATCAACTACTTATACATAACTGTAATATTAATATTAATCGTCACATAGTTAGTTCCAACAATAAAACAACAATATTTAAATCTCTAAATACACAACTCTTATTATAAAAAATGTTTTATCCTCCCCACACACACACCCGGCTTCCTTCTCTTCTCTTACTATAAAAAATAAAATTTCATTTGACGCGTAAATGACATCTCTCCCCCACCTCTTAAATATCAAACGCTCACAGCAACTCAAAAAGTTTAATGAATATTCTCTTGCTACCTGAAACATACATCGTTTCATAATTGTAACCATGCTCACACACACACACACACACACACACACACACACACCACACACACAACCTTGAGGTTTGTTTCGCTGTTGTTTATCGCAAAAGATTTATACACACACGCGCAACCACTCACCTAAAAAAATGCACAATGTTTCCTTTCGATACACACACTTTCACAGTCCCATACTCACACCGTAAAAGAAAATATTTGACGCCATATTTCAAACTTTTTCCAAACCTCAAATTTTGAATAGACTGAATAACAAGGACTACCACTCGCTTTTCTCATTATTCTGTGATTAAAAATTCTTATTACCTTCCGTATACCAACAAATGCCCTGAAGATGATCTAATTAATAGATCGAAACACAGCAGCGTCCACCAATAAACTCACCTCTTAACTCATTTAAACCTGTGTTTTTTCATTCTTTCTTATATATATATATATATATATATATATATATATATATATATATATATATATATATATATATCCAAAACAATCCAAAAGGGGTCATCTGTTGGCCTTATGTGGCGACCCGCAATGCTGGTCTGAATTTTGAGGGTTTTTCTTATCCTAGACTGGTTATCTTGTCATAATTTGATTAAGAACAGATGGATTCATACATTTACAAATAAATATATCGAAACACAAACAGCTTCTTCCAGCTATGGGTAAATAATGGATAAATAATAGGACAGACTGGGCTCTTTATCCTTGGTATAGCAAAGAAAAAGAAATGATTGGTTTTTTTGTTGGCTTGTTTATGGTTTTTAGCGGCACATCAATCTGGCTGGGCTTATTTCATGCAAATAGGTAAGTTAATAATAATAATAATAAGAAGAAGAAGAAGAAGACAATGATTTATTTTCACACATTACACATTATAAAAAATGTCACAAAAATAAAACAAAACAAAAAACGTAATGTTGGTTGTTGTTGTTTGTTGTTGTAGTAATGTGTGGAGGATGATCACTAATTAGGACTGGGCCTATTCTAGTTGGTCTTCAACTTTCAAACTATGTAAAAATAAAATAAGAAATAATATATGTTGTATATCTATATTTACCCTTTTGTAGTTTAAAAAAACAAAAAGAAGACAAATGAAAGAAAGAAAGAAAGAAAGAAAGAAGACGAAAAAGAAGGAAAGAAAGAAAAAGAGAGAAAGAATGAAAATAAAAGAAAAGAAAAAAGAATGATAACAAAAAAAAAAAAGAAAGAAAGAAAGAAAGAAAGAAGAAACAAAAAGAAAAAAAGAAAAAAGAAAAAGAATGAAAAAAAAAAGAAAAAAAATGATGACAAAAAGAACAAAAGAAAGAAAAAAGAAAGAAAGAAAGAAACGAAGACAAAAGAAGAAAGAAAGAAAGAATGAAAACATAAAAGAAAGTAAAAAAGAAAAAAGCCCCCCCCCCCCAAAAAAAAAAAAACAAACAAAGAAAGGAAAACCCTCAATTTAAAGATACCTCACTTTAAAAAGATAAGCTTGTGCAACATCCTGCCCGTTAGGGGAGGGGTCGAATGAATAGTGAATTTTTTAAATGGAAAATCGGATACAATTTTTCCCGAAAGTTTCAAACTAAAATTATGGCTTCAATTACACGAATACATCAACTATTCTGGCTATAATAGTTGGTTTAATTCCTGACCACTGACAATCCCTGTCTTTCGATTTTCCAGTTTCAATAGTGAAATCGTTAGTAGTGTATTCACATTATACAACGCGTCGCTCTATTCTACTAGCAGGACTTGTAGTGATTAATGACTATTGTAAACTCCTTTCTCTCCTATCATCTAATAGATAGATAGATAGATAGATAGATAGATAGATAGATAGATATAGACTGAGCTAGCTAGCGAACTAAATATCTATCTATCTATCTATCTATCTATCTATCTATCTTTCAAAACAGATAGATAGATAGATAGATATGTACAGACTGAGCAAACTAGCGAGATAATATCTATTTATCTATCTATCTTTCAAAACTGATGGATAGATAGATAGATAGATAGATAGATAGATAGATATGTACAGACTGAGCTAGCTAGTGAGATAATATATATCTAGCTAGCTAGCTAGCTTGCTCGGTCCGAACATATCAATATATCTATCTATTCTGATATATATATATAATATATATATTATATATATATATATATATATATATATATATATATATTATATATATAAAGATAGATAGATAGATAGATAGATAGATAGATGTGAAGATAATGAGATACGAGGGTGGGCTGGAAAGTTCATAAGCTATGAACGAGTGACGCTAGCTAGCCATCAACAAAGATAGATAGACAAATAGGTAGATATGTACGGACTGAGCTAGCTAACGGGCTAAATACTTATCTATCTATCTAGCTAGCTAGCAGTGCGTATATATTTTGATAGATAGAAAGTTAGATAGATAAGTAATAAAAGAATAGATAAACAATTAAGTGAAATAAAAAATAAGACTGGAGAAAAGAATAAAAAGAAAGAAAGAAAGAAAAATGAAAGAATACGTTAAAAGAGACCGAAGAAAAAATAAATGAAAAAATAGAAAACAAAAAAATGAATAAAAAATGGTTAAAGAATGAATGAATTTGATCAAATAAATGAAACTAATTAAGTAAAATATAGAAATGGAGAAAAACAAAGGAAAGAAGAATGAACTTTGAACGAAGGAAATAAATAAATGAATCAATAACAAAAAAGAAAGAAAAACAAAATAGAAAGAAAGAGAAAGAATAAATAGAATAAATATAAAATTTAAACAAAGAAAGAAAGAAAGAAAGAAAGAAGTAAAAGAAAAAGAAAGACATAAAAAGCTAAGAAGGCAGAATGAATGAACTTGGCCGAAGAATTAAAAAAAACGAAAAAAAAACAAAAAACAAATTAAGAACGAAAAGAAAGAAAAACAAAAGAGAAAGAGAAAAATCAATAAAATAAAAATAAAATTTTAAAAAAGAAATAAAGAAAGAAAGAAAGAAAGAAAGAAAGAATGACTGAATAAAGAAAAAAGAACGAATCAACTAAAATAAACAAAAAAAACGAAAAAGAAAGAAAACAAAAAAAGATAGAAAGAATCAATAGATTAAGTTTTTTAAAAATAAAGAAGGAAATAAAGAAAGAAGGAAATAATGAATGACGGAAAAAAGAAGAAAAGAAAGAAGCTAAGTAGGCTGAATTAATGAACTTGACCAAAGAAAAAAGAAAAGAAAAAGTCGAAGAAAGGAAAGCTAATGAATTTTAAAAAAGAAAAAAAGAAAAAAGAAAATAAAGAAGGAAATAAAGAAAGAAGAAAATAAAGAAAGAAGGAAAAAAGAAGGCAAGAAAGAAGCTAAGTAGGCGTAATTAATGAACTTGACCAAAGAAAAAAATCGAACAAAGGAAAGCGAATAAATTTTAAGAAAGAAAGAAAGAAAGAAAGAAGAAAGAAAAAGAAAGAAAGAAAGAAAGAAAGCTAAGAAGCCAGAATGAATAAATTTGACAGAAGAAAAGAAAAAAAGAAAGAAAGAATCAAACAAAGGAAAAGGAATAAATGCTCGCGTATTTCTCCTTAACTTGTCAAGATGAGACGAAAAAGACAAATGGGAGAGTGGTTGAGATTCCTGAAAGGTGAAGTCATGACATGCAATCAATCTCTTTGAATTACAAACATCAGGGAAGGAATTAGGTAAGTGGGTGCATGATTCATTATGGATTTGTTGCTTTTCAGTCTTTCGATTTTATGGAATCTCTGGTCTTATTGTCGAACAAGATGGTCGCCAATGAACGGGGGCTTGCTGCATCTATTAAGATCGTTCACAGGGAAAAGATAGCTGATTATCAAGAGAGCACCTAAGCTCTCACCCCCTCACCCCACTACACTCACCGGTCGACGCACCCTTTGTGGATTTGGTTCGTTGGTTTTGGCTGGTTGGGTTTTACGGCATGTCAACCCATTGGGTTATTTTATGCCGAATACGATTTTTGTTTTTATTTATTTTTGATGTGTATTCATTTTTTTAACTCAATTTTTTCTTCTGTTTAACCCGATATTAGTTGGTTTGCTGATTAGGTTTTACGGCACATCAACCCATTGGGTTATTTTATGCCGAATACGTTTTGTTTTATTTCTTTGTAAGGTACAGCTGCCACGTGTGTCGCCACCTGCATATCATTCCAGATTTTGCTTCTATTGGTATTTAGGTATAGTGATAGGGGTTTAGTTATTTTTTAAATCAAGTTTTCTGTCGAGGATTTGAACATCTAGAAAGTGTGTGGGTGATTTTGTGGGTCTATGAACTTACATCCATTAAATATGCTCGTGGGATCTATTTTTCCAAATAGTTTGTCTATGCAGTTAATATTGTAGAACTTTCTTTGGGTGTGGGAGAGGTGTGTGCATTCAACCAGAATATGTTTCCACAGGCGAGTAAATGCTTACACTAAACGGTGAAATTTCCATTAATGTCTCCTCTACAGTGCTCTACCATGAAAATTGGGAGTATATATATATATATATATATATATATATATATATATATATATATATATATATATATGTTGAACAAATAAATAAAGGAAAGAAAGTATAAAATGGATAAAATAGGATATTTTATTCAATTTTACTTACACGTGCTTCGATTAGGAGTATATCCATGTGTACATTATTCAAACTATTATTATTTTTAAATAACCAAATGAAATGAAATAATAATAATAGAAAGATGTAAAAATGTTCCGCACACAAAGAAAATTCGACCTTCATCAGAGAAAATCCTTATTTGAAATGAAATTCGTTGGAAAAAGCGGAGAATTTTTGAAATGTTCGAATAAGAACTTTTTTTTTTTAAATCCCGTTCAGACGCGATCGAGAAAGGCGGTTACTAACGTACACTTGGATATACTCCTGACCGAAACAGGTGTAAGTAAAATTGATTGAAATATTCTATTTTATCAATTCTATACTTTCTTTCCTTTATTCATACCGTCGGATTCACTTACAGTTTCATTTTTACATATATATATATATATATATATATATATATATATATATATATATATATATATATATTACACGTGCGGATAGATAACCCTTTAGTCGATATCTATGTCAATGACTTTTTGCTTTTCTTTCCTGTCTTGTGTGAACGACATACTTCAAATCAACGCGTCAGCATTGGTGTGTCCGAGAAAAAAAGGGCAAAGCTTTTTAGACACACACAGACATACACACACGTTTGTCCACACATTCATTACGCTCTTTATTACTTGTACTCTTTCTTTCTTTCTTTCCTTCTTTCCTTCTTTCTTTCTCTTTCTTTAGATTTCCTTCTTCATCTTCGCTATCCAATTCTTCTTCCCCAGTCCACTTCTTAGAACTGTGATTTCACCCGCGTTTGATGTTCTAAAAAGCGCGCCAATTTAACCACTGATTCAAGCCACGTTGTCCATATTAGGAAGACGCCACTGCCGTCGCTGACGTCGCCGACCTCCAATCAACGGTGATCGCTACTGCAGTTTCCGGCTCTAATTGACATATTTACCACAGCCAATAAAAATTGTGTATGTGAGGACGTCATCGAATCAAAAGACGTGACCCAATTTCCCTATTTTTCCTTTCTTTTTTTTTTTTTTCAATCGGAAAAAGATATCTTTTGTCTCCTGGTACATAGACTTGTTGACTTAGTTTCTATTTATCTTTATTTTAATTTTATTTATTCATTTGTTTTTGACAGCGTTTTTTGATGTTTCATCTTTTTAGCAACATTGAAAACACTTTTGAAAAGAATAGTCCGTGACATTTGTAGTGGTGGACCTGAGGGGGTTAATATTTGAAAATAAACACGCACATACGCACGCAAACATACACACATAAACGTTTTAAATGTTTCTGTATGCGAATTAATTAAACTAGCAAATATATGCTCTGTTCATATATATATATATATATATATATATATATATATATATATATATATATATATATATATATATATATCTATCTATCCATATATATATATATAGGGTCATCCACAGACACGTGTTTCGACTTATCAAGTCTCATCATTGTAAGCTACCTACAACCGGAATTGAAATACGATCGGTTGGGTATCAGTCCGGCACCTTAACCATTAGGCTGTCTTCACTTACAGAATTGGAAGGGAATTTTAACTGTTTTAATACACACATCGCTTTGTGTGTAAAGGCCGTCACAGAGTGCTCCATTCCTTATAGAGAAGAGCGTTGCGTTTACGCTTGAGTTGGCGCCGTCAGCGAGATCCCCCCCAGAGTGCTCAACCCTAGTGGAAGGGGGCATATATATAGGGTCATCCAGAAGCTATCAATCTCAATTTATCCATATCTATCTAACTTTATTTATGTGTGTATATATGTATGTATGTATCTATCTATCTATCTAAGGTCGTTCTATCCATATCTGTATATTCATATCTCTCTATCTCAGTCTGTCATCTATCTATATGTCTACCTATCTATCTAGCTATCGAGCTATCTATCATAGGAATCTATCTATTTAGCTATTTACTTGTCTGTCTATCTACATCTGTCTAATCATAATGCATCTATCTATCTAGCTAGCTAGCTATCAATCAATCAATCTATCTATCTATCTATATATATATATGTGTGAGAACGGGAAATGAATCCGACAATATGAGGAAAAAAATGAGTAAAGAAAAGAAATGTAGATGGATAAAAATGAATTTTATCGATATCACTTTTAATCGATATCACTTACACATGTGTTTCGGTCTGTTTATCAAAATGTATACATTTTGATAAACAGACCGAAACACATGTGTAAGTGATATCGATTAAAAGTGATATCGATAAAATTCATTTTTATCCATCTACATTTCTTTTCTTTACTCATTTTTTCCTTATATATATATATATATATATATATATATGAGGAAATATATATATATATATATATATATAGTGAGAGAGAGAGAGAGAGATAGAGATAATATATCATATATTTAGAGATATATATAGATAATATATCAATCTATCCATTCTCAATCTATCGTAGCCCCCCCCCCGCACTTTGCTGTGACATATTTTTCAAGATAGGATATCTGTTTGCAAATCATGTAAAAGCAATTAAAAAAAACAAAAACCTGATTGATTTCGTCTTCAGACATTTGCAGACAAACACCTCCACCCACCAACTAGAACCGGAAGGATTCTTTATGAAAATAAAAAAAAAACGTTACTATATATCCTTGTGTGTATGTGTGGGCGTTTGTGTTTGTTTGTTTGTTTGTTTTTTCATTATATCCGTCACAAAATAATATGTTTCTAATTTCTGCTTTTGTTTCTACAAATGTGCTCATCGTGTGTAGGTGGTATATTTCTGAAAGGCAATGAAAAACTCTAAACATTTCAAATTGCATTACATCATCTTCTATTAATAATTGAGGTTTGCTTCCGGTTTTTGTCTGTAACAAAAACTATGTCACTGCTTACGTCACATTACCCAAAATCGTCATAACATAGAATAAATACACTCAAAATTTAAACATGCAACATTAGACAGTCCTCATTGTTTTTTTTAAACAAGTTTTAATAAATACATGATTGGTATTATATATCTATATATAGTTTGTTTTATTTTAATACATATTTAAAGTTTACATTTCAAATTGTTTTATTTTTTAATCCTTTAATAAATTTGATGATTTTACTTACTTAGGATACAAACTCGCTGACATTGAATTTTTAACTCCCACCCCTCAGGCAATATGTTTCAAAAATCTATTTTTACATCGCCTGAGGGTGTTTTTTATTTTTCTAGTCTAAACAATAAAATTAAATAACTTTTGACTTTCTTATAATATTATATATCCCCACCTTGGGTAGGTACACAATGTTCTTTTGTTAGAGAGAGGAAGAGAGGTGGGCAGTGTATCAGAGAGATATTCAAATGAGATGCATATTTGCATAATTTGCATAACTTACTTTCTTTCTTCGGCCGTTTGTGATCGTCTAGGTCTTGTTCTTCTTTCTCTTCTTGCTTCTTGGTCGGTCTTCTATCTAATGCATACATTAACCAACAACGCCATGCTGCTTTTTAAAACCTTTATTTACTTAACTAACTTTTCTTACTATCTAACACAGCGTGCGCAGTTGAGTTTGGTCGAAAGCAAGAGACGTCTATCCTGTTTTCACATATCGGCCCGAACTAAAGATCTCACTAAATCTCACGTGACTTCACGTGATTTGCGGGGTTTTTCCCACCTCTGGGGTCAAAGTTACCCAACGGTCTGTAACTTTCCATTTTCACTACACAGTGTTGTCAATAAGCTATGCTACCATAGATTATGCAACAATAAGAGTTGTACACAAGACTATAGCTCATATAGAGAAAATATAATCTAATCTATCTATACATATGCAAAGGGTATTTGATGTGTATGTATATATGTATGTCCGGATGAAACTTCGAAAATACAACAACGACTTTGTTAATGTTGGATTTTTCGTCATATAAAGTGTGCTAGTACACTGCCTATAATTATAGACTAGGCGAGATCATGTGGTCTATTCGTTAGCCAATCGCTGGCCATACTGCGTGGCTGATATATTACTTAAGCACTGAT
>CM042173.1:24298735-24301235 GCA_023376005.1 Doryteuthis pealeii
GGATTCACACCTTTCCCAAGGGTTTAGCGCTATGTGAAATGCAAACAGCCTTGTCTAGGATTTGAACTCGGGTCGACAAGTCCATTTCCCACGATTCAAACCATTATGCCACGCGCCTCTATAAATAGACATACATATATATGTATATAAACACACACACACACACGCACATACATATATGTATATATGTATGTGTGTGTGTGTGGGGGGTGTCTGTAGTATAATAAAAAATTGAAAAAATACAGGTTTAAATGAGTTAGTGGTGACTTTATTGGCCGACGCTGCAGTGTTTCGATCTATTAATTGATTAGATCATCTTCAGGGCTTTTGTTGGTATGTGGAAGGTGATAAAATTTTTTTATCTCGGAATAAGGAGAAATGCGAGTAATAGTCCCTGTTTATCGGTCTGTTTAGAATTTGAAGTCTGAGAAAAAAGAACGTTGAAAAAATGAACGGTTTGAAATATGACGTCAAATATTCTTTTTTGTGGTGTGAGTATTAGAATGTGTAAGTGTTTGTATCGAAAAAATGCATTGTGCATTTTATATGTGTTTATGAATATATATATATATATTATAATATAATATATATATATTCTAAGGAGAGCACTTGTGACGGCCTTTACACGCAAAGCGATGTGTGTATTAAAACAGTTAAAATCCCCTTCCCATTCTGTAAGTGAAGACAGCCTAATGGTTACGGTGCCGGACTGACACCCAACCGATCGGATTTTCAATTCCGGCTGTAGGTAGCTTACAAAATGTCTAGCCACACTGAGGAGACTTGATAAGTCGAAACACGTGTCTGTGGATGACCCTATATATATATATATAATATATATATATTATATATATATATATATATATATATAGAGAGAGAGACAGACAGACAGACAGACAGACAGAGACAGGCAGCCACACAGACAGACAGACAGACAGGGAAGATATAGAATGGGTGAAAGGGAGAGACAAGGGAAAGACATAGAAAGGAGAGAAAGAGATGGTTAGAGATAGAGAGAAGGGAAAAAGACAGAGACAGACAGACAGAAAAGAAGACGGACTTATGGTGAAAAAATATCAATTCAATAGCATCTAACATAACTTGGTGCCATTAACATGTATGTGGCCAGGAGATTCGACAACGTGTGTTGTGCGCATGTGTGAATTCCTCTTCCGGTGTACAGAATATGAATGTGACTTTTTCCTCCCGCCATTCTACACCGAGCAGTAAGCGCTCTTAATTAGAAGGTATTTATTAATTTCTCCGGCTAATTACGGCTGGCTAATTGCGATGAAAAAGATCAATTCAGGAAGTTAAGGCCCGAGGCGTAATAACAATAATAAATGGGGGATGAAGGGTTGGGGGTGGAGGAGGGATGGTTGGTAGGAACGTGGATTTCGGCATAGGTAGCCAAAATGAGATAGAGAAAGAAATTATAAAGAAGAAGAAAAAAGAAGAAATTTAAAAAAATAAGGAATCTTTTTTTTTAATGAAGGTAGGAAGAAAAGCGAAGAAGTGGAAGAACTGAAATCTAGAGAAAGATGTGAAAAATGAAGAAAGAAAATAAAAGAAAAAGAGACATGTACAGAGAAAAATGAAGAAAGAAAATGAATGAAAAAGATATGTAAAGAGAAAAATGAATGAAAGAAAGAAATATATAGAGAAAAATGAAGGAAGAAAATGAATGAAAGAAAGGTGTATAGAGAAAAATGAAGAAAGAAAATGAATGAAAAAAAGACACGTATAAAGAAAAATGAAAATATGTCACCCCGCTGAATGAAAAAAAAAAAACCAAAAATCAGGGAATTAACCGAATTTAATGAATTTTCAGTGCTGATATATTAATGAATAAAAGCACCAGTTATGTTATTTTAAACACTTTTAAAACAGGTCACTTAACTTTGAACCGCGTATCTTTGAGAATCTGTGTGACGCCTCAAAGATACGTGCCTCAAGTTTAACTGATCTGAAAAGATATAATTTTTTTGTGCATTATATCTTTTGTTCATTAATATATCAACACTGAAATTTCATTAAATTCGGTTAATTCCCTGATTTTTTTTATTCGCCGGGGTGACATACGATGGTGGAATTTATGTCCGTTAAGTTCGATTTAACCTAAACCTCTCTCCAAAGGTGTATGTTGGGTATGACACTAAACTGTAGCTGAGAGCGAGGCTCCAGTTCTGTGGCTCTAAGGAGTTTCACTTGATTCTAATTACTCCTAGGTCCTCTCTGACCAGAAGTGCTAGAAATTATTAGAGTCCTATCTGTAGGAATACTTGATCCAATATAACTTAAATATATTCGTATCAATAATTTAATAAGTGTTAATAAGATAGATCATGTCGTGCAAGCAGCACGGATATAGCCAACCTTCCCTATCATTCATAGTGAACATAGCTGGTCGATTGACATAAAGAGATAGATAGATATGACCAAATAGATAGATAGATAGATAGATAGATAGATGTAAGGAACACCGATACATAGATAATGA
>CM042173.1:24306235-24311235 GCA_023376005.1 Doryteuthis pealeii
CCTTCAAAATACGAGATGTGTTGAAAAAGTATCGAGATTGAAGCTGTATTTACCAAGAGAGAAATGAACAATGAATGGGACGTTAATTTCCTTCAAAATACAAGATATGTTGAAAAAATATCGAGATTGAAGCTGTATTTACCAAGAGAAGAAATGAATAATGAATGAAACGTTAATTTTCTTCAAAATACGAGATGTGTTGAAAAGTATCGAGACATGCACATAGGCGCCTTCAAACTCATCATATATATAAGGTGTGTCATAAAAGTATCGAGATTGAAGCTGTATTTGCCAAGATAGAAATGAACAATGAATAGAACGTTAATTTTTTGGTCAAGTTACTTTTAAGTTCGTTCTTATTTCTCTAACATGGAGGCCCGTTGTGTAATGGCTAGAATCTTAGGAAATTGACTCGTCGACCCGTGTTCAAATCCTAGACGAAGCTGTCAACATTTCACATAGTGCTAATACCCTTGGGAAAGGTATACATCCAACTGCTTTCCCTTCAGCTATGGGTAAATATCAGGGCAGAATGGGCTCTTTACCCTTGGTAGGGAACCAGTCTAGGAGAAAGAAAACTGAATTCAAATCTGTTAAACTTCGCCTAAAAATTGACCTTGAGGCACATCCTGCTCGTGCGAAGGGGTTGGTAAATATGTACTTCTTCAGCAATTTCCAGTGTATCTTGTTCGTCTTATTTAAAGTGTTTGTGTGATAAGGGGTAAGTGGCCGTACAATTGCTTTTTGTGAGGTGCTGTTTACAGGATTCGTATAGAACAGCACGTAGCATCCTTGTGTGGTTCCCATAAAAGATATCCATTTTGCTTATACGAATTCTTCCACAACATTAAATGCGTAAACAGCGAGAATTGAACTCACTGACTCTGGATTTGAATCGATAATCACAACCATTATCCCTGAGTTCGTCCGCCCTGTCGGCTGGAGCGTGAGAATGCACCGACTGCACCTCTGCAGAGGGGTAATACTCCCCCAATGGGGCCACCTGTTTGCCGTGGGTGGCGACCCGTGATCATTAAGGATAGAACCCAGGTGGATGAGCAGTCGATGACATGCAATACTCCACTTTGGCCCTATCTTGGGCTAGACGTGCGGTCGGAGAGGCCCCTTCCAATCAATCGGCTGGTCACGTCAAGCCCTAGCACTTATATGATTGCCCCAACCCTATTGCTTTTATGGCAATCCCCAACCCTTTTTTATGATATGGATGCTAGAAGGCGGTGGCTGAGGGTCTACATGTCTTGAGAATGACGTTAAACTCTATCTGATGGTGAGGTTCCAGTATTGGAAGTTTAGGGAATGTGAAGCACCCCTTCATCACTATTGCTCCCTGGTCCACTCTGACCCAGAGTGGTAGTATCTGTTAGGGTCCCATCTATGGGTTAGATAGAAAAACATGAGTTTATAAACAAAATTTGATTATCCATTAAGAATGAATTTATTTCAAACCCTTTTTGGCATTAAATGACCCACTGAAGTTGATATGCCGTAAAACAAACCAAACCAAACCTGAGTTCGTCCATTACGAAATAATCCACAGAGGGTGGGGAAGCACCACATAAATAAGAAAAACTATTTGAGTAATATTTTCAATCATAAGAAAAAGAATCTAGGTACATCTAGGAAACACTTAATAAGGCGGCGCCTAGCTCCTTTCTACATCTCTGCTTTCTGTAAATATTTTGGCAGGCGTCCAATTTTTTCCCCGTCAAATGCAACCGAATATAAACTCCGTTCGTTTCCGCTTACCCCCCAACCCAACCCACTTGTCTTCCCATAATTCCTTAGTCTTAACAAATTTCCAATATTTGGCCTCACAGCCTTTTTGGATGTTACAGACAATGACTTCCGGTTTAATTAACATTTTTGTAATTTACGGATCCATTAAGACCGGGAGTTTTCACTTCGCATTGTAGATACTTGCATCAGTATCTATCTATCTATCTCTTTCTCTTTCTTTCTCTCTCTCTCTCTCTCTCTCTCTCTCTCTATATATATATATATATATATATATATATATATAAGTAAAGTAAGTAAAGTCGACGGGGCGGCCTAAAGTCGGTATCAGACGGGAGTCTATCCCCTTTTCAATAGCGCCAGACCAAGGAGATTGTTTTAGCATCTGAGGTGGAGCGCCACACCTACCATCAGCTCCTTACTTTACTGCACAGATCCCTGTGCTACTCATAACGCTGAGTTGGCGGGGACCGGTATCGAACTAGGAACCTTGTGGTTTCTAGCCGAACGCTATACCGATTGAGCTAACCCATATATATATAAGTAAAGAAATAACAAAAGACTTAGAGATTTAGCATTATAGTCTATTTCAGGGAGCTTAGATAAATAGTCTAACTCTCCCGACTCATCAGATGCGAATGATGAGTCGAGAGAGTTAGACTATTTGTCTAAGTTCCCTGAAATAGACTATAAAGCTAAATCTCGAAGTCTTTTGTTATTTCTTTACCTATAAATTTGCTCTGTGACTCTAACATTAAGAGCACACATTCAGATCTCAAACTGCGACTTTTTTTTAAATGAAACTCTTTTTTAAATAAAATTATTGTGTCGTAAGGAAGATTTCTTCTCTGGACTTTTGGATTATATATATATATATATATATATATATATATATATATATATATATATATATATTTGTGTCTGAATACGAATGTGTTCTTCATTTAGACACACATACATACACACACACACACTTAAAAGTAAACAAATCAATACACCAGGAGTTTCTAGCCCTCTCTCTACCTAGGCGATGCTGGGTAGCCGCTTCTAGTACCATACAAAGTAATTAATGATAATTCTTTGTAAACAATTATAGCTTCTACTAACAATTCCTAATACAAATTATTTACTTTTATATGCCATCAATTATTCCTAATACGAATAAATTTCAAACAGACTCATTTGTCCCTTCGATAGTACCCTAATAGGTACTACCACTCCGGGTTAAATTGGACCTGGGAGCAATGGTGATGAAAGGGTTCTTCACATTGGTCAAAGCTCCAGAACTTGACCCTCACTACTCAATACAGTTTAATGTTGTACCCAGGACACAAAATGATGAGCATTTATTAAAATTATGCCGAGTTTTTTATTCTCGTTGTGCTAGTTTGCTAATTTTCACACACCGTTAACCCCAACCCCACCAAAACAAAAGAAAAAAGATTAAAAACATACTAAACAAAAAACAACATATTTCATGAATATTCAGATATAAATTCGATAGATTGACTAGAGAGATTGACTAAAAAAATGATATTCATAATTTTGATTACAAATCAACACAAATCTACTCTTCGTGGCCATTACTCTCAGGCTCAAAGAAAGAAAAACTTAAACCGTCATCCCGTTATAATATTTATTTTGACCAGAGACTCAAAAAATTGAGTCTAGCCTCACCAGACAGGTTTTACAAAATACAGGGAATCTCGAAGAAATTATATCACGAGGATTAAATCTTCTCATATGCTTCATTACAAAATTGAATTCTAGGGCATGAGTTGTTCTTTCTTTGAAAGTTAAATTGTGACGAGACTGAAAGGCAGCCGTATGAACAAGCGGATTCCCAGCCCCCACAAACAAAGCGCGTCAGGATATGTTTGGCCTGTGGCGAGCGGCTACGGATACTCGAACTCGCTACCTCCTCGTAGCTGAGGTGTTGTTAGTAGAGACCCAAATAAAGTATATCCGAATTTGCATAAGCGCATTTGAACGAGCAGAAATAAAGACGGACTGTCGCTGACAGGGCGAGTGAGGAAGAAAGTGTTTGGACGGCAAGTGAAATCTTGATGTGAGAGAGTGGCGTGTTCTGTTGGGAAAGGAATTGCATTTTGTTTGCTGGAGAGACTTTCAAAGGATTGATATTACCTTGAATTTTTGGACCCTTTTCAAAAGATAAATACAATGACTGCTAATTTACACAGTAGCATTGCAACCAACAAAACCTTCATCACATGATGACTCTGTGTTCAGGCATGGTTTCGGGGCCGAAGCATCATTACCACTAACCCAGAGCTCCCCAGCAGTATCTCACGATACAACCAGACTTTGTCGGTTTGATGTCACACTATAAGATTGCCATATACACGCTGATGCGGTTAAAGCTTTATCCTGGATCTTTTTATGTATTTCCTCTTGTCTGGTTTAGTTTAGACAAAAAGGCCAAGGTTGAGTTGGTAATGAATCCTCGGCATCCGACTTCGATAGGAAATACATCCGTTATGCAATCATTTCTGAGGTATTGTTCTTGTAGATCTTCATATTTTTCCAACTTACACTGATGTGATGTGTCTATATTTTCCTCGAAAGGAATTGTTAATTCAAGGATGAAAACATTCGCTTAATGCTTGGTTAATCGTCTCATCACTTTCACTACACACACTGCATTTGCTGTTCTGTTGTGTTTTTGCTTTAATATAATTTGTTTTTATTGCATTGTTTTGTGCTGCAATTATGAGGTATTCAGTTTCTTTCTTTAGGTTTCCTTTTCTAAACGATGCCCAGGTCTTTTCATGTGTAATCTTCCAAATTTGTCGCTTGAAGTTTCCACATAATTGTTTTTTCCCCCATTTCTGTTTTTCTTGTTTTTGTTGTTTTTCTATTTGTCCATATGTGTCAACTGTTTTTATTGACTGCTGTAATTAATCTTTCTTTTCTCTTTTTGTGTAGTCTTCGAGTTCTTGGTTTGCGACATCTACGTAATCCTCAATTTTCTTTTCTTGGTACATATTGCCTGTCTCAATCATCTCTCGGGTGTAATGCTTTATGCGCCGTTATTAATTTCCTTGTCTTTTGGAGTTTTTCGCAAAAATGGCATCATCCGTGTACTAAAAATGGTTTATTATTATTATTATTATTATTATTATTATTATTATTATTATTATTATTATTATTCTCATTACTATTATTATTATTATTATTATTATTATTATTATTATTTAAGGAGAGAAAAAAGGAAAGACTTCACA